>JAHDVF020000257.1:609077-1218155 GCA_022606425.2 Lepidostoma basale | reverse complement strand
AGGTGTAAATAAATACATATGACGGAATACATGAGGGTTTATTATAACACAAAAAATAGTTAAAATTATTATCTAGGGGCTAGAGATGTCGTACGTATACAAAAAAAAGAGGCACATGGTGAAATAATGAAGAGGCTGTTTGAGGCGATTCCTCGACGGCGTGCTCGTCAGGACATCGACCGGCGACGTCGTCCGTAGACGTTATCAGCGACGCTGACCAGAAGATGGTGGGTCAGCAAATCAATATGTAGAGCGTCACCTGGCAGACACGAGGTTCCCTAACCTGTTGGTGCTGTCTGAAGCGGCGTGAAGCGGTCCTCGCAGTTCCGCATGGTGGTGAGGTCAACCACGTTGTCGGGGCATGATGTGCGACAACACGTGGGCGGCAATTTCGGGAGCAGAGGATGGCTCGGACCGTGGCGGAGGGAATCAACCGCAGCAAGGTCGGGCTTGACAAACGGCCTGGGAGCTGATATGCACTTTTGGCATCGCCATAGTGCAGGACAAGTTGGCGGAGGGAATCAACCTGAAATAATGCCACAGATTTTATGGGCACGATGGCAAGTACCGCAAATACCTTGCTCGAAGTTATTCCATGGCGGATGAGGCTAGATGAAAACGGATTATCCCATCGGGAAAATCGCGGGTCGAAACGGCGATCCTCCAATCGATCCGCGAAGTTGACAGCTCAAAGCGAAGTGAAGTCGGGCCGAATGGGCTGCGCAGAATGGGTTGCGCAGAAGGGGGCTGAGAGTCAACTGCAGAGGGCGCACACATCGGGGTGAATTTAGCGCCAAATCGCGAAGCGCGCGGGAACAAGAGTTTAAAGTAGGACTCTGGTGGTAAAAACGGGAACTAGGGGTTTGAATGGGGTCTAGAGCTAAACACTGAATATTAAGATAACCGAAAATAAATAAGAAATAGTAACTCACGTTACACTCGCTCTTATGTGGAATAAAAAAAAATAATAAAAAAAAGCTCCTTCAGTGAATGGCATACAAAAGTTACACGTGGATTAAATCCTAGAAGGTGACAGTTTGGACAATTGAGAAATACAAAGACAGTTTATTTCAAAGTACAAATTAGATTCACAAGTTTAAAAAAAATGTATCATTATACACATGGGAGAGGTTTATATCCTAAAAGGTAGCAGTTAGTTTGACATATTACAAATTGTTAAGTTTAGTTTAAAAATACAAACTATAGTCACAAGTTCAGAAAATTAAGGATCATTAAACACAATGGAGAGGCAGGTTTAAGTCTTAGGTAGCAGTTAGTTTGACATATTACAAATTGCTAAGTTTAAAAAAAAAAATACAAATTATAGTTCAGGTAAAAACACAAACATAGTTAAGTTATAAATACAAAAATTATCATTGTTTTAAAGTTTCCACAGCACAAAAGAGACAATTGTTTTTTTTTCCTTTGCAGGTAAATAGCACTCACTGATTCTAAAAGGAGAAGGGGTTAGGGTCTTGAGGTAAATTATTGTTGGACATCTCTAGCCTAGATGATAGATTATAAAGAAAAACAGTTACAATAATATTATGTGTTCAGTCACCAGTAAAAACAAAAATTTAAATTACATACAGCAGAGGCATGTCCGTTTACATATTATGAGGCTGTATACCTATAGCGTTGCTTTGTATTAGGGTCTAGCTCCCTTTCGCCTCGGATAATAAGGCACATCTACATATTCAAAGGCTGTATACCTATAGCGTTGCTTTTTATTAGGGTCTGGCTCCCTTTCGCCTCGGAAAATAAGGCACATCTACATATTCTAAGGCTGTATACCTATAGCGTTCTGACTCCTTCTATTCTCTACAAAAACAAACTCTACAGGTGACTGAAACAACATAAATACCTACAACATTTTAAAACATATAATGGAAGTTATTGTTCAGGTGAATCGGAGAAGTGAACTCAATCGTAAAAGTGATTGCCAATCCAATATGCAACACCTTTAACTGACTCACGACCCAACACACACATGAACATATATAACAATAAATAAGAAGTAAAAAAAAAACAAGTTTATAAAGAAATTGGTGTTACAATAGTTATAAATTTAAACAATTTGCACATACAAAAATGATGTCAATAAAATTTCTGTTCAGGTGAGATGGAAAAGTTCATTATATTATAAGTGATGGACAATCTTGTATTCCACACAAATAAAATAAGTTTTTAATCCATCCAGAACACACAAGAACATGGAACACTCAAGTAGGAAGGGAAAATAGGTAATGGGGAAAACAGTAATGGCTAGGGTCCCGGGGTCGCTTACCCGTCCTCGCGAAATGATGGAAATTATGCGAGTCCCTTGAGAACAAAAATACACATTAAGACAAAGGTTTGAGTCATAGGTTAATATATTTGGGCGCCACTAAGTTTTAAGTTTAACTTAGAAACTATTCCTGTTTGACTAAGTCCTTGATGTGAAATGTACCGATACTTTTTCCAGCCATATCAGACAGTTCATATATGGTATCTGAAATTCTTTGGAGTATCCTGCACTTGATAAATCTGGGACACAGTTTGGCAGATATGTACCTTGAAGCGTCAGATTGAAGGAAGGCACGGCGCCAGACCAGTTGTCCGACATGCAAGGTACAAGATTTACGCCTTAGATTATACCGAGTAGCGTTCCGTTGGAAGGCTTGGAGTAGTGCGGAAGAAACTTCTTCATAGACATTTTCCATTCTAAGTAGGCCAGATGCGTAGTCCGAGGTGATGTCAGATGGATTATGGGAGTTTGATTCACGAACAATTTTATTGTGAAATGAACCGTGGGGAGCAGTTTCAAAGCCGTGCAAAAGAAAGAACGGGGTATATCCTGTAGCAATACTGACAGTATTATTTAAGCAAGATGAGATCTGTGGAAGCTTTGAACACCAAGTCCGTTGATTATTCCCTACCAGAATTGCCAGTGCGGTAATGATGTTTGCATTATGACGTTCGCTTACATTGTTCTGAGGATGATAGCGGGCGTTGTAGTACAAGTCTTGTATTCCATAGGTTTCAGTGAACTTACGGAACTCCTTGGAGACAAATTGACTTCCGTTGTCGATAATAAGCGTACGGGGAACAGAGTAAGGCATAAATATTTTCTCCTCGAGTAATTTAATTACAGTTTTGGAGTTGGCTGTCCTAAGGGGAAACGCCCAAACAAATTTTGAAAAGTTGTCTACTACTGTCAGAATGTGACAGAAGCGATGATTGGACATCGGGAGTGGCCCTACGAGGTCTGCAGACAAGGAGACGAGGGGTTTAGAAAGGCGTTTAGGCACCGTCATTAAACCTAAAGGGGACTGCGTGCTATGCTTATAGGCCTTGCAGGTGTCGCAAGTTTTTATGAATTGTTTGATAGTGCGACGCATATTGCACCAATAATACCATTGGGGAGGACGGTCTCTCTGACCAGGAGATCCTCAAGGTATTAAGGAAGGGACTTTCGCCCAAATTAGCCCCCGTAATAATTTCAGCCAACTTCTCCTCCGTCGTGGAACTGGAGAGAGCATGCCAGACCTACGAAAGATTGATTGGTGCGTCGGACCACCCCAGCCGCTCTGAACCTAAATCCGGCCCCTACGTCCAGAAATCCCTAGCTGCCGTTCGTGTGCCTCCCAAGAGCCCCCTAAGATGTTTCTCCTGCAAAAAACTGGGGGGTGGTCTAGAGGTGTCAGGAAGGTTTTTTTTTCTGCAATTCTTGGCGATATGGCCCAGGTTTTTGCAGGAGAAACATCTTAGGGGGCTCTTGGGAGGCACACGAACGGCAGCTAGGGATTTCTGGACGTAGGGGCCGGATTTAGGTTCAGAGCGGCTGGGGTGGTCCGACGCACCAATCAATCTTTCGTAGGTCTGGCATGCTCTCTCCAGTTCCACGACGGAGGAGAAGTTGGCTGAAATTATTACGGGGGCTAATTTGGGCGAAAGTCCCTTCCTTAATACCTTGAGGATCTCCTGGTCAGAGAGACCGTCCTCCCCAATGGTATTATTGGTGCTCACTACCCGGGCGAAGTAGTCTGCCGCTAATTCATTTTGAGACTGGCGCGAGGACCATATCTCCAGCTTCTTTGAGATGACATAATCGTCATCCTCGAAACGCTGCAGGAACTGTGACTTAAGGAGCAACCAGTCACTGGAGGTCGTACAATACGCTCTATAGTGTGTCAGAGCGCGGCCTTTGAGGAATTCGGGAAGTACAGATGGCAACAATTGGGAGTCGAAGCGTCTAGATTTGGCGATTTCTTCTAGACGGGTGAAAAATTCGCGCACATCTTCCGCGCCGGTGAAATGTTGCACAGGCCACGATGCGAAATCAACATTCAAGGGCTGAAGCTCTACAGGGGGTCGTGTTAGAGAAACCGATGAAGAGGACACGATTGAAAGGGGGGCGGAGGTCGGCAGGTCAGCGACGGTGGGGGGGGGGTATGGTGAGTGGAACGACATCACTCGTCCGTGAGTTGAATTCCTCAGCCTGAACACGGACTTCCACGAGGGTATTCTTTGGCAATATTCCGCGATCCTTCAACGCCTTGCAAAGGGTTTTGAAATGGGCCCCGGGAACATTTACTATTTGTTCCATTATAAACAATTAATTACAAACTACCAATTCGACAATAAACAGTTAACAATCAATATACGACATATGTTTAGCCCACACAAGTCCTTCATCGAATGACAACGCCAGAACGCCCCACGTTGGGCGCCAGTGTAATGTGTGTCTCCCTACCTCGGCTAGCGCAGAGAGCGGGCCCTTAGATCTCCGGTTTTCTCGTGAGATACTTTCCGGCTTGTCATTCGAATAGGGAAAGGTGTAAATAAATACATATGACGGAATACATGAGGGTTTATTATAACACAAAAAATAGTTACAATAGTTATCTAGGGGCTAGAGATGTCGTACATATAAAAAAAAGAGGCACATGGTGAAATAATGAAGAGGCTGTTTGCGGCGATTCCTCGACGGCGTGCTCGTCAGGACATCGACCGGCGACGTCGTCCGTAGACGTTATCAGCGACGCTGACCAGAAGATGGTGGGTCAACAATCAATATGTAGAGCGTCACCTGGCAGACACGAGGTTCCCTAACCTGTGGGTGCTGTCTGAAGCGGCGTGAAGTGGTCCTCGCAGTTCCGCATGGTGGTGAGGTCAACCACGTTGTCGGGGCATGATGTGCGACAACACGTGGGCGGCAATTTCGGGAGCAGAGGATGCTCGGACCGTGGCGGAGGGAATCAACCGCAGCAAGGTCGGGCTTGACAAACGGCCTGGGAGCGGATATGCACTTTTGGCATCGCCATAGTGCCGGACAAGTTGGCGGAAAACCTGAAATAATGCCACAGATTTTATGGGCACGATGGCAAGTACCGCAAATACCTTGCTCGAAGTTATTCCATGGCGGATGAGGCTAGATGGAAACGGATTATCCCATCGGGAAAATCGCGGGTCGAAACGGCGATCCTCCAATCGATGCCGCGAAGTTGACAGCTCAAAACGAAGTGAAGTCGGGCCGAATCGGCTGCGCAGAATGAGTTGCGCAGAAGGGGCTGAGAGTGAACTGCAGAGGGCGCACACATCGGGGTGAATTTAGCGCCAAATCCGAGAAGCGCGCGGGAACAAGAGTTTAAAGTAGCACTCTGGTGGTAAAAACGGGAACTAGGGGTTTGAATGGGGTCTAGAGCTAAACACTGAATATTAAGATAACCGAAAATAAATAAGAAATAGTAACTTACGTTACAGAGTATATACCTGAACCCCAATAAGAACTTAAAATTATTATTTTAAATTTTAAAATTATTCAAAATATTTGTTATAACAAAAGCATAAACGTTTCACAAAAAAACATTATAACATCTAATCAATACAAATGAAAACGTCAGTTTTCTAGAAGATTTATTATATTTTATGGGAATGACATGTTTCGCTCTTCTAAGACATTATCAAATGTTCGCCCTTCTAAGGCATTATCAAACGCCCTTCTAAGGCATTATCAAACATTTGATAATGCCTTAGAAGGGCGAAACATGTCATTCCCATAAAACATAATAAAACTTCTACAAAACTGACGTTTTCATTTGTATTCATTATTTAATATAGAGTTTTACATCATTGTTCAAGAAACGATAAATTATAACATCTGTAAAAAACTGACCATTTTTGTAATTTTTTTTATAATATTTTAAATATTTATATAATATCACTGATGACTGGGTTGGTTAGTCCGAAACATGTTGGATATTTAATTTTTATTTTATACAACGTATATAAAAAAGAAACACTAAAATTCTTGTGTTATAATGATATATGGTTAACTTTATTCTCGTAAATAACAAACTATTATCCATTATCTTTGAATTGTATTATCTTTATTGGTGATCTTTGTAAGAATAACAAGTAATATTTCATATTCAAGAATACGATCATATTTCGAGATGGTTTGCAAACACTAAAATAATTCCCCTATAATAATAACTAACATATTCTTAAAAAAAATATGTAATATGTGTGATTGTCACACTGTCTTTGGTCTGGTGTAAAATTCACGTGGCAATAAAATGGGGATAGATCCTATCACATCTCATGAGAATCAATATGACACAGCAACCCTTTACATCGATTTGGGTTGTGCTGTAATGATGTAAAGAGCGATTCAATAAAATAATGTTAATATATACTAACTAACTAACCATCACATCGTCTCCCCGAAGGGGTAGGCAGAAAGAATGGACTGCCACACTTTTCTTTCCTGACATATTTCTCTCGATTCCTCAACATTCACACATGCGCTACGATTTCTCTGACTCCTCACGTGGCCGATATTCAATATTGGATTTATTTGATCGTGCCACGTTTTCCTCGGTCTTCCTCTATTTTTAGTTCCATAAACAACGTTAACAAATATTTTTTTTATCATTCTTTCTTCATTCATTCTTTCCATATGGCCAAACCATCTTAATGATCCTTTCATTATTTTGTTCATAACACCATCATTCGCACCGCATTCACTTCTTATATTTTCATTCGACACTCTATCATACACAGAGTATCCACACATTCGTCTAAGAGATCTCATTTCTACTGCATTTATTCTATTTTTATCCTTCGTTTGCCAGTTCCATGCTTCGCTTCCATACACAAGGGTCGGTAGAAGAACACCATTGTAGGTACACTGCCATTCTAGCTTTTTTAGATAGGTTTTTGTTTGCGATGACAACTTTAAATGCACAATTCACTTTGTTGCCTGCCCCAACCCTTCTTTCAATATCCCTCTCCACACGCCCATATCTTGTAAACATACTACGTAAATACACGAACTCATCTACTTGCTCCAAATTTTCTACACAGGAAAAAGTTATAATTTCTGTTCACATTGGCAATCATTCAAAATGTTCTAATACCAATGAAATAATTCAGCGTTTTTTCCATTTGTTTTAATAAAAAATAAAATGATAGATGAATGTGGCAGACTGTCATCTATTTATTTTTACAAACAATGAGAATGAGAAAATATTTTGTTTGTTTGTTTAGTTACATACCTACTGGTGTTTATTGAAATGTTTCACGAAATAATTAACTTTCAACGCAAGCACACATTTTCGTAAAAAGCAAGAGCACATATCGTGGGTATTCTACGAAAAAGCATGAAGCCAAAATTTTACTGTATTCAAATCAAATCAAATCAAATCAAATCAGTTTATTTCATCAACAGACATTACAAAATTTATTTTTAAGGCATCTATTGAGAACAGGTAAAATAATATATTATACATATACAGTATACTACCAGAAACGCATAAGAGATGGTTCAACATTAGGAAGACAGGATACTCTCCAGAATTGAGAGTATTTGCCTTCTGAATGTTCTTTCACTATCATGAAAGAGGTATCTCCGTGGAGACCGCGTCTGGCAGACTAATTGCTCTTCCCACCGGTGTCACCAGAGGCAAATTGGTTCTGGCAGCCGGTAGGTAAAACAATCTGTGCTGTCGCTGTCGGAGATATCTATCGGGGACAAAAAGCCGAACACCCTCCAGTACGGCCGAGTTCTCGAAGTATCCCCTAATTAATCTAAAGAAATGGGTAATTAGATGTCCATCTCTTCGAAGCTGTAGAGAATTGGTTCCGATCATTTCAAAAGAAATGCCGTGGGATAGAGCCACGGATAGCTACCATACTCCCTCATGTAGAGATACCTCAGAATTTTTTTCTCAACCCTCTCCAGCATAACGGAATATCTCGCCTCGTGAGGACTCCATATCACAGAACCACTTTCGAGTCGGCTCCGAACCCGTATTGACTTAATGATGAGGTTTTACTGTTGAAAAAATACTCTACAATCTGCAAAAACGCACTAAGTCCTATCTACACTGCAAGTCAAGATATTTTCTGTAATGAGTCAATATAACATAAATCCGTTCAGGGAAAAAGCACCAAGGGACTTAATGCAAATTCTCTGGATAAACTTTTTATGATAAATTATCAATAACAATATTTCGGATGTACTCAGCGTAGCTTATGGAGCAGTACTGAGTTGAAAAAAGGTGAGATTGTTGGTCGGCGACATGATATCCTGGAGATGTCTGGTAAGTGATGTCTACATGCTTCACTCAGGGGCAAACGTGGCAATTAATATTTTCTTTCTTTTCTCTTTTTACAAATAAATTATTATTTTACCTAATGTAATAGGTACTGTACATAAGATAAAATTATCGTATAACTTTTTTAATAAAAGAAAAAAGAAACATTTCTCACAAAGTGACTATATTAGGTACAATGTGACTTCAATTTGAATTACTGTGGTATTATGTATCAGCAAAAATGCACTAAGTCATTTCATTTCATTTCATTTCATTTAATTTATTTTGATAATAATCACAAACATTACAGACATACAATTCCAAATCGTTTGCAATTACATTATAAACAGAGAAGCATTAAAAAAAATAAAAATTAAGCTTACGAGTAAGAAAAAATCATAACATTGATATTGCATCCCTGAGGCAACTCACACTATCACGAAATATGTCGACCTCCGAGGCGATCCGATTAAGCAATAAGATTGCCCTACCCACAGGCATTACCATTGGCAGGTTGGTTCTGCAGCGTGGCAAATAAAACAATCTGTGCTGTCTTTGTCAATCATGTCAATCATGTCAATCCACTATTATTTTGAAAAAAATGTTCTGAAAATTCAGTTATTATTTATTAAACCATCAAATAAAATCTAGTGAGGAGTAGAGTAAGGAGTCGAGGTAGACCGAAAAAAACATGGCATGACCAAATAAATAAAATATTAAAGGTTGGTCATGTCAGAAGCCGGAAGAATCGACGTGCGTGTATGACTCGATGTATGAATGTGGAGAAAGCTAGAGAGGTGTGCCAGGATAGAGTAGTGTGGCGGTCCATTCTCTCTGCCTACCCCTGCGAGGAAACGGCGTGATGGTTTGTTGTTGTTGTTGTTGTAGTTAATAGATCAATATACCATTTTTTTCAATTGGCTTAGTAATGTTTAGTATAAAATTATATCCTTACAAACTTTGAACTTCAACTATCTCAGAGGTAGTAATTTTGACTTTTGACGTGCTTTTTCGCGGAATACCCACGATATCGTATATAAACTCAGTTAGAACCGTCTCATAGTGTGTGCAATGTACGAACGATACGTTCGTAAGCACCTAGTTTTAATGCGACGTTCAGAGATAAAATGAGATTATGTGAGAATGTACACAAGTTCAGATGTTATAAACCTTGAGTGCAAAAAATATAATGTTAGCTGTGCATCTTTGAGAATACAAGCAAATAGTCTCAATGTAAAGTAAACGTGTTCACGGTGTTACAACTGCTATCCACATTTTATCAGATGTACAGCAATAAAATAAAATAAAAATATGTTTTTTGTTTATTTTTTATTATTTTTATTATCATTATTATTTATTTTATTATTTATATTATACCGCAGACGTTATTGGTAAACTCCAGGTGTTTATAAATAGGTGCCTTCGCTCAATATTCAAAATCTATTGGCCCCAAATAGTGTCAAATGCCGTTCTCTGGACCATGGCAGGCGAAAAACCAATTATAAAACAAGTCGCTAGGCGCAAATGGCAGTGGATCGGTCACACTCTGAGACGGAACCCAGCCTGCATCGCTCAGGGCGCACTAGACTGGTCCCCTATGGGGGGAAAGAGAAAGCGAGGCAGACCTAGAGCCACCTGGAGAAGAACCCTGCAGGACGAGGTTAAGGCAGCAGGCAATTTCAAATAAATTTTGATAATGCCTTAGATTTCATTTGAGATCAACTGTTCATGCATGTGATGCGAAACAAACAAACCATCACGCCGTTTCCCCGTAGGGGCAGAGAGAATGGACCGCCACACTTCTCTATCCTGGCACACCTCTCTAGCATCCTCCACATTCATACAGCGAGTCATAGACGCACGTCGATTCTTCCGATTTCTAACTTGACCAACCTTTAAAATTTGATTAATTTGGTCATGCCATGTTTTTCTCGGTCTACCTCGACTCCGTACTCCATTTACATCATTAACGTATTCTTTCTTAACCATTCTTTCTCCATCCATGCGCTCCATATGTCCGAACCAACGCAGCGATCCTTTCATAGTTTTGTTCATAATACCTTATTCCGCTCTACTTTCCTTTCTTATATCAGCATTTGAGATTCTGTCGGACATTTTTCTACTCGTTTCTACCGCATTTATTCTGCTCTCATCCTTCTTCTGCCAGTTCCATGCTTCGCTTCCATACATTAGGGTTAAGACCAGAACTCCATTGTGAACGGCCGTTTTCGCTTTCATTTCATGTGATGCAACATTTAAAAATTTGAAACATGTCATTCGCATAAAAGAACCCTCAGAAAGCAGATGTTTTCATTTGTATTAATTACAATAATAATTATTTGTCATCGTTGATAGAACCCTTAGAGACAGGATACCCAACAAAGAGATTCGCATTTCCTGCAAAATTGATTTCATTGTGAGGTTTGAGGTTGAGTAGGCAGAGAATACATTTGGAGGGATAACATTGAGGGGATTTACCAGCAAGGATTTCTAAGATCATGATGTACGAGACTCCAGAGGGCCGTCAACCACCAGGATGATCACTAAAGAGACAGAGAGAAAGCTGGACGTCTTCATCACAAAAATAAATTAAATATGCTGTTTAAACAGAACACAAGATATTCAATTAGAGAAGAAAAAATATTTTGCCAGTTTCATGCTTTGCTTCCATACATAAGGGTCGTAGAAGAACATTATTGAACAGGCTCGGAGAAATAATAAGACACAGTTCTATAAGGCGCAAAATGAACCATTTTATTGCTTTTTCTTCGTTTTTTCTGTTTCATAGACCCTTTTTCACCTACCACTATCGCACGCTTGATGCCTAGCGTCACTCTAAGGAAGGCCTGCCGCCTTATTCTCGTCCTGCAAGGTTCTTATTTAGGTGCCTTTAAGTCTGCCTCGCTTTCTCAGTCCATTGCGCCTGAGCGATGCAACCCGAGTTACATCTTAGGGTGTGATTGATCCATAATTATCTACGGTAGTATTTTTTTCTTTCTGATTGACCTTTTGCTAGCCATGGCCCATATGTATGGGGCTAGAATATCTTATATAATATATAATAAATTGGATAATTTATAGAGCGCCATTTTTATGAATTACTCATCTCAAGGGCGCTATAGAAAATGCTCTGTTTTATCAACTAGATAATAATAATAATAATGATAACAAAAATAATACACATATTTAGTACGAGGGCTGCACCTGACGAAGTCGATCAGCCCTTCCTGTCAGGAAATGATAATTTGAAAATGTGCGTTTTGAGTCTCGATCGAAACTCTGATTGATTCTCAATGCACTTAAGGTCTGCTGGAAGATTGTTCCAGGCTGAAGGGCCGGCTACCGCGAAGGCTCGGTCGCCAAAGTTTGTGCTTGGACAGCGTTTTGGCACAGTCAATCTACCGATTGCTGAAGACTTAGCTGACCGCAATGTAGACTGTCTAGCATTCAGGTTCTCGTTGATGCAGAGTTCAGATATATAAGCTGGTGCCATTCCATGCAACGCCTTATAGACCGTCCAGCAGATCTTGAATATTATACGAAATCACCTAATTATAACACCATGAGTTTTCCTATTTCATCTAACTCCTATTATTCTATTAACTCTGGAAGCAATTTTATTTTCCTAACAGATTCGTACATTGTGATACTATTTATAGTTATTTGTAGTATCGAGAAAAGGTTACGTTATCTTAGGAAGTTATTTTGCCAAAATATCTCGTTTCAAAACATATTATTCTGCCTCAAACAGTTTTATCGGAAGTAATAGATAATTATATAAGAAAATACAATACATAACATTTGGAAAGAAATAAGGTATACATATTTACGTATGTAATTTGTCTTAATATAAACACATTATTTCGTTTGAAGATATAATTATCTCACAACACATACATACATACACACATACACACATACACACACACACACACACACACACACACACACACACACACACATTAATAATGAAATACAACGATGTTTTTTAATCACTTCAACTTTTATCTTTGCTCACCAGTCTGTCGATGCCAGCGAGCCTGGCGAAACCGGTCGCTGTCGAAATAAAGCCAAAAGAGGAAGTAGTTAAAATAATATAAACTAACTAACTAACTAACCTTCACGCCGTCTTCCCGAAGGGGTAGGCAGAAAGAATGGACTGCCACACTTTTCTTTCCTGACATATTTCTCTCGCTTCCTCAACATTCATACATCGTGTCTTGCACGCGCGTCGATTTCTCTGACTCCTCACATGGCCGAATATCGAATATCGATTTTTTTTAAAAAGAATATCGTTTGATTTAATTATTATTTAAAATGAACTTCCATCAAGAGATTTCAATAAAATCATTTTATTTTTTGTTTTTGAATTCCAATTCAATCAGTATATATTAAATATCTCAAAAGATATTACAAACAAAAATTATATAATAGTTTAAGGCATCAAATGAGAATAGGTTAAATACAATATATAATTCAATACTGGGAACGCATGAGAGATGGTACGACTTTAGGAATACAAGATACACTCCAAAGTCTATTTGTCTTCTGAACGGAAGACGTCGATCTCTGAAGCGATGTTCAGCAGTTTGATTGATATCTCCACCGGCATCACCAGAAGCAGGTTGGTTCTGCATATTAGGGGATAAAACAGTCTGTGCTCACGCTGTCGAAGATAACCACCCCGAGCGTTAAGATGGATACCCTATAAGATAACGGAATTTTCACAGAAAGTGTAAACCCATCACTCCCTATCTGTAGACTATTGGTCTCCAGCATGCTCAAGATGAATGCAGGAAATAAATGAATTCTTAAAACGATTAAATCAAATTGAATGGTGCTTGTTTCCAGATTTTTGGCGAGAAACAAATTGTTTATCTCTTTAACTTGAAAAGTACCGTGTCTCGTTTGACACTTTTATTCCGATTTCAGTAAGCTAAAAGGGATGCTCTTAAAGTTGTCTAGGTTAGTGACGGTATGCATCTTTCAGTATCAATTTAAGCGAAGTCTCGCAGGTCGCGCGTAGGACATTATTAACGGTTCTCCGTAAATAAGGCCCGGAGAAATATCGGCACGCTATGGAGGGGCTTCCTTTGAACTTTCTGAGCAAAAGTAAGTACTTAAGCGCGTATAGAAATGTAGTTTCTTTTGAAAATCGAAGACACCGTCAAATATCAACTTTTATTACGGTTTTAATTGTTTTATTTTCCATCAAGGTAATACCTCTATTGGTTTACTGCTCAATTACCGAAAATGTCAAAAATATCACGCGATCCCTACTCTATTTTTATTCAGACTTTGTGTGGTAAACTCAAGTAACCTTTATAATAACACAATATAATACTTACATTAGGCCGTAAGTTTAAGAATATCTACTCTACAAAAGGCAAATAAAATAATTTGAATTTTATAGTAACAGCACGTGATTTGAAATACGAGTACTTGTAAATTTTCACACAAAGTTTAAGCAATATGTACGTAACTAAATTTTAATGAAGTAAAAGACTTGTTAACTAAGTGGAAACAAGTTTTGTGTTATTAATTTAGTCCAAGTCCAAAACAATCAAAACTATGTAAAATCATTTTAAACTTCTTGGAGAAGCTATTATGAACAACTTTTAAATCTCCTATCAAAGAACTCACGTGGTAGACATTTAGAACTGGCTTAAGAAGGATAAAATTATAATAATTGCAGTATAAATGAAATCCCATAGAAGATTGTGTGATAAATCTGTATATGAAATAGTGTCAAATGAAAATATCAGACGTTGATGCAGTGCGAATGCAAGTGTACTGAAAAGGCAATTGAGGTGGTTTGAACACATGTAAAAAATAACCCAGACCCGGTGTTGCAGCGGGAACTTGGAGGTATAGGACCAACCAAGAGATCCGTACGATGACCCAGCAGCCCCTTATAACGAGCACCTTGAGAGCCGGTAGCCTAGCATGGATTGGGCACGTATGCCGAGCCGAAGAGACCAGAGCAATCAAGACCCTGTAAGCGTCTAAACCGACTGGAGTAAGACCTTTGAGAAGGCCTAGACAGCGCCTAATGCACAATGTTCTGGCTGACCAGGCTGGGTTGGGCGAATCGGACTGCTAGGAGCAAAAGTTGCAGAATCGAGAAGCTTAGCGAAAAATCATCAAGGAGGCTAAAATTCTTCAAGAGTTGTTTGGCCATAGTAAGTAAGTAACATATATTTCATTTCTTATTTTGTTGAACAGCTCATTTCATAATTACGGCGTTACCGAAATCAATCAAAAGGTTATTATATTGATTCTCATGACTTATGATAGGTAGCTAAATTAACACCATTTTATTGTCCCATAAATTCTACATCGGACTAAATACAATGTGAGAATTACACTGTCATTCCCGGGAATCGAACCAAGGACTATCTGTGTGGCAGTTATTTCTGTTGTCAATCTGCTATGGAAGTGTGGGAGAAAACATACTGATATTTTCACGTTGTTCTTGTCAAAGCATTTACGTAATACGGTGTAACGTTACAGTGGTAATGGCGTACGTAGATCCCCGACACGTGAAATGAGATCAAAACACGTGCAAGGTACCATGCACCCCATCATGTATGCGGCTCCTTGATATTCATGAGAAAATCTGCATTGTAATAAAAACATTGTGTGTTTCTTGCTACAGCTTCTTGCATCTGACGGTGTTTTTAAGATCACAAAGTTTACAAGATAAAGAAAACTGACAAAGTTTACCCATATTAACGTCGCCAAACATTTGAGGTAAAGTACGTTAGGTTAACTTTTTATGTATCGTTGTTTTTTTTTATATAATTACCTAGAATGCTGTAGTCTATTTTTTTACGTTATTATGGAATTCAACAGACAAACTCAGCTGATCTTTACACGACTGAATATGATAATCTTCCAAAAGATTCCACTTCCTACTATCGCTCACCTATCTCGCCCACTATCTCACAACCAGCTATCAAGGTTACATCGTCAGCCCATCTCTTCAGAACATGCTATTTCCACGTGATCTCTCCAGTAGCGTCTTCTTAGTCTTCCTCATAGCACGACATCTTCCAGAATGCAGATTTTTCTTATTTCTGAATTTCTTACTCTGTCTCCGAGTGTCGTTTACGCAACGGATCGGAAAGTCTTCATTTCTGTGGTTTTTATGAGAATTTTTGTTCTGATGGTGTCAGCTCTCATTTCTATTCTATATGTCATTAAAGAACGCACGCATGTTTTGTAGATTCGTAGTTTTCTCTCCTTTAGCATATTTTTGTTTTTCCAAACAGCATTTTTCAAGCAGCCAGCCACAACGGCGGGCCTGTTTTTTAATTCTATAGATAAATAGATTTTGGCAGCCAACAACCAAAACAATATGCAGAGGCTTTTATTTCGTAAAAGCCAGCTAAAAATACAAAAAATACTACATTTGAAATATATTTATTTAAATTTTAATATGAAGCACTTACCTTGTGGTTATACATTAAAAAAATATTAAATAAATAAAACAGTATGTATTAAACTACGGTATGGTTATTAAAATTGATGCCAACTAGTTTCGCTTGAACCCAAGGTTCACCAGGGCAGAATAAAAACTAAACAAGAATACAAACTTTACATGTACATATAACCAACGGTGGTAAAATCAGAGGAGAGGGTGCGAAAGGGAAAATAATTATCAAAAAAATGTTTACCTTTGGAATAACATAGCAATTTTCCAAGAATTTCAAATAAATGTAAATGTAATGTTTGAAATAGCAAATTTTTAGGAAATGTAAATTTGCTATTTCAAACATTACATTTCAAGCATTAAATTTACATTTATTTGAATTTCTTAGAAAATTGCTTTGCTGTTCCAAAGGATTAAATTTTTTCGATTATCCCTTTCCCTCTCGCACCCCCTCCTCTGATTTCACCACCGTTTGTTATATGTAAATGTAAATTTTGTATTCTTGTTTAGTTGTTATACTGCCCTGATGAAGCTTGGGTCCAAGCGAAACTAGTTTGCATCAAATATAATAGCCATACCGTGGTTAAATACAAAGTGTTTTAATTTATTTTCTATTTTTTATATTTAATTAGGTTTTTTAAAAGCTTGCTAAATTCTTGAACATCAAGGCTAATTATAAAAAAAATAGTTATTATATAATAGTTTTAAATTTATAAAACTTTATTGTAAAACTTATTTTATTCGTAACTACAAAAATGGAGATAACGTTCTTTATCTCGAGGTGCGGATATAACAGCGCCATTTTGACGAAGCGTTCTCACAAGTATTTCCCTCGCAAAGCTCGCAGTTTCCCACAGGAATGTTTACTCTTAGACCGGATTATTATCAAACTTCAACAATAATCTTGTTATTCCGAAAATTCTGAAATCCTTAAATTATTCCGCGAATATTAAAGTTACTTTACGTGAAAACACTGTAAGTGTTGTTTATTTCTGATCGATTTCAAATTGATATCCCGTAATACTCCGTCGCAATTCTTGGGTGCTAGTTTTAATTCTAAAACAGCAACAACAACAAAAAATTATGTAATTTCTCCGGAGGGGTAAGCAGAGAGAATTGACCGCCACACTATTCAATCCCAACACACCTCAATAGGTTCCTCCACATTCATACGGCGAGTCATACATCCACTCAAATTTTTGCGACGTCAAACATGGCCGAACGTTAATATTTGATTATTTTTATCATGCTAAGTTTTTCATATAAATTCTAATACCTTATATTAAATCATATTTATCAGTATATCTATTTGGATATTAAACAGATGTGCCTTTGTTCCATTATGTCTAGATTTAATGATATTATCATATACAAATATTTATATTAAACTTATAATCAACAAACCTACATATTATATAAAAATGTTACTGTTAAAATTTAAAACACTGTTATAACATAACAATTTCTTTTTATTCACTGAGAGTGTCGACTGTAAATAGCTTTCGCCAACTGATGTTAGCATCATCAGGTGTTACAATAAACACAATTTATTGTAACACCATCAAGTTTATTGTAACATCTGATGATGCCAACATCGGTTGGCGAAACAGTTTAAAACACTCTTATAATATCACAAAAATTGTGATATAATAAGAGTGTTTTAAATTTTAACAGTAATAATGTTGAACTATCATAATGTTTCGGCCAAAACAATGGACTATATAAAAATGTGTTGAAAAACAACCATCACTCAACTTCCCCGGAGGAATAGGCAGAGATAATTAGCTGCCACATCACTCTTTCCTAACACACCTATGTAGATTTCTTCACATTCATACAGCGAGTCATATACGCTCGTCGATTTTTCCGATTTGTAGCATGGCTGACTTTTAAAATTTGATCAATTTGTTCATACCAGCCATGGTCTTCCTCGAATCCGCACTTCATTCACATCATTAACGAATACTTTTTTAAACATTTATTTCTTCATTCATGCGTTCTATATGTCCAAATCATGGAAGTGATCTTTGGATAATTTGGTTAATAATTCTTTCTTCCGCTTTATCACACCGCGTCCCCGCGGGGCGAAGAAGGATGGAGTGCCGCATCGGTTAAAAGTGTGACGTTATTTGCTGCCTTTCCCTTTCAGGAGACGGCGTGATGGTTGGATTAGTTAGCTGTCCGGACGGTCTTTAAGGTGTTTTTTTTTCTTGCATACAACAGGTCGTTCGAACCCAATTACTGTATACAATTTATTTTTTAGCTATTATATATTGATTCTCATGACGTGTGATAGTTAGCCAATCTATTGCCATTTTATTGTCACGTGAATACTACACCAGACCAAAGACAGTGTGACAATCACACTGTCATCGCCGGGAATCGAACCCGCGACCTTCGTACGGTAGTCAGAGCTCTTACCACTCTGCCACGAAGGTTGACGTGTTGCATGGAATGGCATTAGCTTATATATTTGATCTCTGCAACACCGAAAATAATGCAAAGTCTAATTTACGACCAGAAAAATCTTTTGTGGTGTAGATTTGTGTTAAAGTTATTATTATTTTGTTATTTTATTTTTATATCAATTATGTTTATATTATTTATTTTGTGGGTGTTGGACGATCGAAGTGTGCGCGGGAGATGCCTATTGGTGGCGATGAGGGTTCGCAACCCATCACCGCGTCTCCGCGAGAGCGAAAAGAGAAGGATGGAGTGCCACATCAGTAAAAGTGTGACAGTCCATTCTTTCTGCCTACCCTTTCGGGGAGACGGCGTGATGGTTAGTTAGTTAGTTAGTTAGTTCTTCCGCTCTTCATTCTCTGCTGATATAAAATATTTCATGTAACAAATTCTCTCACACGTTTTTATAGCATTTATTCTGCTCTTATCTTTCTTCAGCCAGTTCCATGTCCAAGGGTTGGAGCCAGAGTAGTAGTAAATAGTCATTTATAATAATTTGAAAAATTAAGTTGTAACAAACGGCAAAGTGTACAAGACTGCAGTGTGACCAGATATGATGTATAAATGTTGGACATTGAACGACGAGCAGTTTTAACAATAAAAATAGACAATCGTTACTTATATACAAAATTAAAGGGGGGGGGGGTGCAATTAAGTCAAGAGGTAGACTTAATTGTTTAGTTAGACTTGTGGGGTAAGGGAACCAATCGTTTATTGGGCTTTAATTTGTGTTTATTTGGTTGTCCCAGCCTTTTTAATTTAGTGTATAATTAACGATTTTGTCTCATTCCATTGATACCATACTCGTAATATCTACACCGAGGAAGGCTGTCTGTGGTCTGAAATATGCTTGTGAAAAGTGCAAAACAGTGGTGTGATCACAAACCTATATATAAGAATATGTTGAAAAATGCAACTTAAAATAAACAACAACATTAAACCATCACGTAATTTTCTGAAAGAGTAGGAAGAGAGAATGGACCGTCTTACTCCATAATCCCAGACACAGCTTTTTAGATTTCTCCACATTCATACAATGTTTTCAAAAAAACATTAGAATATTTATTTAAATATGTTATTTTGGACTCGCGGGTTAAACGAATTCTAAAGCTCAGCTGTTCAGCCGGCGTACGTTTAACTTTAATATCTGGTTTAAACTAGAGAATTTATACGGAAACTAAAATGCACTTAACACAATACGCTGAACAGATGTGCTCTGTTGTGGTCTGGGGCCACATTTCTCCATAGTACAAACATGTAACCTTGTTTGGTAAGTGTACTACAAGCTTAATACAATTTTAATTTAGATACACACGCTCACTATTGTTACAAAACGAGTAACTTATTTTAATTTTAAACTTGGTATATGGCATGTAACTTAATTAGAATTTAATGAAAAAGGGAACAAATTATTTATCGGACGAGTCAGTCTGTAGTTTAGTTAGTTAGTTTTAATGACTTTTTCGAAGCTTAATTGGAAAAAATGACTGTTGTTTTTTTTTTATTCTGATGCACTAAGCTCCGTTTGAACCGAATCGGTTGTTAATGTTAAACAAATATAAACAAAGTTGTGTTAAAACAAAATGTATAATTACAACAACATTTTGAATGTATGCAAATTCTTGTAGACAAATGTTGTTGTATAATTAAAACTGGTACATGCAGGCATAAAAATTGGAGAAACATCTCCAGGCGAAATCTAGTACTGTATGATTTGCAGAGACTTTCACAGTACATTAATAAAGGTTTTCTGCTTAATGCTTTCTAATCTTAATAGATGACGCTAGTGTAGAGTGAACATAAAAATGTAAAGATAGGCGTAGAAACCTACCATATATACAAGTTCCTAAAATTTGTCAGACGTGGTGGTCATAAGGCGGAATGGGGAATGCTGTTAAACGTAAAGCGATCGCTCAACTCAACCAATGAAAGGTCATAAGTCCTGTAAGCGCCTCGGCCACCACATTCTGTTCCCAGAAAACAATTTACATCTTCGTCTCTATTGAGATACAATTAATCCTTATAAAATGTATAATTGTTAAAAACAAATCGTTTTTTGTTGTAAATTAATGTAAATATTGTTTTTACTTCTTTTTGACTATTTAATTCGCGAAAAGTTATTACTACATATAAATTAATTAACACCGTTTTTTCGGAGGTGGTAGACATGAAAGATGGGCCACCACACAGCTTGCTAAACGTTTATGCATCGTGTCATGGATGCTCGTTGATTTCTCAGACTCTCCCTGAATTTCAAAATATGTGAATTTATTGTGTTAACTGAAATACACAATTGAACAATGTTTTTTATTAATATATGTACATGCTTTATATATGTACTAAATCAATGGATAATTGTATAAAATGTTTAAAAATTCTTGAAAAATTATGTAAAACTCCATCATAAATATAAACAATTAATACGAATAAAAACGCCTGTTCTCTAAAAGCATTATTTTATTTTACAGAAATAACATGTTTTGCATTTCTAAGACATTACTAAATGACTTTATAAAGCGAAACATCTGATAATGCCTTAGAAATTATAAAACTTCTAGAAAACAGTCATTTTCATATGTAAAATGTTTTTCCTACACAACAAAATCCGAAAATATTTTTGATAAATTAATTAACCTTTTTTTTCTTCCCGTAATCAAGGTATGCAAATTAGAGAATTAATTTTTAGTTCCTTATTAAGAAAAAAGTTTTCCCCAACTACTTAGTTGTTTTAACATTTTTGTTGGAAAAGTTATCATGTCTTTTCATTAATATTTAATTGTATTCGTAACAAGGTATAGGGTTTATTCATAAACTCCTATTTAAGATAATTTATATTGCGATAAGCATTAAAATAGAACTTCTTTGCTTTAGTTTAAGTCATTATGAAATCATGATATTGCGGAAAATTTTGTATTCATCTTTTGGGACAAAAGAAAAGTAACTATAAAATGTAAAATGGTAGGAACGCTGTTTAATTAAAATTGCTTAAAAAAACATTTTCTGATTGTTATTTAAGCCTTTAGAAGATAACAGTGAAAACTTATTTTTATTAAAACTAAAGAAGACGATATTCAAAAAATGACAAACTAAACAATTAATTATAAAATAGTGAATTGAAATTAGGGAATTCGTTTATTTTAAAAACAAATTATAATATAAATAGAACACTTTGATTGACCGTGAAAGTAATTCGAAATGCACACGCTGTGCATGCCCGAGAGCGTTTCTGGATTATTACGATTATTGTTGTCTGAAACGCACAATGTATGACCAGCGCGTACTTCTAGTACTGACATAAGGAGACAACGTGTAGCACAAAGGAAACACGAAAGAACCATGCTATATGTAAGACTCTCAGACCGAATAAGAAATACTTAAATACGAAGAAGGTCGGTAGTAACGAATGCCATCGAAAGGGTAACTAGTTCAAATGGTCATTTGCGGGACATGTTGTCAGATTGGTAGACGTTAGATGGACCAGAAGGGTGGTGGAGTGGAGACCCCGCGAATACAAAATAAACAAAGGTTGACCCCCCCACTTAATGGTCCGATGGCATTCAAAAATTTACTGGTGATTGGATGCGAAAGGCACAAGACAGGAATACGCGGAGAAGTATGGGACAAGCCTATGTCCAGTAGTAGACGACAATGGCTGTTCAAGGTAAAAAAAAGAATTTTTGTATGACAGAAGTGTAGAAAACAAAATAATAACAGTTTGGTATAGTTGATTATGATTTTTTAAAGTGTCATTATCAGCCGTCTGTCATCCACTGCTGAATGTAGCCCTCTCCCAAAGCACGCCACCGCTCCCTATCCATTGCCGCTCTCATCTTTAGATCGGCAGGGGGACGTCCAACTCTGCGAAAACCTGTACGCGGTCTTCACTCCAGAACCCGTCTCCCCCATCGGCCGTCGGTTCTCCGACAGATATGGCCAGCCCATCGCCACTTCAGGCCGCCCATCCTCAGAGCCACCTCAGTCACCTTGGTTTGTTGACGTTAATGTGTGATAAAATATAAAATTTAAAACTTATTTCGATTACAATTGTACGGTGAACCAAGTTTTTAAAGGGTACAAAATCTTGTTTTGTGAATATTTCACGGGTTGCAACTCGCATGTAATTAATTTGAAAAAAGGGCATCCGGGATTTGAACTCAGAACCGCTTGGGTAACAGAATGGAAAAATCGAACTAACCCCTCAGCCATCTAACTGTTATGCTAGTGGCAATGTTTTTAATATATAAGAAACGGCAATTTTTTTAGGTTTTGTTCTGAAAAGTAGCTGCCTATTGCGCTTTAATACTTTGACTATCGACGACTCTTAGATGTACTATAATCTTGAAAAATCCTAAAGTAAATTTTCCATGTCGTGCGCTCCCCTTGTTAGTATAAATAATTGTACATGCTACGTTTAACTAGAGTTAACGAGCTTTTGAGAGTGTAGACATGTGCAAAGGGAAGTAAACATCTATGTTTAAATAACGACCTCCAAAAAACGAGATACTACTTGAAAGTCAGCATTTTTTTACAGCACTGTCATGGCATTAATTGAATTCATGCAGAAAAATAACCAGACGAAACAAACAAAAGTACAAATACAGTGGGATGGCCCAAGAAGCACGAGGATTTATTGAATGTTAAGACGTTAACACTGTGGAATTCCATTGAAAAAACTTTAGAGTTTGAAAAACAACTCGGTTTATTTTCCACTTTAATTTATTAAACATCTTTATACAATAAACAACAAAAATATTAAAACACGACAATGTTTCGGACGTGACCACAATCTTAAGGTGTAAGTGTATAACTGTTATATACTTAAATAGTCCATTGTTTTGGCCGAAACACTATGATATTTCAACATTATTACTGTTACAATTTAAAAAACTGTTTACTCAATTTATTGTAACACCATCGAGTTTATTGTAACATCTGATGATGCCAACATCGGTTGGCGAAACAGCTGTCACGACACTCTCAGTGAATAAAAGAAATTGTGATTAAGTGTTTTAAATTTTAACTGTTATATACTTACACCTGAAGATGGATGTCACCTCCGAAACTTTGTCGTGTTTTAATATTTTTATCGTTATTGTATAAATATATGTAATAAATTAAAGTGGAAAATATACTGAGTCGTTTTTCAAATTCCAAAGTCTTTAAGCCTGACGATGTTCAATAAGACGTACCTATATAAATGAGGAATGTCTATAAGAGAAGAAGAAGATAAAAATTAAAATAAAATGATGTTTTTTAACTACTTCCACTTTTGTCTTTATTTCGACAGCGACTGGTTTCGCCAGGCTCGCTGGCATCGACAAACTGGTGACACTATTGGAAACCGGTCGCTGTCGAAATAAAGACAAAAGTGGAAGTAGTAAAAAAAATCGTTTTTTTAAATTATTTTTTAAAATTAACTTCCATCAAGAGATTTTAGTAAAATCATTTGATTATCCCAGAAAAAGAAGATGTTCATAAACGAACTGCAGAATAATTTGAACCAATTTGTGAACCTTCCATTTTTATATCATAATTTTTTTGAATATTCTTAATATAAAATTATAGAACATAATGGCTTCATATTAATGTAAAATTTTCACTGTCATAGAATTTTTTTTTTGCAAGGTTGAGAGAAAAATACACGGAAGCGAGGCACTTTGAAATGTAATGATGAATATTGTATATTAAAAAGCATTTTTGGTGTCAATTTTATAAAGGCGTTCGGGCTTTTGTATACCTCCCCCTTTTCAAATTCACTCCATCGCAAAATTCACATTTTTATTAATTTTTCATCAGGCATTTTTTATGAGAAAATTAAATGATAAAAGTATGAAAAGTTGCATTAACTTACCCATTTGCACGTCCTCCGGAGTCGCCAGCACCTCCAGCTCCATTCTTAAAAATAAAATAAAAAAGTAAAATTAATCAACAGGGAAAAACAAAAAATAAAAAAAACAAGGTTTTCTTCTTTGCGAAAGGCTGTTTAGATACAATAGTATCTTTCGTGGTATTATGGATCATAACTTTTGTTCGTATAATAAAGGTATTTGAAATCAACGGTATAACACAAAAAGAAAAAAATAATGATAACATGAGCGATACAATAGATTATGATTTTTATTTCAATTATCATTTATGAGAATTGATACTTTTGTATTATCAATAAAACTTTTGTGGTGCTTCAATACTTGAGTATTCTAGTATTGCATCTTACAGAAAGTATAATAAATTTCGAATTCGATAGGAAGAAAAAATCTACTGGGGATAATAAAATAGTTTAAAAAAAATCTAATGATTGTTTTAACTTAACGTTATAAGAATTTTCCTTCGGTCATCCTTATACCCATGATCAATGTCGGTAATAGAATTTTTGTTAGAAATTCATTGGCATTTAAAAAACATATCTTTACAAATGTTATTAAAAAATTTCGTTTCATCACTTTTTATTCAAAACTATGTTTCACTTCAAGCGGAGCTTTTTAAGGTAAATAATTTGGCGTATACAAAATTTCAAATAATCAAATTTATTTCTAATAATGTCAGACCTGAGATAGATTCTGTTATGAAAACAAAAATTTGAAAACGAACGATATGAAAATAAAGATATTCCCGATTCGATTACTTAATTGTAATATTTTTTCTTTTATAGATCAAACAATTGGTATACTTCGTAACGAATTGTTTGATTAAAAAAAAAAACAGGAATTATATTTTACATTTTTATTGTTAAATGTGATTTTGAGATTCTATCAAAGTAAATTTGTTTTGGATTTACCAGTTTTAAAATATTAAAATATTAATAATTTTTAATAAAAAATTACCTTTATTTCGTCCACGTAAAAACTTATTATCATTGTTTCAAATAATGAAAATAATAAAAAAAAATTTAAAATTTCTTTACAGTACTCGTATATGTATATTTCGTTAAATTTTACTTTGGTTTATGGCTTACGATACCGGTCGAAGTCATAAACATAAGTGGAATTTAAACTTAATATATACTATAAAGAAATATAAAAAAATCATACACTTTTGCACTTAGTATAAACCACTTTATTTGAGGAAGTAGCGCCAACATGTTTCACTCTGTACCGAGCTACTTCAGTGCTATACACAATCTGACAAACAACAGTTTCTGTATAGCCCTGAAGAAGCTCGCTACAAAGTGAAACCGGTTGGCGCTACTTACTCAAGTAAGGTTGTTCATACTAAGTGAAAAGTGTTTAATTTTATTTTTAAATATGTCTAACCACCAAGTAATGGCTTTTTATTAAAGTTTATAAAGATTTTTATTTTATTTTCATTATTTACAATGAACTTCTACCATGAAATTTCAAATAACAACTTAAAATATAATATAATATAATTATACAGTTGAATAGCTTTTATATCGTCGATGTAAAGGGTATGTGGCTGTTATTCGGGTATATTCATTCAACATCAGATAAAATACAGTGTGAGAATTACAATGCCATCGCCGGGAATCGAACCCGGGACTTTTGGTGTTGTAATCATGCCACTCTGCCAAGAAGGTCGCCTAAGAATATTTGTTTATATAAACCTTTATTAAACGTCTTACCACAATATTTTATAAACAATATCCAACCTTTCGCAAAGACGAAAACAAAACAAAACGAAAATGTAAATATTATAAAAAAAATGATGTAAATATTTATTGTAACATGATTGCTTACAATTGACATCGTATCACATCTAAAGCACTAATTATTACATATTTTTTATATTAGTTACAATAGTAGACATTAAACAATATTCAACTAGTAAAACTAAACACCTAATCACATTAAGCTTTTCGTTGACCATATTCTAAACATTAAAATTCAACATTCGGTTATGTATTGCCGACTTATAATAAGTTCCTTTTGTTATCAACAATTACCTCTATCGGTAGACGTGTTTTACTCTCTTAAAGATTTTTATGCACTTGTCATAACTGCAAATATTAAAAATTAAATCGTAACCATTTTTATACTTCACTTTAATGTGACGTCTCACAAATGACAAAAAAAAATCATTACGAAATCTGTTACATATATAATGTACATTTTATTTTACGCTTTTTTAAACCAAACAAGTGGGGTGTCTATAAAATATTATAATCCGTTCATTTCAGGAAGATTGTTTGCAATAATGTGAGTGACATTGCGCTTACAAAAAAATATTATTCGCTGTTTTTTCTGCCATATGTTAACCACCATGTTCCTTAATCAACTTCAATAATGTGGTGTCTATGAGACGTCGGTATTTTTTCAGTAAGAGTTAAATATGATTTTAATATATAGCATACAATCAAGTTTCAAAGTTGTATTAAAAGATTTTATTTTACATTTATAATAAGTGTTTTAACCAGCATAATCTTTTGTATTGAATAACAGAGAAATGCCGAAAAAAACACCTTTATATATTATTGTGAAGTAAAGGTTTGAAATAATGATTCGATTTAAATTATAATATTACAGAAATATACAAAAAATACGTATTTTAAAAATCATCACAAAATAAAACATCGAAATCACTAAGAACTTGTAAATATATTGTATTTTAAATAAAATCTTTATTAAAAGCTCTAGTCACAAATAATAGACAGATTTCACATCAGCGATATTTTAATAACATTGTTGTTAATACATATAAACAAATCTGTAAATAAATAGTTTTGAAGAATGATGTCTGTCGAAATTTTTTACAATTTTTTTAAACAAGTATCAAATTAACAAAATCTTAATAGCTAGGTGTATGTATAACAGACTATTTCATAATATTCAATCAGATTTAATGGAAGTATAAATAGATTTAAACGGTAAAATATTATTATTTTTATTAAACGACGAATACATTTTTTAAATTAAATTGTTAACGTATTGGTTACAAGTGTAAACGCATTTTAAAATAACAGCAATTTACACGATCCACACAAAAATATTATTTGTATTCAAATCATTCTAAATTCTAAATTTGATTATTTTTAAGGTGTATGGAATTCATTTAACAATAATAAAGTTTTTTTTAACTTTTAAGTAATTTATTACAAAATTCTTTAATGTAAGTAGAAACAAAATCCATTATTATTTAAAAGGAACTGGGTCATGTAAAGAATTGAATCAAAGTCACTGGAGCAGGAGATAAGCATTCTGTGCCCTAGACCAGTGCTCCGCAACCGGTGTGCCGTGGCACATAGGTGTGCCGCGACCAAATGCATAATAAAACAAATATTTAGTTCTAGTCGAAACTCGTGAATTACGAAAGAGTCGACTCTTTCGTAAACCAGTTCAAGAGTATTCGAGACTTTTTTTTGTTTATTTTAGGTCATTCGTGAAAAATCGGTCGCCGCTGATTTCTACTGGCTGGAAGTTACTGGCGACCTCAATTTTTAAACTTTACAGCGCCTTCTGGCCAGTAGAATTCGTGAAAATTTGGTCCTTCGATCTTTCGGGAGGAACAAAAAAAACCGTTGCTGCTGATTTCTACTAGCCGGAAGTCGCAGATGAGCTAAAAAAATGTCTCCTGAGGTGATTGACGCCCATGTCCAGACCGAATTTTAGCTTTTGGTGTGCCGCGGAATTCTAGGAAGAACTTAGGTGTACCGTAGGTGAGAAAATATTGCGGAGCACTGCCCTAGACTACCACCTGGTTGCACTTGTATTGGTTACAGTACTCGAGTATTAATTAATTTATCATTGATTTATTTTAAAATCAACATAGCAACACATTTTTTTTAATTGAGCTGCGCTGATCAATGATGTGACGCTATTTTATTAAAAAAAAACTTAAAATAATGATTATCACACAATAAAAAAATAATTCAGAGATGAGTATTAAAAAACGATGAATTTTATAAGGAGAAATATATTATTAGAAATAAACGAAAAATATATTTTTTTACACTTTTTTATTTTATTTTTTAAACTACCGACCAGTTTCCTCCAAGTAGTAAAAAAATAAAGCGGTGACGAAACAAAATATTTATGTGTTTTTTTTTAATGTGGAAACAACCGGAAATTACTAAATCAAATTAATAAAATAACCGTTTCATCTATATAAATTGGCCCGAGTGGTATCCCAAGAACCAGTAAAGGTTTTAGATTGACTGCAAACCATTCCGTAAGATTGAAACTTTAAGCAAGAAACTAAAACATGATTTAGTGAAGTCACATGAAGGTTCAAAATCACCATTTATATATGACAAACACAAATCAATACAATAACCGTTATATCCATACAAATTAAAATAGTTTTTTGGGTAGATCGTGTATATAATATTCTATTGCTTACATAGTTATAAGTATTGGTAATAGGCAGTTTTTATTGTTAATAGTTATTGTTGACAGATTTATTTAGATTTAATAAATACAATAGTATTAATACTGTTCATAATATATTGATTAGTCAATGTTTTAAAAATTAAAGCAATGTTATGCAACCTACTAGTTTATATCGGGATACTTAATCATTAAGTTGAGTTTTCCGATAAATTAGGAACATATAATTTCTAGCAACTACAATCGGCCGTTTGTATAAGTTAATTAATTTTTTACAATTTCATATAAAACTTTCATAGTATTAAGAATTTTGACAATTTTAGAAGCTCGGTTATAGGTAAGTATAATTGAAATGTAATAAAGAGGATGTTTGTAAATGTATGTATAAAAGCTTACACTATACATTTATGTAAAATATTCATTATAGCATAGGACATTATAACTTCAAATATAGTATAGTTAAATATACAAATGTCGATAGTTTAATGTACGTAATATTGAAAGTAATTAAGAATGAATGAAGAAAATTGGTTTTGATTAAATACAATGACATTTTATATGATAAATGTTAAATTTTAAATGATCAAATATCTGTTTCAAGTACGTTTTTCCGTATAAAGAGTTAATTTATATTAATAAGTTTCGAAAGATACACAATCAACATAATCAACTGGCTTTACGTTTATATCGTACTTAAGTAATATATAATAGGAGCATATCGCACACGAAACGTGTTAAGATAAATATAATATTCTACTTTGAAAATCTTGTAGTAATTATAAAAATTATAAATTAGAAAATTCACATTATCAACAATAGATAATCTTAAATAAAAAGAGCCAGTAGTTCTTTTTTTAGAAAGTTATGTAATGAATTATTGCAGATTATCATGTGAATTAATTTTTTGAAATATCTGTATTATTTATTGAAAAAAGAATTGTAATAAATATTTCATATTATTGTAAACGTACGTTTTCTATAAGATTCATTACACTATAATACATTGAGGTGATGTGTTTACCTTTACTTGAAATGTTATAATCGAATACCATAGCAAGGCGATACACGTCACTCCCATGAACATTTTAAAAATCTTCTAAAACAAATATGTTCATTAATATCATATTAAATATGAAATCTGTAATAATTTTAACTACATTACTATTGATTATAAATAATTTCTTATACATGGTTGATTGTAAGATTGTCTGTAATAATGTAAATATTTAATTTATGTTTTTTTAACAATTATGAAAAATACCATATTAAATACCAATGAAAACGTCTATTAAATAGAAGTTTGATAATATTTTATAGCAAAGACATGTTTTGCCTTTGTAAGGCACTTGACAAGCCTTAGAAAGGCGAAACATGCCAATACTATAAAATTTAATAAAACTTCTAGAAAACAGACGTTTTCATTCATATTAATTAAGTAAGCATGTTTTTAAATGCGAATTAATAGTAAATAAAACTTAGTTAATAATAGTTAACACCATTGTTTAGTAGTTTTACTTGGATTTAATTTATATAAATTGTGACAAATTTGTTTCGCCTTGCGAGGGCATTCTCAAACTGAATCTATTCGCCAAACAGTGTGTCCTTATATTGAGTTTAGAAATCTTAAAAGTGGGGGAGAAAGTATATACTGCAATTTTTTTATTGTTAAATGAAACAATTTAAAGTTTTTTTAGAACTAATGATAAGTCATAAGTAAATTTACAATTGGATTTCTGGGAATTTTTGAGGTTCAATACATACTAATAAACAGTAACATCACAGCTGAATTTTCTAGAAAATGAAATTGAAAATTCCTACATGTAATGCCCTCGCAAGGCGAAACAAATTTATCACAATCTATATAAATTAAATCCAAGTAAAACCACTAACCAATCATGTTTACTATTATTAATTAATATGGAGTTTTACAAAACTAATACCTCAACCATCAATAATAAATTATACGCTTTTGCTTATTATTTTGTTAATATACAATAATAAACAGTTAATATTAACAAACGTTCAATATATGAACAATTAAAGAATTTAAAAATAAAGATTGCCACGGTATGGAATTATAATCCATAATCAAGTGGTTCTTTCACGTTTTTATACTTATATTGACATTTGACTGTGCATAATCTCCTACACTTTATAAGCTGTGCGGTATACACTTGAAAGCACGCTATTCATTTAGCAAATATTTTAACTTCTCTTCTTTCGGGTGTCAGTTACAGCGATGGCTAGGTGTTAATACGTTAAAACGTAATTTAATCTAGTCGTTATCATTTACCAATGTTTACAATTAAGAATAATACTTATTTATTAATTAATTTGACAATTTTTATTTTGATAAATCCGTGATAAATACAAGCAATTAATATTCTGTTCATAATTATTGAAAGTAATGAATGAATAAGTAATACATACTTATATATAATGGCTACAAAACATAACAAGAAAAATAAATATTACGTGATTTTGAATGACGAACTACTCTCTATTGAATAATTGGTATATAAGTTTTCATTATAGTTTATTTTGTTTTATGGGAATGATAAATAGGGTGTTTTTTTTAGAGGTATGGTTTTTAAACTGGCAACATTGTTTCTACAGACTGATAATTTGACAGTTGAAAGTTGATTTGTAGCCTTATACACATTGTTATATACATAAAGGTTGTTTTTTAGAGGTATACAAATTCACAATGAAAAAAACACATTAAAATAATGTTAATGTCTACGATATTGGCTTTATTTAATAGATAATTTATGTCATTATTGTTTAAATATGATTTCGGGCATATGAGCGCCACAGCCAGCTCAAATAAAGCGCAATCGTGAAGTCCAATTTTGGACACATTTATTGAGCAACTGGGTGAAATGGCAAAACGTATTGACTACAAATCAAGTGTTAACTGTCAAATTGATAGTCTGTAGAAACAATGTTGCTAGTTTAAAAACCAAACCTCTAAAAAAATTACGAAGAAAAAGAAAGTGTTTTAATTTATAAAAGTTTATAAATATGAAATGCGGTATAATGAATTTTGTTTATCAAATTTAAGTAGTCGATTTATATTGATTACATTTTTAGATTTCGGGCATAAGAAATTTCCCCTTATTAAGGTTTTATTGGTATATTATTATATTTTTCAGTTTCAGGCAATTATATTAAGGTTTTATTGGTATATTATATTTCAGTGCATTATTGAAATGTTTCTTATCAATGTTTATTAAAAAAAAAACACGTTGTAGAAGATTTCCTAAAATTCTATGTATTTTATGCTGTGAGGTTTGCTTTTATTACTAAAACTATTTTCGACTTAAACGGAAGCAACTCTGTAATCACATGAAATTTATTTACTATAATTTTTATTATTATCTGTCTAGTACATCAAAAAAGATTTTTTATAAACTTATTTTTAATAATATATGAAAGATAACTAACTCGACACTATAAACGGTTCTATTATTAGAAATAATTGAAAATGATTTTATTTTTCTTTATACACAACTTAATTTTTTTTTATCAAACCGACCGGTTTCACTCCCGCCGGAGCTTAGTCAGGGTAACCGAAATAAAAAAAACCACATTTTTTATTTTGTTGTTTTTGTCACTCTAACGAAGCTCCGGTGGGAGCGAAACCGGTTGGTTGGATAAAACAAAATATAGTGATGCAATAAGAAAATAAAATATATTTAATTATTTTAAATAACGTCACACCGCAAATTAAGTGGTTCATACGTAATCTTCCACTATTGACTTGGTTTCTTTAGACAATATCAATGATGTTAAACTAGTAAATTTCAAAACTATTTAGACATGTCTGTCATGAAAATGAAACCAGCAAATCTAAACAAAACTGTTCTTGACATATTCCGAAACTAAAAAAAAGCCATTGAGACCCGATCATTGATATAAACTTGTTATAAATAAGCTGCTTTTTCAACTGTGTTTATTTTTCGTTAAGTTTTAAACTGGAAGACATAGTTACTTTGTGGAGGATTCAAATTTGGTTTTTAAAATTAGAATGTTTTTTTGATTCTGCTGGCTAATGGAATTGTTTAAAATTCAATTATATTATCGAGAAGAGAATTTCACCGCTCATGTATCATCAATTTATTTTATAATCTAAACAGGGAAAATGCTAGAAGGGCAAATGTCTCTAAAATCGTGAAAAGACAATGATGTAATATACACTATATGTTATCAAGATAATATACTGTTAAAAAAGCACTTAGATGTTTTTTCTTTGCCCGTATAACATACATACGAGGGTTGGATTTTAAGTTTTTACAAAAAGTGAAACAGAAAAAAACAAGTTAGAAAAAAAGTGTTTTATTGCTTTTAGAAATATTTGCCTTTTAAGTCTATACATTTTTTCATACGTCCAAACCAATTCTGGAAACATTTTCTCCACTCTGAAGCTGATATTGTAGATAGCTTCTTGAGGTGATGAAAATCGCTGTCCACGCATCTTTTGTTTGGCAGTAGGGAACAAGAAAAAGTCATTAGGTGATAAATAAGGTGAATACGGGAAATGAGACGATAATTCGATGTTTTTCTCCTACAAATATTCAGTTGTTTGACGTGCTTTATGGGAGCTGGTAGTGTCGTGATGAAGAATGATGCGACGTTTTTTGTTGTTTTTCCTTAGTTCATCGAAGACCGTTGGCAAACAAGCTATTATATACCATTCAGCATTAACAGTTCTTCAATCCTCCAAAGGAAGGATTGCGACGTGTCCAGTACAACCGAAGAAACAAGCGATCATTTTCTTGGAGGTGCTCCGTAAACGAACAACTTTAGTGGGATTGGGTTCATCGTCAAACACCCAAACAGTAGCCTGTCGTTTGCTTTCAAGTTTATACGAATATATCCAAGTTTCGTCTTCTGTAACAATGTTGTATACGGATTTTGCGGTCAAATTTTTTCAACATTTCGTGACACCAATCAACACGAGCCTTTTTTGCGTTTCGGTCGAATTACGCGGAATCCATCTGGAACAAATCTTTCTCAAACCTAAATGCTCATGCAAAATCGATTGTATTGCAGTCTGAGATATGCCAAGAGACGCTTCTATCTGTCCGAAAGTCACATGTCAATCTTCTTTAATCATGTTGCGTGCAGTATCGATATTTCTCGGAATGACAACCGGTTTTGGCCGACCTTCTCGACATTCATCACTGACGGACGCACGACCACGAAGATATTCTGCAAATCAATTGTAAACAGTATTCTCTGATGGTGCTTCATTACCAAAAGTTGCACGAAGTGATTCTATGCATTGTTGTCAAGTAAGGCCTTTTTTAAAATCATAAAAAAACATCCAACGAAAACCTTCACGAGTGATCTCCATTTTCGTACAAAATTGCTTCTTTTAAACGTTCACCATCAACAACTTAATCGGTCAATTACTATGTTGCCACTGGCTTCACAATAACATACGTCAATGCTCACAAATACAGTGATGCCATAACTCACTAACGCCATCTATTGTTTGATTGTAAAAACATAAAAGGCAACCTATGTATTAAGTAAATTAAAAATCGATTATACTTCTCTGAAGATAAGTGTAATTATAATTTCAAGTGTAATAAATGTTACTTTTTGCCAAAATTTTGCTCACTCGGTACTAAGCTGCGAGTCCAATTAGGGGCAGGGCGTTTATGAGTCAACTTTAATATCTTTCCTTGTTCTAACGGTCAAGCGTGACAAATTTAATGGTATGACGCCATCCCTGTTATTGGATATTTATTAAATGTCGTCGTAACGCGAAAGCATATTACAAATAAATTCAATAAACCGTTGTTATCCAAGAGTGAAATCGTTTAATTTTTACGATTGCGTCATGTGTTTCTCAATGATATACGATAGCTATTCGAGTATACCAGTATTAAATTTCCCATTTTTTATATTTAGCTCAGATGCTTGACAATTGTTATTAAGGTTATTAAATACGGATGGCTTTACAAAAAGCACAGCGTTTTATTATTGCTGAATGATAAAAATAAATCTATTTATTGTTTTTAAACGTTTATAAAATTAATGTAATTAAAATCATATGTTAAAAAATACTTAACCTGTATAATAACAACCTTTTTATATAATAGAAGTTTATGTTTGATTACTGGGAGTGAAGAATTTTGCCTATCTTAAGTATTATCACACCATACATTGGACTTGGATCTTCCGACTAACAGAGGTTCACTTCTAATGGTTATTCCTCTTACGTCTGTAGGAAACATTGTTGGAATGTGATTTGGTAGTTGTTTTATGACGGGGCTAAATGTTTGGCCCGGAGGGTCCCTCCGAAAGAGGGCGATAGAGAGACAGATGCTTGGAAAATATATGAGAGATACAATACTAAATGTTGAAATCAGACGCCGGACTAAGCTTGTTGATGTGATGGACCATAATACTAAATAAACATATAAATTGGCAGGTCATGCTACCAGCCAGGGAAAGGATAAATGGACACCGAGAGTCTTGAAGTGTTGAAGATAATAGAAGTATGGATCTGCCCCAAAAATGATGGGCTAATGATATACTTCCAGCGGAGGATAAGATGGCTAAAAGTCTTATATCCAGGAACGGAGAGATGAATAGAGAAAAGAAGAAAAAGAATAAGGTTTCAAATGATATTTGTAAATACCTAAGCGAGGCAAAATATCCCACATCTATAAAATAAAACTTCGAGACAACGGATATTTTCATAAGTATATAATTTACCTGTCTTTTTTATATACGAGTACTTTGTATATACAACACTATTAAAATTACAATTCAGACGTGTTTCGGACAACCAGTCCTTCTTCAGTGATACATATTATAAAGATACATATTTAAAATATTATAATTTTTTTAACAAATATGATCAATTTTTACAGATGTTTACAGTCTTATATCCAGGAATGTAGAGTTCAAAAGAGATTACATGTGTAATTTTTTTTATAATATTTTAAATATGTATCTATATAATAATATAATTTTGTAGTTACATGTAATGTAATTTTAATAGTGTTGTTCATATAAAGTATCTATATATATATAAAAGAAAAAGACAAATAAAGCATCTACAACACAAAGTATGGCGAACATACAAGAAATAGGATTTACCGTTTCATTAAAATAAAATTTAAGGTTTTTTGGATGGGCTACTTAAAAGTTTGTGAAACATACATGTTTTTGGTTTCTTTATATAAAAAATAATATTTGTCCCAATATTTATTTTTTGATAAATTGTTAATGGTTAGAAGTTTGTGGAATAAATACTCGGTTTTTTGTTACAGCCACATTCGAAAGTGTTATAAATCAGAATCGCTTTCTAAAGAGATGCATTGTATCCAGTAGGAATGGAGCTATCTTCTTTGTATGTAAGCACATTGTGCGCAGGTTGGTATTATGTAACAAAATACAAATAAAAATTTCCGCTGCATTCTAAAACTCCCACAGAGAGGGTTTGAATTTACAACACTCTTTCGGCGAAATAATGGCTTCCGAGGAAGCGTAATATTCTAGTTATTGTACGAGTATGTAAGAAGAGTACAAGGAGATGTATAGTTTTATGTGAGCACAGCGCTGGTTATGAAAGTACATAATGATTAATACTGTTACTATCTTGGAAGCGAGACAACCGTTTTGCTAACTGTACCATGTAATTAACTAACAAACTAACCATCACGCCGTCTCCCCGAAGGGGTAGGCAGAAAGAATGGACTGCCACACTTTTCTTTCCTGACATATTTCTTTCGCTTCCTCAACATTCATACATCGTGTCATGCACGCGCGTCGATTTCTCTGACTCCTCACATGGCCGACATTCAATATTTGATTTATTTGATCGTGCCACGTTTTCCTCGGTCTTCCGCTATTTCGGGTTCCATTTACATCATTAACATATAATTCTTTTACCATTCTTTCTTCATTCATTCTTTTCATATGTCCAAACCATCTTAATGATCCTTTCATTATTTTGTTCACGACACCATCATTCGCACCGCATTCACTTCTTATATTTTCATTCAACACTCTATCATACATAGAGTATCCACACATTCGTCTTAGAGATTTCATTTCTACTGCATTTATTCTACTTTCATCCTTCTTTTGCCAGTTCCATGCTTCGCTTCCATACATAAGGGTCGGTAGAAGAACACCATTGTGCACTGCCATTCTAGCTTTTTTGGATAGGTTTTTGTTTGCGATGACAACTTTAAGTGCACTACTATACCATGTATTTAAATACTATCTGTACCATGTATAGTTTGTTTCATTAAACTTTGTTAATAGTTAATTGTGACAAGTAATAGGTTTGTACTGTTGTGATGTTAAAATTGTACAAGTGATTTCGTTTATATAAAGAATTTTGACAGGTTAAAAATAAAATTTGCATTTGTTTCAATGAAAATTTGAATAATATCTTCAATATTTTTTTAAAGTTCTTGCTGGTGTTGGTCTGTTTCAAATGCCGAATTATTGCTAATTGAAAATAATAACGGTGGATACGTGGAGCATAAATTAAATAGACAATAAGTATGTGCCCTATCTAAATAGAACATTTTGTGTTAAATTATTTTTGTTTTGTTATTTTATTTTATATCATTGTATTTTATATGATTTGTCTTAGATTTATTTTATGAAGTGTGCGCGGGAGATGCCTATTGGTGGCGATGAGGTTCGCAACCCGCCCACACCGCGTCTCCCGCGGGGCGAAAAGAGAAGGATGGAGTGCCGCATCGGTTAAAGTGTGACAGTCCATTCTTTCTGTCTACCCTTTCGGAGAGACGGCGTGATGGTTAGTTAGTTAGTTATGTTAATAAATTAAATCATTATAATTTGACCTTACAGTTGCGATTACAAAAACAAAATATGAACAAATATATATTTTTTATAGTATTCATTGTTTCTTGAATAATTATGTAAACCTTTTATATAAAAAATTAACATTGACGAAAAGTCCGTTTTCAACACTTTTTTTTTTTACTTGTTTCGCCATGAAGCCCAAGTTCAAGTAAATATTAATAATAACTATGGGGTAAAGAAAAACCCTTAAAATATTTCTTGGAAAATGCAATGTGGCTGATTATCTCCACATTTGTTATTGCCGTAGCATGGAAAACAAGACACATCTGTTAAATAAATAAAAAACCCAAGAAAACTGTCATTTTCATCAATCTTAAAAATTCTTTAAAGCTTAAATTTGAAATTTTATATGTGTATTAATGTATGATTTTATTTATTAATTATTATATGAAAAGGCCGTATATATATTTAAAATTTTGATATTCATCGTTTATGAATGCTTAACTTATGTGGAAATATCAATTTCAGACATGTACATTATCTTTATGAATATTTCAATGTATAAAATTGCATTATTTAGAACAGCACATGGGATTGTTATAATTGTCAATAGACAAGTAATACCTAATAACAAAATTTCACTAGCACAATCTAACAGTTGCAAAACACTTAATCTTGTATAAAAATTGAGGCTACTTAAAACTCTAACGAGCTATTTAAGAAATACCTACGAATATTTCTTTCATAATAATGAGTGCAAACAATGCTTTTGTAGTGTTTACATTTTCGTTATTTAAAAAAGCACCACTATATCTAAAGCTACCATAATCGTTTACCTACTATAATATTTCCACACGGTTATAACTAATTGTTTTCGCACAGGCGTAAGTTGCACGCAGGCAAAACCAACGACCAAATATCGAATATTCTTGCATCATGGGTCTACACAGGGACTACAAATAGTGCCACATGGACGTACTGAAATCTCATTGTGATTATTACCAATAGTTCAACATGACCATTCCCGATAGTTCAACATGACCGTTACCAATAGTTTTTAACATGACCATTCCCGATTGTTCAACATGACCGTTACCATCAGTTCAACAGTACCGTTACCGATAGTTTTATTTGACCAATACCAATATTTCGACATCATAATAACCATTTGTTACATTACAAACATGACTAATGGTAAAAATCTTCTGACACAATACTTTTTTCACAACTTTTTTTTCCCTATAACAACGAGTTTACAAATAATAACAAAAATTTCTAATACTCGTAGCATAATAATTTACATTCATATAATAATTATACATTAGATTTTCTACATTTTACGTCTTTTTCAAATCCTTTGTTATTCTTTAGAGAAGGAATAATTTACAATTCAAATTAAAACACACATTTTTCTAAATACTGTTGTCTAGTTACATAGTTCATGTGATAGTTCATAACATATATTTTTTCTATAATTGATAGCTATGATCCTTACTATAATATGACGTCATATAATATAATTTACTATAATTGAATATACGAATGAAAGCCTCAAGTATGATATGCAATGTTAATGATTTTTTAAAAACAGAATAACGATTTTTCTTAGATGACGAATATCTTCAAAGGAAGCTAATAATGGATGGAGTGTTAGAATTTGAATATGACGTAACTGACGGAAATAATTTGGTCAATTATACTTGAAGTGAAATGTTTCTGGAAGTAATGTTACATGATATGGATTGATTATAAATATGCTCTGTTATATTAATAATGATATAAGTGTTTCATTATGCATGAAGAAAGTTTTTGTACTTATGTAATAATACAAATAATATTCTTAGAAGTATAATTTTAGTAAATTTATATTTTAATGAACTATATTTAAATTCATCATGGCATACATTTAATTTATTTATATTATAAATAATATATTTAGGATATTGAAACAAAACTTTGTTTATTATCCACAAAATATTAGAAAATATAAAAAAAACACGACTTGTTTCGGAGGATACCTCCATCTTCAGGTGTACATATATATTAAAAACTAAACAAAGAAAGACTTATATAGAAAAACGCATTTAAAATTTATATAATAATTTAAATTTAAAAATTAACCTAAATAAATTTAAATTGTAATATCGAATTTTAATTGCGTTTTTTATATTAGTCTTTCTGTGTTTAGCTTTTATTATAAATTTACACCTGAAGATGGAAGTATCCGCCGAAACATGTGGTGTTTTTTTAAAACATTTTTTTTTCAATTTCCTAAGTATGTTACTATGGAATTCCACAGTGTTTAATGCCTTAGCTTTCAGTAAGTTTATTATAAATAAAACTGAAAAATTAAAAATGCTAATCAATATTTCTACATTGTAAATAAGATTTGATGTATATATTTTTATTATAATATATAGTTTTCATTTACATATGAAGTAATACATTTTTTGCTTATATTAAAATAGGTGTAACAAAAAAGGTATTCAACTGGTAGAAATACAACAGCTGATTTTTAATTGCTTTCATGATAATTTTTATCACATTTAGAAATATTCAAATTTATCTGGAATCACTAAAAAATATCCCTGATTCTTTTCAAATGTCCAAATTGACATAACTTGAGGCCTAGATTTCTATACCACAATTAACAAGCTAAACAAATATTTAATTATTGCGAGGAAAGTACAACTAGCTTAACTCTTAACTCTTATTTCGTAAAATTTTTGCATAAGGTAGCTTACGCTTGTACTAACTTTGTCTTTCTCTGTCGCAGCTGCTGCCTGCGTCTCCTGATTGCTCTTCTCCTCCGCCTTGCGCTCCTTCAATGTCTTAAGAAGCTTCCACTTGCTGCCTAGTGGCCCGTCCTTTTGGGCCGGCGGCGACGTCGGCTCCGGCTCTGTCGGAGTGGGCTGAAGAACCACAACTGGCGGCGGTTCATCTTCCACCTCCTCGGCGCTCTGTTCTCCGGGACTATCCGGCCCAGAAGTCTCGCCCGAGGATTGGTCTCCGTCGCCGCGATCATCGTCTTGTTCTATGTCACTTTCTTCTTCTGGCTTCTCTGGTTCCTTGGTTTCTTCTTCCTCCTTTATCTCGTCGGCTTCTTTCCACGTCTGGTAGTCTGTTACTCGAGCAAACTCTGCGTACGCCGATTTGGGCGCGGTCAGCGGACTTTGATTTCTATTATTGCGACGTTTTGACGCCACCACTTCTTTCTTAATATCGTCAGACGTCAAAACACCTTCGATTGGTTTTCGTTTAATTCTTAGTTCTTTGAGAACAAACGACATTTTTTCCTTAACATCTACATCCAGTTCAAAAGGACTGGGGTCCCTTTCTAATTCTGGTTCCTCGGTAAGGGGTACATTGCGGTCCAAGTCCATTTGTGATTGCCGTTCCATTTCTTCTAATTTCCGAAGTTCATAAATATACCACTCATCTTCAGAATCAATACTATCCTCGGTACTCTGTCTTCTCGAAGATACTCTAGATCCGCTCCTCCAAGAGTGCGTACTCCTATTATCTTCATCGTCATGTCTTGAAAATGGAACATCTAAACTTTGTTGATGTCTTGGCATAAATCGGTTTGAATGACTTCTTATACTGTGAGCTGAAGGACTACCTTCAGGGATGGGGGTGGGTTCTTCTACTGAAAGTGATCTTACAATTTCTGGTGGCTTAACCACTTTCGCAATTTTTGGCTCTATTTCGCTGGGTGGTTCTTTAACAGTTTCTTCAGTTTCATCAAATGTTGCTAAGTCCTCTGTTTTAGGTGCAGGCTCGTCTGGACAAATTTGGTCATCGGAGATTGAAGATGACTGTCGCAAGCGATATTTACCAAGTGCCCGTGACACAGCGAATTCCATTGATCCTCCACTCATACCGTAAGACCTACTTTCGCCTCCAGATTCGTCAGACCCTTCTCTCCTTTTGACGTCACCGATGGTTGCAAAAATAGATGATGAACCACTTTGACTTCCAGAACTCTTATTACCTTCTTCTTCGCCTGGAGCATTATCCGATAAATCCGTATCGGGTTCCGTTTTGTGTCCATCAGATAATTGGTCCCGGTCTTTTGAATGTCTTTTTTTGATTTGGGCAAATAGTGGTTGGGGTGGTGAAGTTTCGCTGTAATTTGACATTGTATCATCATTTTTAGGCGGGGATTCTCTCATTTTGACTTTTTCGACTTCTCGTTCTTGGGACTGTGCTTGAGGCATCATCTCGAATTGCGGTTGTGAAATATTTTGATGTTGGTTATTTGATATTTGCTCGCTATGCTGTTGTTGTAACTGCATTTGTTGCATTTTTTGTTGTTGGTCCATTTTTTCTTGTTGACTGAGTCTTCGTTGTTTTTTATTTGAAGCAATTCTAGCAAACATGTTATTATCTAATGGAGTATCAGAGAAAACACTATCGCTGTCTTCTGACTGCGCACTAGATCTACCCCCCGACCATTCATTTTCCGATGTCTCTGGATCAGAAAGTGATTGGTGGCTACTATGGGTTTTTCTCTTTGCCTTTTGAAGTATACCCGACATTGTAGCTACGAGTGGATACTTTTTCTTTTTTCTTGGTAAAGGTCCACTTCCACCGGTTCCACTAGCTCCACTAGTTCCTCTGCCTTTCGGTATAGATTTGGTATCTTTTTGACCTTCTATGTCATCTCTATCAACACCCGAAGGTAACGAGAGAGATCTGTTCCTTTTTGGAAGATGTAAATCGGGTAACCAACTACTTACTGAGCTCATGGCTGATTTCAATGAACCTCTTTTAGGTTTTTTAACAACTTTTTCTTGCGCTTTAGCGGTTTTCAAATCTGAAGAAATTGACAAGTATCCAGAATGTGAAACCAAAAGTCCGGTGGCATCGTAGTATTGATCATTATGAGGTTGTCTCATTACCTGTTGTTGATCATACATATTTCTGTTCCTTGCGTTTGGGTCCCCGTGTTGATATTCTTGGGGCCAATTACGATGATTTTGTTGATCTTGTCTACAATCTTCTGCATGTTGAAACATTTGCGCATTTTGGTAAATCGGTTGGTTATTACTTTGCTGTTCATATTCTCTTTGCTGTTGCCTAAAATATTCTTGCTGAAGTTGATTTTGGTATTGTTTGGCATGTTGCATATTGTTAGCCATAGTTTGAGAGGTCATACTAGCGGTTGTATCCATAGAACTTGAAGTGGAATCGTGAGGTAGCTGAGATCCATCAGAAGCTAACCAGGCAGCTGGATCGTTATAATCTTTTCTTGGTAAATTAAAAGCAGCAGATTCATATCTTGCCGATGTCGGGTAATAGGATAAAGCATCGGTTATGTTTCCAGATGGAAACATGGTACGATGCATAGCATTTCGGTATCCTTCGTGACCTGCTAAGCCATCGCTTGGCATCGATCCAACTGATACGCCTCTTGTCAAGGGTTTTCTACTAGACGACGAATGAGAAGCTTGTTGAGTATGTAATGATGTTTGAGCTCTATAATTTGGCTCTGGCGGGTATCTTTGCGGTGACACTTGAGACATATGCATTTGTTCGTTATATGATTCAATAACATCCGGATAATTCAAATTCTGAGACAAGCTAGATGAACCAGATGTATACACGGTTGTAAATGTTTGTTGGCGATTACTTCCAGCAACTGAGTAAATTGCAGGTTGTTGTTCTGTGTGGTAGTAGTAATCATTAAATACGGCTGGGTTCTGTTGATGCTCGGGTACAGGATAAGCATTAACATCAAATTCGCTAGCCGCATTTAGCTCGGACATATACTGTTCATATGCTTCAAGACCATTTTCAATAGGTTGGGGGGATTTTATTGTTGTGAAAGCTGACGAGTGATGTCCACTACTCATAGCAGAACTACTGCGTTTTGGATGTGTAACAGAATCAGGGTCACTCTCTGCGTATCTTTTAGGCTCAGCGTATATTGCGTTTTGATTTGAAATGTGATTGGGTGAAGCAGTTCTATGATGAAGTGTTTTATGATGATCAGTTAAATGTGAAGATGTCGGAGTTTTGTTGGTTCGAGGCGAACCTGGACTTTTTTCTAAGCTTGACCAACCACTCATTGACGATAAACCTGAATCGGATTTTGCTGCGACAATGTTTGTAGGGTCCTTCTTAGCGTGCCTTGGAGAAGTTCTAGGAGATTTTGGTGATCGAGGACTCAGTCTTCCATGATCATGTTGGGCACTCAATGTAGACTGCTGACTAGTCGCCGTAAGGTAAACAGGCGATGGCCCTCTGTGTGGTCCTGGCACTAATGTACACTCTGGCATTAAAAATATTTCCGCACCGTCTCGAGGGGCAGGTGGTGGCGGACTTGGAGATGACGATGAATTCCGACCTTCAGTGAGTTGTATACTTAATCTTGCTGTAGGGTCTATGTAGCCATCTTGACGAGTTCTCATGCTATGAACAGATAAAGTAGGAGATGTTGGTTTTTCTACAGCTTTTAATAGAGCATCGTTTGCAGTCGATGAAGGTGGGTAGCTATCGCCATACACTTCTTTATATTCTGCATCTCCATATGAATACGTGAGGTCAAATCGATCCCTTGAAACAGCACTTGGAGATTTTGGAGGTTTTGAGTGTGAATCAACATTTGCTACGGCTGAACTATAGGCCAATCTCCCAGTCACCGTAGTGTAGGGTTCAGTGGTTGCAGATTTATCGATATGGTATTTATGTCTGGGTGAGGTGACATTTGGAGATCTAAACCCTCCGGCCATAGCATCGGCTACTTCTTTGTCTGTACTGATAGTACTGTCGGCTATAGATAAGCGAGAGGATGAACGGTTTGTAGGGGGAGGGGGTGGTGCAGGAAGGGTGGCGGGAACCCCGCTGGCTGCTAGCAACATGAGCTCCTCTATACCCCTGGGACCGCTACTGAAGCTCCAGTTTTCAGAATCGGCGTATATTTGGCGCAGTTGTTCATCAATTATATTACCATCTTCCACCAAAGTGCGTGAATCCACTTCCTTATCGTCTCTCATGTTAAGCTGTACATGCTGGGGACTAATCAGTCTACTTTTCAGTTCTTTGAGGTCTTGAGAATCTTTCTGTAATTTAGTAGTCAACCTATCTAATTCGTGTAATTTTTCTATAGCTATTTGGTCTATCGAGCTCAGTCTAGAAAGTTGAGCAAGATCCCTTTCGCTGACACAGGGAGAGTTTCCGCGATAATCTTTGTAATCCATCGCGCTGAACACCTCTTGCCGTTCATCTTCTAGAGCTTGCTCCATCAGTTCTCTGACTTCATCTTTCACCGCGTTCGGATCTTCCGTGTCTTCCGGATCCTCCCAAATCATGTCTAACTGCGAAGGAGGTCGAGAAGGCTCATTGCATACCAAGTCTTCCCTATAAGCGCGATTCAGACTGCGATAAAAAGCTTCGTCGGAATCAGGAACGACAAGTTGCATATCCGCAGGATCGACGTCAACGTCTATGAGCATACGACCGGCTACTCCGGTGGCCTCTACCCCCTCTTCTAGACCATCTTCGACGGTTCCGTTTCCTAAGATTTCCCTGATTACCTCGAGTTGCCCCAGGCGAGTGGCTGGAGTACCTCTTTCGGCGGTGTAAAAATCCAAGAGGTGAGCTATCACTCCCTGTTGCTCGCACAATAACCCTTCGAGCCTTTCTAACCGCTCCCACATCTTGATATACTCCTGGGACAGGAGGTCCAAAGCGCGCCAGGCATACTTGAGCTCGGTTTCCAAAATGTTGAGGCGAGTACCGAGACGCTCCATGTAGTCGCTGATGATGTAGTCCGACTGGCCATCGTAACCGCTCCCGGGTGGGGGCATCCCGGGTAGGACCATCGCTCCTTCCTCCCCGTCTAGTTGCCCTTGGCCCTCCATTACATACCACTTAGAAAATCAATCATCGACGAAAAACGTTCATTAAGTTCATTCCACTTTATGGAGAACACTACTCCATAACCATCAAATTAATGTTTTTGTTTAATAAAATTTACCTAGACTAGTTTTATAACCGTAAAATAAAATTTCACTAATAGTTTTTAATTCTCTAATGATTCAACGATAAAATATATATTTTTTTCTTTCGATAACAATCACTGATATGCTAGCCACTTTGAAGCCGTATTGGAATAATCAACTCATCTCGATTGATATGGTTTTCGTTGCACTCGGAAAGCGTAGTTGGGCCGAACGCGGCGGGCGGCCCGGGGCGCCACTCGCCGCACATATTCCAACGCTCATTTCAATCACATTTTTTAAAATTCGAATTTACGATCACTGTTTTTATTTTCACGTAACATCCAATAGCAACACAGTTCACTGGTACCATATTACACAGTTTTTACTTTATTTTTTTTAAATTTATTTTTAAACACTTCTGGAACTTAGTGTAGAAATCTGCAACAAGGAGTAAAGAAAAATTAGAATTTTTGTTATGGAATATTCGCATCATACTTACCATTCATTCATTATTTTTATCAGCAATATCAGCAACATCTTGTTTAATGATTCACTCAAAACGTCGGAAAAGGCAACTTCGAAAGATTATTTATTTAAAAGAAAACGAATCCGTTGTTTCATAGTCGCAAAGCGTCTCAATACTAAAATTTAATTAAAAAGATATGATCCTACTATGCGGTATCCCAATTTTTTTTCTGGTTTTTATCACAAACCAGGGAATCATAAAGCCGTAAGGTAGCGTTATATCCTAATCTAGATTTTATAAAGTACAAAACCAAAAGTTTTCTGTCTCCTACTAAAACGTTGGGTCATTTAAAACTAACTTTTGGTATCAGAAGAGCGTAATGACATTAAAAAAAACGTAAGTTAATATACATATGTCAATACAGCAGAACATTCATATTCTTTTGTTTGTGATATGTAATATTTAATTTTTTATGTTTATTGTATACAACAGGTCTTTAAAACCTATTACTGCATACATTTTACATTTACAAAAATAACACAGACATACATGTTAAAATAAAACACATATATCAACAATTGTGATATGTACCTATATGATACTTAAAGGACGTATAGGTCATTTGGAGAATGTCCACATCGACTGACACCTCATTCAAGAGCACCATACCCCGGGTCATTGTATGCTGCACCATGTCATTTGTTCTGCTATGCGGTATGCACAACATATCGTGTCTTCTAGCGCGAGCATACCTGTCCGGCGCATTGAGGCCATAACACTCTAAGAGGTATGGGCTATCGATGAGGTTACGGAGTATTTTAAATCCTAAGATCTGCAATGTACCTTTTCTTCTTGATTCGAGACTGCAGTACTCATGTTAATCAATAGATCATTGTGGTGCATAAACCTTGGATGTACCCCATTCATCCGCATGCAGAGGTATCTCAGAATTTTTTTCTGGATTCGTTCTAATACCTCCACATATTTACTCTTATTCGCGATCGCATTGAAAATATCGTAATATCATAGTAATCCACTGATTTGACGAAAACACTTGTTTAATTAAATATCAAAATTGATTATATTTCATTTGAAATTGTCGCGACAGTTGTTTCGATAACCGATTTGCATCATCAAGTTTTTCAATCAACTTGTTATGTGATTGTAACACAAGTTGTGATACAAGCAAGTTGATTGTAACACTTGATAATGCTTACATCGGTGAGTGATACAGCTGTCGCGACAATAACAAGAGAAATATAATCAATTGTGATATTCTATAACAGTGTTTTAATATAACAGGTAATAATATCATAATAAAATCAAATATATGAATAGATTTTAATTTGGGTATGAAAGATGATAATGACGCATTTTCAGTTTAGAAATAGAAACTGTCGGATCTTTTATGCACCTAAGGCATAAAAGGGGATTGTTCAAAGTTGATAGACCAACTGCTGCAAAGACTTGATTCAGCCTTCGTACTAGGACAACGCTTCGGCTCAATTAATCTACCTATTGTAGAGAGATTCACAGAGCAAAGTGTGGATTTTCTCGATTTAAAGCCATCTGTTATAGAGAGTTCGGATATATAACTTAGTGCTATTCCATGTAGTGATTTATATACTGTCCAGCAAAGTATTTACTGAATTCTTTCTGGATTTTTAAGCCAGTAAAGTTATTTGAGATATTGTGTTATGTAGTAATTTCTTGAAATATTTTAAATGAGTCTCGCTGCTGCATTGAACGCACATTGAAGTTTGTTGTAAAGTTGTTGTTGCAGAATGTTTGCATTAATTCCACTACAATTCAAGTCATGACAATGCAAAGGACGTGTTTATCAGTATTTATTATTATTATTATTATTTCGTTAATTAGCTCTTGACATCATAACAGCGCGAGCTCAATCGATATAAATGGTAAAGCTATCATATATCATATTGATTCTCATGACATGTAATAGGTTACTAATCTATCGTCATTTTATTGTCACCTACATCTGACCAAAGACAGAATCATTTGGTTTTGAGCTAAGTTTAATATCTTTGCTTGTTTTTGGGATACCACTTTGGCCTTTGATATGGTAGTTTACCGTTGAATTTAACATTTTGTATTCTTCAAGTTGTTTGAATACAATAACTCTGTATATTTTTAACCATAATTTTTTTTAGCGAAAGGTAGCTAGTATGTTACCATTTTTATTGTTGCGTGAATTTTATCAGATCAAAGACAGCATGAGCTATTTTTTTACACTGTCATCGCCAGAAATCGAAGCCGAAACCTTTTGTGTGGCAGTCATATCTATTGCTCTCATATCTTCTACGAAGGTTGCCGATTATCATTTTCAAACTATGAACTACGAACCAATAAGAAAGTGCACGCTATGAACCGGTTGGAAGCATTCGAGATGTGGTTGCACAGGAGAATGCTTCGCAAACCGTGGACGGATTTCGTCAGCAATTTGGAGGTTTTGAGGAGAGCCAATTGTAGTAGACAACTGCTAAAGGATGTTAAGGTCCGTGAGATTTTATATCTAGGTCACATTCTGCGGGGAGATAAATACAGTTTGCTCCAACTAATACTGATGGAAAAATTGAGGGGTAGCGTGGTCCTGGTAGAAGGAAAACGTCTTGCTGTGCAACATAAGAGACTGGACCGGGATGAGACACGCGGGGGAGCTGTTCCGGGTTGCGCAAGATAGAGAAACCTTCGCCGGAGTGATTGCCAACGTCAGAGGGACCTAATACGGCACGCAAAGAAGGAGAATGTTCAAACTATCAAAATAAATGTGCTTATACATATTTGATATACTAATTCACCCTTTACGTCGATTTGGCTCGCGCTGTAATGATGTAAAGAGTTTTTGAACAAAATAATAATAATAAATGAATGTATCCCTTATGTATGGAAGCGAAGCATGGAACTGGCAAAAGAAGGATGAAAGTAGAATAAATGCAGTAGAAATGAGATCTCTTAGACGAATGTGTGGATACTCTGTATGATAGAGTGTCGAAAATGAAAATATAAGAAGTGAATGCAGTGCGAATGATGGTGTCATGAACAAAATAATGAAAGGATCATTAAGATGGTTTAGACATATGGGAAGAATGAATGAAGAAAGAATGGTAAAAAAAATATATTTTAATGATGTAAATGGAACCAGAAATAGAGGACGACCGAGGAAAACGTGGCACGATCAAATAAATCAAATATTGAATGTCGGCCATGTGAGGAGTCAGAGAAATCGACGCGCGTGCATGACACGATGTATGAATGTTGAGGAAGCGAGAGAAATATGTCAGGAAAGAAAAGAGTGGCAGTCCATTTTTTCTGCCTACCCCTTCGGGGAGACGGCGTGATGGTTAGTTAGTTAGTTAGTTAAGAATGATCAAATAACTCAATCTTTTTAATAAAATAAAATAATATTTTAACGTTTTTATATATTATATTGCATAAGATCGCAATGGTTCAAAGTGTATTAAAGGAAAAGAACTGGGTGTATAGGAGATATACTCGTATCACACGGAGAACTAACCTGGCAATCCGAGATAAGGTAACACGAATAAAGTCGTGAAACCATCAGGGACGGTGGTACTTCCCCAGGGCGACAGCAAAAAGATGTCTGTCTACCACCTACGTTATCTACCTAACTCGTTATCTACCTAACTCGTAAGTCTACGGGGTATAAATATACCCACAAAATATAAAAACCTGTCACGTTTTAATGTCAATTCATGATAAAAAATCAAATATAATTTTTTTTTTCCTATATTCGTATTCATTTTGTGTTGTATTTTTTATGAAAATTGTATTATAAATTGTATTTAAATATGACCATGTCATTCTCAAAGGAACTCTTAGGATGCAAGTTATCCTTAAATGACAGAATGCTAGAATAGGTTCCAAAGTTTAGATATCTGGGAGTGGATCTGCTCAGTCAAAATGATCTTGTCAGTGTAATAATAGGATAAGTCAACAAGGCTTCGGCGGTGTCAAGTAGTCTCAAGGATATAATATGGAAAAACAAGTATATGAGAACTGACAGTAAGGTCAGAATATATAGGTTAAACCTGCGTAAGGCCTATACTGACATATACCATTGAGACCAGAGCGGATACCACAATAACGAAGGCTAAAGTACGGGTGGCAGAGATGAAGACGCTGAGGATGATAGCAGGAAGGACTATTCGAGTTAGGGTGAGGAACACGGCTATCCGCGAGATCTGCAAGGTGGAGGATGTCGTGAGATGGGGCAGACAACGTAGAAAATATGGAATGCAGACGTGCAGAGGATGGTTCCCACCAGAATCCCACACGTTGTGACGCATCAGATTCCTGCCGGCTGCCGTTCCCCCGGAAGACCGCCGAAAAGATGGAGAGATAGTTGGGAGTCAACCTCCCAAGAGAGGCCAGCCTGATTTCAGGAACAGACCAAAGGTCTATATGGAGAAGAAAAAGACGAAGAAGTATTTTAAATATTTTTTTGCGTTTTTACAACACATTAGCACTCCCTCAATGTACAAATTTAAACTTATAATTAATGAATTTCGTAACAATTTCTACAACGAGGAGAGTGTTTTGAAAATAGCACTCCATGGCATTTAACTTTAGTTAATGTGAATCGGCTAAAAACAATTTTTTTTACATGTTTTATTAGGTTAATAAATAAAAATAATTTTGACAATTTCAATGCATGAAATACAGTAACACGTGTTCATTAAAAAACAAAAATGGCGTTGTTTCCTCTTAATCATAAGTTGGGTTATTTATTTTTTTGTATAAAAAAAATGCAAGGATATTAATATAAATCTGAGTCACGAATAAAACCTGCAAATGAAGCTCAAGTTAAAATAAAAACGTATAAAAATTAAGCATTAATAGTTCATTAAAAGGTTGAATTCAATAATTAAAATACAAGTGGAGCTTTCAGCTGGCTCAAAGTGAATCCTATTGGGAAAAGCTCTCCCGCAAAGTGGTTTATTTTTTATTTGTTCCCCGATCTGAATAAATCCCAAAAGGTCTTCACACACTGCGGCTGTTTATTGGGGGAATGAAAACGAAAGCTGATTCCTTTACAAATGGCTTCAGAACAAATCTTTGTTTGCGCCGGTGCCTTTTTATTTATTCTTATTCAAAACGTACTGAAAAAAAGTTGTAGAAACCTAAATTTATGTTTTATCGACTTAGGTAGCTCAGGTGTGATGGATATCTGGAGCGAATGGAGGAAATGTCAATACGTTCAGATGACAAGTATACTCGACTTTAAAGAGTATTTTGTTGAACCATTTCTCGTGCGTTCCTGGTATTATTTTGTATATGTTGTATTTTTCCGTACTCAATAGATGCCTTATACATTATATTGTTTGTTATGTCTGTTGAGATAGTAAACTGATTTGATTTGGTTTGAATACCCGCGTTGTGGAAATTTACAAAACTGGAGGGAAGACGCATCGTGGGAAGACCGCGATTTCGTTGGTTGGACGGTATTGTAAAGGGCATGCATTATTAGGAGTCAGACCTGGAGAGTGGAAGTGCAGAGCTCTGGATAGCATCCATCTTGATATTAAGTGTTAATGTCACATCGATTGTAAAACAGTAAAGAACTTGAACCACTTATATATTGTTAAGTCAATTGTTTTGGCCGAAACACTACAATACTTCAACATTCTCTCTCTGTTAAATTATAAAATTCCTGGAATCGATTACTGCCAAAAAATTGTTTTATTTGATTCCAGACTTAGCAGCTATATGGATGGGGAAAACCGAATAAGGCGATGCCAACCTTATGGACCAAGAACTATAACATATTATATTTAAATTCAGTAATAATAAAAACAACAGTACCAATTTTTCGAACGTTATATATAAATATGTCCGCTATAATAAAATATAAAATCCATTGTATTGAATACGAATCTTTTTGAATAGATGTAATACCAATATTTAAATTCAATAAACTTTACATAAATATTTGAAGATTACTTTTGTACAGAATCTTGTTTACCACCCCTAATCTGTATGTATATGAAGGACTCATTTTGCAATAGTGTCACCAGTCTGTCATTGTCAGCGAACCTTGCGAAACCGGTCGTTGTCGAAATAAAGACAAAAGTGGAAATAGTTTAAAAACATCGTTTTATTTAATTATCATTTAAAATGAACTTCCATCAAGAGATTTCGGTAAAGTCATTTGATTATCTTATAAAACTCTGTTTTATGTAGGAAACACAATGTTGGTGTTACAATAATATATCAAATATTATTGTAACACCTGATGATGTCAATATAGGTTGACGAAACAGCTGTCGCGAAAAATAAAAATAAAAAACAGAGTTTGATAATTTAACAGTTTATATATTGTATCTTGAACAGTGATGTATAATTTCATATTAAATAATTATTATGAATAAAAACATCTGTTTTGTAGAAGTTTTATTATAATTTCTGGTGTGTCGCCTTTGGCAAAACATGTCATTCCTATAAATTGTAATATTTTTTTTTAGAATACATACTTTTCTCTCAGATTACTTTATAATTGTCACGGAGAATTGCTCGCATCAAGTTTTTCATATTCCTAAAATTTTAGATAAATAAATAATAAAAAAACTGTTAAAATGATAAAACCCTTCCGGCATGTAATATTTGGTATTAACTTGATCCAATACACGTGCTACATTCATAAATAATATTATTCCTGTTTGTTAATTTCCGTTCTATAATTAAGTATTATAAATTTGGTAGAATAATTATAACATGGGAAGGTAAGATGTTTAACAAGACCCATATTAATTTAAGACTTAAATATGTTTCTAATTAAATTATGTAGTTGTTCTCTTATGCGTGCAAAGTTATTATGCTTAAGCTTTATTGGAATAGATTATGTAACCTGCTAATAAGAAGGTTACATAATACATTTATAATAATTACTGTATATAATAATATACGGCATCTTTTGCCAGCTCCAAGCTTCCCTTCCATACATAAGGGTTGGCACTAGAAATTAATTATGAAATGCCATATTTGCTTTAGTGGATATAACATGGGAAGGTAAATCATGATAAAGTGAGATCACAAAGGAGATACATAGCGAAAAATTTGGGAGAAAACGATATATGATAGAATACCGAACGACGAAATAAGGAAGAAATGTTATTTTATTGATCATTTACCAAGTACATGGTTTAATACCTCCCAACTGGGGTAACCCGTTCTAGGGAGGCATTCCTAGTACTCTATATAATTTCAATATATAATATAATTTACAAATTTAGGGAGCAGTTAAGGGAAGCAACACATATCCCAAAGTGTATAATTTAAAATTAATTGACTTATATATTATATAACACTATTTAAACACTATATTGTCTTATATAACACTATTTAAACTATTTACTTATTTTTAAAAATTATACTACATTCAAGCCGTCCTTTTTTTAATGTCTCCGTAGTTACATGTTTTTTGTAATTGTGCATTGTCATTTTTTGTGGGTCGTTTATAGATTTGTTAATTATGTTATAGAGTTTGGGTCCAAGATAGTAGAAATGCCTTTGCGCATAAGAAGTTTTAGTTTTTGGTACAAAATGGTTATGTTTGTTGCGTGTGTTGTACGTTTGTTGTGCTTTTAAGTGTCTGTCGGTGTCCTTGTGGTAGTGCACGACTAAATTTCTTATATGAGGGCAATGTGGTTTAAATGTTGTAAACAAGCAGTGGAAAGATAAGGCGCGAAAGACCAAGGAAAGCATGGCATGACCAAACTAATCAAATACTAAATGGCGGCCACAGTCGGACTCGGAAAAATCGACGAACACGCATGTTGCGATGTATGAATATAGAGTAAGTTAGAGAGTTATATCAGGACACAAGAATACGGCGGTCCATCCTCTCTATCTACCCCTCCGAGGAAACGGTATGATGGTTAGTTAGTTAGTTATTTAACCCTCCATTGCACGGTAAAGCGAATTTCCAGCAAACCATAAAAAAATATATAAATAGGCAAAGCTCATAAAAGAACGAGAGAGGAATACTTTTGTTCTCTCCGAAAATAATTCGAAATGCAAACGATGCGCATGCCTGAGAATGTTTCTAGATAATTTTGAAATTTGTTTTGATTAGTATTGTACGACAGTAGTGTAGAAAATAAAAGGGGATGAATTTGGTGTTGTCAATTGTGAATTTTTTGACGTGTGTGAAAAAAATATGTATAATACTATACATTGAACGTTAAAACTTATTACTGATACAAATGTACAGTGAATCAAGTTTTTTAAAGAGTAGAAAATCTTTACTTTCCTTTATATTTCACGGGTTGCAAATAATATTCTAATATAATATTTGTATAGATTATTTGAATTCCGAACATATTTTTACTGTACACTATACTCTACATTCACATATACGAGTACTTATTGTATTAAGGTACACCAAGTTTCTGTATACAGATGTGTACACGTACAGGCTACCCTAAAAAAATAAAGAAAAACTGAATATTTTTTTCGAGTTTTCATAATGTACACCACTACAAAAAGGTTATCTGTCTCGTGTCTGCGTAGAATAATGGCGTAATAGCAAAAGAGATAGAAGTAATGATATCATGATAGACGAAACGTGTGAGAAGTTGAGGGCGAATACTAAACATAACTGCTTTATTACACTACCCATGCGTGAAAGGCAGTGGAGCCACGTAGAAAAGTTATTATAAAACTAGCGGACCCGATAGACGTTGTCCTGCCCGAACGTTGGCTTGCCTGCTATTAGCTGGTTCAGCAAAGATTTTTTTGATATTCGTATTTTTGATAAACTATATACTAAATGATAAACAATATGGTATACTCAATACGAACGCAATTGTGATACAAACCATACATAGAATATCGAAACACAGCAAAGATAATTTTAAATCTACGCCAAGCTACAACGCAAGTGATTTGCGCAAGCTTTAACTAAGAATATAACATCAGTCGACATATTTCGTGATAATGTGAGTTGCCTCAGGGATGCAATATCAATGTTATGATTTTTTCTTATTCTTAAGCTTAATTTTTATTTTTTTAAAACTTCTCTTTTTATAGTGTAATTGCAAACGATTTGGAATTATATGTCTGTAATGTTTGTGATTTTTATCAAAATAAATGAAATTAAATGAAATCAGTGCCATCTATGGTAAACAAACATATCTATGAATTATTATCAGAAGGTTAATTATTCACTAACTTTCCAGTAGGTTTTAACGGTCACCTACAGGTCCAATTGTGAATCTTAACCATTCAGGGACATACTCAAACACACACAAAAACATCATCAAAATCAATCCAGCCATTTAGGAGGAATTCAACTACGTATACCCGTATAGAATAATTATGTATGTAATATTACTTGTTCTAAAAAAAGTCGTATTAAATTTGATTAAATAATTAATATGAATGAGAACGTCTGTCTTCTAGGAGTTTTATTATATACTCGTATACGATGGAATGAGATGTGTCGCCCTTCTAAGGCAATATTAAATGGACATTCGACATTTAATAATATAATGTCTTAGAAGCCCGAAGCATGTCATTTCATCAAAAATATAATAAAACTCCTAGGAGATGTTTTCATTCACATTAATTATTTAATATGGAGTTTTACATCATTGTTACATCCGTGTCGACCCTTATGTATAAAAATGAAGCTAATAGTTGGGAGAAGAAGGACAAAAGTAGGATAAGTGCCGTAGAAATGAGATTACTATGAAGAATGTGTAGAAAATACAATGCATAATAGATTAGCCAATGAAGAAGTTAGAAATGAATTAAAGGCTGATGAATGCGTCCTTAATAAAAATATGAAAGGGTCGCTAAGATTGTTTGAATATATGGAACGAATCAATGAAAAAATAATGGTTCAAAAGTTATATGCAAGTAGTGTGAATGGAAAATAAGTCAAGGAAGGCTAAAAAGACGACGCATAATCAATTTCCGAGACTCACTATTTCTCGAATTTTGAAATTTAAAATAATTTCAGAAATATTAATTACTTTTGTATTTAATTATTCTTTAATAATACGAATGAAAGCGTCCATTTTCTTGAAGTTTTATTTTATTCCATGGGATTTATTTTGATTTGTTAAGGAATTTTCAAATGATATAGAGCCTGGCTTATAGGTGAAACATGTTATTTCTTAAAAATATATATTATAACTTCTAGAAAACAGACTATAATATGGAGTTTAAAATCGTTGTTGTTTTCTCTAACAGTATTTCGAGGCATTACCACTTGAAAATCTTCTAGTTCAAATCGTTTTATCGAAGATCAACATGTGAAGAAAAATATACGAGTATTTAAAAGTGGAAAAAATCATATAAAGTAATTTTATTTGGTAGTTTCCTTTAGACGCAGTGTTTATATAAAAAAACAAGTACATATTTATAATATAAACAACGAAATAGAGCATCACCAAAAACGTATTTTTATTTTATTTTTTGTTACTTTAAGAATGATGTAAAACTCCATATTAAATAATCAATACGAACGAAAACGTACGTTTTTTTAAAAACATTTGATAATTAATAAGCAAGGCGAAACATGTCATTCTATATATTAAAACCTCTAGGAAACAGACGTTTTTATTTGTATCATAATTTTATTAAGACTAAGACGGCTTAAATTTCAAAATGTCAAGTAAATTAAACCTTCGCGTCTTATGTGGTATATAAAATTATATTATATTTATGTACTCTTTAGTCTGTTACATTCAATATAAGCTTCACAAAACGTCACTGCTTGGTATTCGCCTGAGTAGGGTAAAGTCTTATTAAGAGCCGGTAATAAAATCTCAACCGTGAATAAGGTGATCTAGCTACACTTTGAGTTAATACGTTTTTCCATTGTCATCTTGAGTTCACGAAAATATAGTAAGAAAGATAAGAAAAAATATAAAGTTTAGTAGAACAATATTTTTAATTTCTTAATAATTCAATGCGATTTTCAACGATTACGCAATTTTGTTAAACAATCAATCAGAGTCATGAGGTTCGCAACCCATCACACCGCGTCTCCCGCGGGGCGAAAAGAGAATGATGGAATGCCGCATCGGTTAAAGTCTGACAGTCCATTTTTTCTGCCTACCCTTTCGGGGAGACGGCGTGATGGTTAGTTAGCTAGTTAGTTTTTATCAATCAGACATTTTAAGAATTATGTACCTTACTTTATAAAAAGCAAATATTTCATAGAAAATGCAAAATAATTTAGATTTTTCTTGAACAATGAAGTAAAATTAATACTATTAAAAACGTCTTTTTCTAGAAAATTTATAACAGTTAATGGGATGACATGTTTCGTATTTCTAAGCCATTATCAAGTATTATTGTTATTTGATAATGCCTTAAAAAGGCGAATAATGTCATTCCCATATACCATTCTTAAACTTCTAGATGTATTTATTCGTAGCAACAAATATACCAGATGGTAAATATTGTGTCTGTAAAATATTTATGCAGTTTTATTCCAAGTATTATTTTAGTAATAACCGGTTTCGGCAGCTCGCTGTCATCTTTTTGTATCAACCCAGTTTTTCAAATACCACAAATAATCCTCGATTTTGTTATTCCTTAACAATTAAATAACAATGGAGACATAAACTATGACTTTTTATTAGATATTCGTTAAGAAGGAGGAAGAGAAAGGAGAAACCATCGAGAGACAGTTACGGCTCCACCATCAGCACCTTCCTTTGCCCCAAATGCCCCAGAATATGTGGCTCCAAGATTGGTCTCTTCAGTAAAATACAAATCCACAACCGTGAAGGACAGTGTTCATCGAACACGAGGGACAGCCGATGCTGATGCCATTTTCGTTTGTAAGTTTTAAGTTTTTAAGATTACAAATAAGCTTTTATTGAATGGTTTAAATTCTTTTTGAATAAATATAGTTATACTTTGTATTACAAAACTTTTTATTTTTACTGAACTAAACAGGTTTCGGTTACAAGTAACCTTTATCAATGTATACAATTTTAAAAGTAAAAAAAACAGAGCGGTCACTTATATACTAAATGGAGATCGAGTTACGTATAAAAGTGGAAGGGGTATAATTAGAATTGAAGAGAGAGGAGATGTAACGGAAACATGTCGAGTGGAAGGGGTATAATTAGGATTGAGGAGAGAGGAGATGTAACGGAAACACATCGAGCATGCGAATTGAATTTAAATTGAGTTCAGTAAAAATAAAAAGTCTTGTTTAACACTACAAAGTATAACAATACAAAATATAACTTTATGTTTATTCAAGTATGAATCCACAACACAAAGTGAAGGTGAATATAGAAGACATATTTTAGTCGTCTATCGTGTCGTCAAGGAAATTTTATTTGATACAATTTTACATATAAAAAAAAACTAACATTTAAATGATAAATATTGAATTTTTTCTAAAAACGACTTTCTTCGCGTGAATGTCGTAGATAATAAAAAAAATCAAGTTATGAATCACTGAAGTATCGTACCCCCATAAAGTATGTATTGGAGAGTTGAAGGTAAACAGATAAATTGGCTATCATCTCAAAGTAATTTTAGGGGAGAAAATTTCCGAGGCTCGAAATAAATCCGCGAGCTTTAGCGCTGACTTTAACAAGAAAACGGTCTATTTTCCGTGGAGAAAACTCGGAAGTTCTCTGAGCGATTGTTCGTGCCCGCATATAACAGGTGAGTAGAGATCAAACACGGGATTCTGTATGGTATAATATGGCCAATCGGTGGATACTGATGTTTACATGAACGTATTCTGATAAGCCTGCTTGGTGACTCTAAGGACTATCTCTCGGATTGATCCCAGATAGGTAGGGCATATACAATAATCTGAACGCTATACAGGGTTTAACAATACGAAGATTTGTGTAAGCGATATTTTTATTTTATTTTAACACAAACCCAAAAATATGCTTAAATTTGAGTTGTCGTGATTAAAAAACGACAGATCACACGTAAAAACGCAAAAGAAAAAAATAAATGAAGAATTCAATGAAATACGCACATTTTCCACAATAAAAAACCTATCATAATATATGTGGAGTATATGAAGTATATTTATAACTATATTTTTTAATGTATGTACAATGTAGAAATTAACTTATTGAACGCTAAGGCATTAACACTGTGGAATTCCATAGTAATATACTTAAGAGATTGAAAATAATTTTGTTTAAACCACTAATTATTGAAAAAATATAAAAAAACACGACATGTTTTGGAGGATACCTCCGTATTCAGTTGTAAAAATATAATAAAAACTAAACAAAGAAAGAATAATATAAAAACGCATTTAAAATTCGATACGATTATTCAAATTCTAAATGCATTTTTATATTAGTCTTTCATTGTTTAGTTTTTATTATATTTTTATACCTGAAGATAGGTACGTACGAGTATACCCTCCAAAACATGTCAAGTTTTTTAATATTTTTTAATAATAAGTGGATTAAACAAATTTATTTTCAATTTCCTTAGTATGATATAGACGTTATTGAATATAACATTTTTATTGGCGAAAGGGTTTAAGAATACTAGAAATACGCATGCTTGCTTGTTATTGTGATTCAATCAATCAACTAAATAAGATCTTTGATAAAGAAATCCCTTGGTGGTGTGACATATTTATGGTAAAAACACATTTATTCAGTTAAGTTTGTGTATAGCCCTGATAAAGCTCGCTACAAAGTGAAACCGTTTGGCGCTACTAACTCAATAAGGTGGTTTGTACTAAGTGAAAATAAAAAATCATGCATAATGGTAATAAAAATATATGTATTGTTTTCAACATATGTTATAAAAAAATGTTCGATCTTTAAATTTTCCGAGTGCGTCGTGTACATGTACATCGACTGACTTTAGAAATATATTTCAAATATTCATATGCAAAAACTAACTAACTAACCATCACGCCGTCTCCCCGAAGGGGTAGGCAGAAAGAATGGACTGCCACACCTTTCTTTCCTGACATATTTCTCTCGCTTCCTCAACATTCATACATCGTGTCATGCACGCGCGTCGATTTCTCTGACTCCTCACATGGCCGACATTCAATATTTGATTTATTTGATCGTGCCACGTTTTCCTTGGTCTTCCTCTATTTCTGGTACCATTTACATCATTAACATATAATTTTTTTACCATTCTTTCTTCATTCATTCTTTCCATATGTCCAAACCATCTTAATGCACATTTTTTTATTCATATGCACATTTTTATATTTCAAGTTTGGAAACAACGATTTCTATTTAACAAATATTAACTTGTTCATATGTGAATTCCTCCCCTAACTCGGGGCAGCGAACACTATTGAGTCAGCTGTATTAAAATTCTCACCATAAACCACTGACCACTAAATATCCCGGAGTGGTTTTTCCCCAATATACTCTAAAACGGTGGCCGGTGGGTGCTACAGCTATTGAAATAACTTTTAAACGACTAGAGATACAAGAGAATAGTTTTAGATATTAAAAGCATAAAAAACCTTTTCGTATAAATTCGTATAAAAAGTTTATCAAAAAAAGGTAAAAGGGTCTCTACCAGATAGGAATCCCTAATGAATTGATCTCAATAATTTTGTTGAACGCTCTTTACATCATTACAGCGCGAGTCAAAAATACAGTGCTATCATATTTATTCATAATTATCTTATATTTATTCATAATTATCTTAAAAATACAGTGCTATCATTTTCATTATTCCGGCTAAAATGTAATTAACACTATTTCTTGGAACCATCCCCACTCCTCCTTTACCGTTTTAATTTTATTTAGTATATAAGTAACGATTTTGTCTCATTTAGCTGTTAAAATTTGTACACACTGAAGAAGGGGCTTCTGTGTCCCGAAACATGTCTGTGAAAAGTGTAATAAAGTGTTGTGATACAAAGTTATCAAAAAGTAATTCAAATATGAATCCGCAACACAAAGTAATGGCGAATATAGAAGAAACTATCATATTGATTTTACCACTATTTTATTTTCACGTAAATTCTCCACCAGACCAAAGACAGAGTGACAATCACACTGCCGTCGCTGGGAATCGAACCCGGGACCTTCGGTGTGGCAGTCATATCACTTAGTACTTGTTTGTTCAACATTACAAAATATTTAATTATATGTTCAAGGAGTTATTATATAATACGTGGCATCAAATAAATGGCACAAAAGTAAATTTTGACAGACTAAAAATCGATTTAAAACAAAACTAAAAATTGGGGTAATCAATTTAAGATGAAAGTCCCAATGTTCCAAAAGTCTATGAAGCCTGCGTTCTATCAGTTGGTACTTATGGTCTTGAAACTGTTACATTGTCCAAACAAAGTGCCGAGAAACTACGAGTGACCTAAAGAGCCATGGAAAGAGCCATGTTAGGAATAAGCCTAAGAGACAGAGTCAGAAACGATACGGTGAGAGAAAAAACGAAGGTCACTAACATCATCCACCGGGTGGCGATGATGAAAAGTGGACAAAAAGACTGCTGATTTGGAGACCGTGGACGGCAAAAAGAAGTGCAGGGCGACCGCAACTATGGTGGAAGGATGATCTAAACAGACACGTCGGAATAACCTAGATGCAGTCTGCACAGGACAGAATGATATGGAAGCAAATGGAGGAGGCCTTTGTCCAGGAGTGGACGGTAATAGGCTGAGGAAAAAGAAGAAGAAGAAGAACAATCTTCTGAAATCATAGGAATATATAAGAACCGATTGATGCAGTATTTAATCATGTGGATTTCTAAAAGAAAAACAAGTACTGATTATATATAAAATAAACTCTTAACATATAAAACAGTTGGCGTTAAACTAATTTTTTGCTACAAAGTCAGATGTTCTCGTTGCATATCTCGGGGTAGAATTGCTTTTCTTATAATATTTCATGTTTACGGTTCTCAAGGGAAAAAGTTATAAGGCTTTGTTTAAGTCCAAATCATAAGCACCCTTAACAACTTTGCGCTCACTAGCTGACTTAATCTGATTATTCAAATGCACATAAATGAATACAGCAAGGATGAAACCAACAACGGTTTGTTACCCAACGGTGTTGTTAGAAAATTTAATGCATTTCGTTGAAACAAATGTATGCAGTGGTACAATGGAGCACTGAAGCTGCAATGATATTTTGTGGTTATGCGAAGTATATTTTCATACAATAAAACTATGCTGATAATATAACTAAAGTTCAAGTTCGAATATTATGATAGTTCGAACAATATATCTAAAATCGTCAATGGAAAAACGTAATTAAAATATATATATATAAAAATAATGCAGTAAGCTTTATAAAATTAAAATGTAATGAAATTAAAAACTTACTAACTAACCATCACGCCGTCTCCCCGAAGGGGTAGGCAAAAATAATGGACTGCCACACTTTTCTTTCCTGACATAGTTCTCTCGATTCCTCAACAATCATACATCGTGTCATTCACGCGCGTCGATTTGTCAGACTCCTCACGTGGCCGACATTCATTATTTATTTGATCTTGCCACGTTTTCCACGGTCTTTCTCTATTTCCATATCCATTTATATCGTTAACATTTTCACCATACTTTCTTCATTCATTATTTACATGTGTCCAAACCATCTTAATGATTCTTTCATTATTTTGTTCATAACACCCTCATTCACACCGCATTCACTTCTTATATTTTCATTTGACGATCTATCATACACAGAGAATCATACATTCGTCTAAGAGATCTAATTTATTAAAGAAATTAAGGTTCTTTAAAACGGTTTGGACATCTGAAAATAACGAATAAAGAAATAATGATTTCTTCGTGGTAGACTAAAAAAAATGGCATAATCCAATCAGTTCCATTTTTTAATGTCGACCAATTGAGAAGTCTAAGAAATCGACGTGCATGGTGGCGAAAGAAGTATGCCAGGGAAGAACAGTGTCTTGGTCTTCTATGAAACGTTAGTTAGTTGTTTTTTGTTTATTCTAATATATTATATGTAATGAAAATGACTTGTTTTGTCATGCCAAAGGATTGCAAAATGTTTAAACTATAATATTGCCTCGGCAAGATGAAACATGTAAATTCCATTCAATATATAGGGTGTTTTTTTTTAAGGTTTGGTTTTTAATCTGGCAAAATTGTTTCTACAAACTGTCAATTTGAAAGATAATAGTTGATTTTATTAGACTATACCATACTACTACACTTTTAATACACTGTCGTCAGAATAGCGCTTGAAAATTGTGCAAATTTATTTTGAAAGTCATGATTCGGTTCGCCAAACTTATCGTGCAATACGTCCATTTTACGGTCGATATAATCGTCCATCCAAGAAAGTTATTCGGAAGACCATTGATCGTTTTCGCATCGCGTACACTCTAGTGGACAAAGACGACAATTGTCGAAAATCGGACTTCACGATTGCGCTTCATTTAAGCTAGCCGTGGCGCTCATATGCCCGAAATCACATTTAAACAATAATGGCGTAAAATTATCTATTAAATAAAGCCAATATCATAAACATTAACATTATTTTAATGTGTTTTTTTTTTCATTTTGAATATGTATTGTATACCTCTAAAAAAATACCCTATTCAAAACATCTAGAAAACAGATGTTTTCCTCCATTTAAATCCATTTAAATATTGATTCGTTACATTAGATTTTTAGTGTACAAACAATCTGTAATTTAAACGTTTTACTGTGATTACATTTTCAAAATTCTATTTTTAATTAAAAAAAACATCTCGTTTCAAATCTAATTAAAAAAAATAAATGCCGAAAAAAGTTTTACTTGTAAAGTATCTAACATCGTTTTCATTCCTAGTATTTACAAAATGAATTGACCATTTGAATAATTTAGAGAGGGAATAACCCGAATCGATTAAGCTCTGTGCTAACAATCCATTCTCAAATCAAACACTTCTGATGAATAGTTAAAAAGTTACGAGAATTCAATGTATTCCGAACTTTGTTTACTTCTGCTTGTCTGTGTTTGCATTGTTTTTAGCCTGTGATTTTTCAATAAAAACATGCAGAAGCCACATCAGAAAACAATGTGATTTCCCTTGCAATGTCTACTTAACAAAAATTATCAGTAACTAACCCGACGTAAATTTTAAGTAATTTCTGACATTAATCTGAATATGAGACCATTCGTCTACAATGAAGACATATATTTAAAATTGTGATAGAATATGGTCAAGTCTTATATTTGGTCCATATTGCTTTACGGAGAAGAGACATGAACCCTCAAAATAAACATAATGAACCATATATAAGCATTTGAAATGTGACTCCATTGCAGAATGTTGCGTATCCCATGGATTGAGTCACCAACACTTAAGTGTTACGAAAAGCTAGAACAGAAATATGTTTGTTGTCTCCTTTAAATGATTAGAAAAAAAAACATATTTTAAACATCTTCTCTGAAAACGGTTTACTGCACCTCATCATCAAAGGCAAGATTGAGGTTAGTCGCGGTGTGGGAAGACAGCAGATGTCGTGGCTAAGAAACATCAAAGAGTGGGAAATACGAAATCCAGAGGGTGGGGGAGTTGTTTCGGCAAGCGCAAGACAGAAAAACCTGCGCTAGGGTGATAGCCGACGTCAGGGGGACCTGACATGGCACTTTAATAAAAATAAGACCCTTGAAATGCGAAATAAACCAACACAAGATTAGTTTTTACGAATAAATCGTGTTTTTTTAGAAATTTTATTACCATGTATTTTATACGAATGACATGTTTCGCCTTTGTTAAAGCTTTATCTACGCGTAATAAGTTTCAAATTTGATAATGTCTTAGCAATATGAAACATGCCATTTGAATAAAATAATAAAAACTTCTATAAAACACGTTTTCATTTATATAACATTTTTAATGTAAAGTTTAACGTCATTTCTTCTATATACGCCATACTTTGTGTTATTTTGAAGGTTTGTTTTTCTTTTTTTTATATACTTTGTATATACAACACTTTTATTAAAAAAATAAAATTATAGACATGTTTCGGACAAACAGTCCTTCTTCAGTGGTACATATTATAAAGATACATTTTAAAAAATATTATAAAATTGTTTTCATGATCTGACAGATGTAATGTATCTTTATAATATGTATCTTCATAATATGTATCACTAAAGAATGGCTGTTTTTCCGAAACATGTCTATGTAATTTTATTTTTTTAATATAAGTGTTGTATATACAAAGTATATAAAAAAGGAAAAGATAAATTTTTCATCAATGTTCAAGAAACTATAAACACTATGCACGATTAATATGCTGTCTTAAAATAAAAAAAATATTACTGTTTACATTAGGCGCAGTGAATTATATCTGAAATTTTGATTTTATTACCAGTTTAAAGTATAACGAGTGCATATTAAAATTTATAACGTAAAAACTCAAACTGAGTTATTACGTAAACAAATAATAACATAACAACTGTAATAAAGCATAAGCTTTTTACAATATCAGACAAAACTACGGCCTAGCGTTTTACGTACTATTTATAATTGGTAAATAGTATAGAATAAAAAGTTGTAAATAAAAGCAAATACAAAAATGTTTTTAGTCAGCTCTGAAATTATTAATACGAATGAAACGTCTATTTTCTAAACGCATTATAATATTATAATTGAGTTATTAAAATGAAATATTTCGCTTTTCTAAGGTATTATCAAATATCTATTTATGACATTTGATAATAGCTTAAAACGGCGAAAGATGTCGTTCCCATAACCTATAATAAAACTTCTAGAAAACAGTCGTTCTCATTCGCATTAATTGTTTAATATGGAGCTTTATATCATTTCATCTACATTCGCTGTAACATTGTGTTGTATATGTTTAATGTTTCTTTTTTATACAGTTTTACAACATCTGTCAAAACTGATATTTGTAATTTTTATTATTATAATATTTTAAATATTTATATTAAGAAGGGCTGCTCTGTCCGAAACGTGTTTGGTATTTAAAATTTATTTTTTTAAATAAAGTGAGTGTTGTTTACTTAGTATATAAAAAGTAACACTATACATCATTGTTTAAGAAACAATAAATAAGTGAAATCATTAAGCACGATAAAGAATCATTTAAGTTTTATAGAGTCAGAAGTGTATTAAGTATAAAAAGTTCCTAGTCTTTTGGCTTCATACTCGTATCAAACAAATCATTTCTTGCTCCTTTTTTCTTCAAAGGAAAGTTTAATGTACTCGGATCTTAATTTGGCAAAGGTTGGAATTAACTTCCTTCTTCCCGCTCACAAAGGATCATCCGAAGGTCTAATCCATCAGCGGAGAACACGGTCTTAGGGCGGTGTATTGACACTGGGAAATCGGCTTGCAGTATGAGAAGTGAGATCCCGAGACTGGTAGATTGGTCCTTTTGTAACAAGGACTTTCCTTTTAAGATTGATTAACGGAGATACGTAGCAAATGAAATGATCTTCTCACCCGAGGCCGGATATTGCTTTCCTTTGCACGTGATCTGGATCTATTGAACACATTAGTTAGTGGGCACATTCGAGAATATATATTACTTTGAACTTCTATCTACACGTATCTTTTCTTGAAGAAATTTTGTACTTGAATATTTTTGATTCAAATTGACCAATTTCAATTCAATTTATCATTTGTCATGAAAACAAATAATAACAGCGAGTGATCTAAATTCAAACTAAATTAATTTTAAATATGAATAAATAATCTGCTTTAATACTGGTTAGTATTATACAAACACCAGTAGATTTTTTTATCATTCATACTGCTTTAATTAAAGCATCTCAATTTTCACGTTTCATGTTATTGAAAAATAAATTCTTTTCAAGATCTGCAATGTAGAAGATGTCGATAATAAGAAAGATCTGCAATGTAGAAGATGTCGTGCGATGGGGAATACTGAAAAGACGCTACTGGAGAGATTATGTGGAAAGAGCATGTTCTGAAAGAGTGATAAATATAGCCGCAAAAGAAGTACCAACAGGAAATCGACCTGCAAGAAGACCACCTAAAATATGGCGAGACAGTTAGACATCTGAATCCCAGGAACAGGCTCCGAGTAATAACAGGACACAGTCCTAAATAGAGCAGAAGAAGAAGAAGAATTTTCAAAAGAAAACGTACAGGATATGAGTCATAATCTCTGATGTTGCATTAAAAAGAGAAAATACTTCGCTAGTATCAAACCAAGGGATTGGTTTTCAGCAAAGTGTAACATTTTTAGTGATTCTTGGGATGCAATTTGGGTCTTTAATGTGGTATTCTCCCGTTGCTTTTCACATTTGTATACAGCATTTTATTTGAACCCAATTACTGTTTAAAACTTTTTAACTATTGATTATCATGATATGTGATAGGTAGTTAATCTATCGCCATTTTATAGTCACGTAAATTCTACACCAGACTAAAAAAACAGCGAGATAATCACACTGCCATCGCCGGAATCCGATCCCGGGTAGATTATTTTATAGTGTTATAATAAAGTATTATGGTTTACATGTAACATGTAACATTAATTTCACAATTTGTAATAAAACCTTGATTTCAGATCAAAACGAAACTGATGAAGGGTGTAAAGAAAACGTTAAAATGTTCATATAACTTGTCCTTACATCAACATTTTGACTATTGTACTGCGCTTCGTGAAACATTAAATTTTCCTTTAAGACCACGTAGGAATTTTGTACTTTGTATTTAAACAGTTTTCACGATAAGACTGAATCATAAAACGTGTACTGAATTAAACATTATATCTAAAGGAACCTTCCCTTTGTTATGGGGAAAAATATAGTCAATGAAAATGCACTTAGAGCATTCTAAAGCGCGGGAATATTGTCTCGTAACATTTTTACAGCCCCTGCAGTCGCGGTTAAAGTAAAATAACGATGAATAATAACATGTTAACCCTATTTACATACACACACACACATATATATTTATATATATCTCTTCCCACAATGCCATGAAAGTCGTCCAATTATTAATTAATTTCTCTGATACCAATAACGAAGAAAATGGTTTCAATTGTTTTGTTTAACTACATATACAAGTATACTTAGAAAATTTAAAAAAAAACTTTGTTTAATCCACTAATTATTAAAAATACGACATGTTTCAGAGGATGCCTCCATCTTCAGGTATAAAAATATAATAAAAACCAAACAAAGAAAGACTAATATAAAAACGCATTTAAAATTCGATACGATAATTCAAATTTAAAAATTAACCTGGGCTATTTGTTATAAATACTAATATTTTTTTTGTTTAACTGTAAGAACTGATAAATAATATCAAATAATAACAATACACGATGATCATATAAAAAAATGTAATTTAGAAAAAACATACATTTGAAAAGACATAAGTTATATAGTGCATTGTTTTGGCCGAAACACTGTGATACCTTAACATTTTAAACTGTTAAATTAAATAACTTTGTTTTTTGTATCACAATTGTATTTCGTTTTATGCGACACTGTTTCATCAACCTATGTTGACATCATCAGGTGTTTAATAAAATACAATTGTGATACAAAAAACAAAGTTATTTAATTTAACAGTTTATAATTTATATAGAAATTAATAAATGATTAAATTGCTTTCGATTGAGAACGGGAGCTTGGGAGATTAAATATATAAGAACTGACAGTAAGAACCCGAGACCCAAGGTTCAAGTGAAAATGTTAAAACCTTTTAATATCGACATGTTTCCTTTTTACAAAAACAGACATTCTCAATTTGCAAAAACGAGATGAAATTGTCAAATAAAGCGTTTAAGCGTAAAATCGTGTCACCAGCACTATCTGCTTCATTTATGTTGCACCAATCATTCGCATTAGTGTTATCTCAATTGTAATTCCACTCCAACAAAACTGTGCAGTGACATCTGACGGAAATGCAATTAACCTGAATGTCACAACTGTAAAAAACGTAGATTATCAGCAATGCGGATAGCGCTTACGTTGTCAGATGGTTGGAAAACGTAACAAGCTAATTGAAGCAATAAATCCTTGTCAACAATCATAAGAACGATAAAACGGCTGTGAAATAAGCGTGCATACTTATTTAAAATTCAAATACCTATTCTAATGTCCTTTCTAAAATAATGCAAATTATCAATTTAGAAAGATGCAAAAAAAATGTCGAAATAGAGGGTGTCGTTCGGTGGAGTTGATCTAGAAAAAAATACTGGAAGGACCAGTAATATACTAATAATAATAAATTGGATAATTTATGGAGCGCCATTTTTATGAATTTATGAATTTATTGCTTGCATAAATCAAAACAAATATAATAGTGTTGAAACCGATATGTAATTAAAAATAATAAATCGAATTCAAAATTTGCTAACCATTTAATAGAAAAGAACCACAAATTTAATCCATCTGAAAACGTTAAAATTTTACATAATAAGCCAAAAACTAGATAAATTAGACATAAATAGGCTAGAATTCAACACTTCTGACCAATTACTGTTTACTAACTCCCCTTTGTTATACCCAATATAAACAAATAAAATTATTCCTGGAATCGATTACTGCCGAAAAATTGTTTTGTTTGATTCCAGACCTTAGCAGCTATACGGATGGGGAAAACCGAATAAGGCGATGCCAGCCTTATGGACCAAGAACTATAACATATTATATTTAAATTCAGTAATAATGAAAACAAAAGTACAGTTTTTTTCAAACGTTAAATATAAATATGTAAGCTATAATAAAATTTAAAATCCTTTGTATTGAATACGAATCTTCTTGAACTCATGTAATACCAAAATTCAGTTACTTTTACATAAATATTTGAAGAATATTTTTGTACACAATCATGTTTACCACCCCTGGTCTGTGTGTATATAAAGAACTAGGTTTGCAATAGTGTCACCAGTCTGTCTATTTGAAAAATAATAGTCAGGATGTATAAATAAGTTGTATAAAAAAATGAAAGTAAATAAAAGTATATGCAATGGAGCTGTTGTCATAATGGTTTCACCATTTATCAACTGTAGATATACTCTATATCTAGGTGATACGCTAATCGATAACCGATTATACTCACAAGTACTCGAGTGATAACGCGTTTAAGTAGTTTTGATATTTACGAAAAGTACTTATGTAAAGATATAAATATTGAAATTTCATAGTGAAATGATCGGGTAAAAAGCGCTGGTAAGGAAAGTGACGAAGCATTTAAGATTTATTAACGACATTGAAAAAGAGTATCTGATCTTGAATTTGCGTATTAATAAAAAAAATACATTTTCGCTTAATTCTGAAACAGAAAATATAAAAATTATTAATATATATACTACTTCTTCTTGTTATTCCTCTTGTTCCTTTCCTTTCGGAGGTTGGACAACACCATGGCTATTTCCACGCTTTACACATCAGCCATAAACAGGGATGCTGTGCGTTTTCTAACCAGGATTTTCTTTTCCGTTAATTTGTTTCTCATAATGTGCCAGAATAATCCGTTTTCGTGCGATTTATGGTCTTAAATATTTCATTTATTTCTTCATTATCTGTAATTATATTAATAAAATTAAATACAGAAATACAATTTGATTAAAGCTATTTGGGGCAGATATAATAAAATTTCTTCTTGCCAAAATGCCAGAACTCTAAAATTAATTCAAATAAAATAAAAAATAAAATTAAAATTGTATTCCTTGAATAATATTTTAATACACAATATTGATGAAAATATCTGTTTTATAGTTTCTAGATAATGCCCTGACAAAGTGAAATATGCCACTCTCGTAAAATATACGAAAAATTCTAGAAAAATATCTATAAAACACCTTTTTAAAAAAATATTATTTATAAAGAACTTCCGTAAAGAGATGTCAGTGATATCATTTGATTGTATTATCAAGATATTTTTATTGATGTGAATGTTAAGTATTTGATATGTATATTTCCGGATTTAACTTTCCAACATGCATAACTAACCTGCCTTTGATGATGCTAGTAGGGAGAGCAATCAAATTATTGAATAATATTTTTTGTATTATTGCAACAATGTTACATAGAGAACTCGGTTGTTTGATCCTGTTTTTATGCGTCTTTCTAAATTTATAATTTACATTGTGTTAGAAAGAAAATAAAAATAGATATTTGAATTTAAACAATCCAAGATCAAAGCGAACGGACAGAAGGACATGTAATTTACTATATATGTAACGTACACTCCATCAATCATATCATAGCGAATATACGCATACCCATCCTTTCATATTACGGCACATTAGAACGAAGCGGCATGGTTGACCCGGTTTTCCGAAACTAGATCTACGTTAATGCACTGTTATGAATTCATTTCCATATCATACTAGATAGAAAATATAACATCTCGTTGTTTAATTTCAAAATGTTAATAAATGCACATTGCTTCAGAAATCAAACTTAAACTAGATTAAAAAAATTGCTTTCTCGAGATGCGAAACGTATACATTGTAAATGTGGTGATGGCTTTAGGAAGAGGATCTTTATGCTAAATAAGAGGTTTCATTAAGAATATTGCATAAAAAATGTGCATGCTTTATAAATGTTTTATATATTAGATGTACAAATTTGCTTCCGCCGTTTTTCAATAGACAAACGGCCTCAATACAACGATAGACACGATAAAGTGATTTTTCAGCGTGGCAATGCTCGACCCCATGTCTCAAAGCCCGTCAAAACATACTTGGAAACGTTAAAATGGGAAGTACTACCCCACCCGCCGTATTCTCCAGAGATTGCTCCCTCTGACTATCACTTATTTCGATCAATGTCTCACGGCCTGGCTGAACAGCACATCCGTTCTTATGGAGAAGTGAAAATTTGGATCGATTCGTGGATCGTCTCAAAATATTACGATTATAAAAGTTCATTTTAAATAATGAAAACAAAAAAAATTGATACAAACTTTCTTTATTATTATATATTTAGTGAGTTTCCTCTTGTGTTTATTGTCGACCGGTTTCGGCAGCTTGCTGCGATCTTTTGGTGCCTACATCAAAATTTATTTGGTATATATAATAAATGATAGTGGTGGGAAAAAATGTTTAACCCCCACCACTATCATTTATTATATAAACCAAATACATTTTTATGTAGGTACTAGAAGATGGCAGCAGGCTGCCGAAACCGGTCGACGATAAACACAAGTGGAAGCACACTAAATATACATATAATTATAAAGAAATTTTGTGTAAATCTTTTTTTTGTTTTCATTATTTATAAAAAGGCTGTTAAAACTTAGATACCCTTACATAATTACGTTCTTAAAATTCACCAGTCTCGTGGAAAAATGTTTTGTTACAATTTATCTTAAATTTAACATATTTTCAACCAACGAGAAAGGAATGAATCAATTACAACGTTTTTTGACGAGTCAAATGAAGGGGCTCAGAAACAACAAATTTGATTAATGTAGCTTATAGAGCGTATTTTGATAAAAAGCGAAAGGGTTCATTATAAATATTATTTTTGCATCACGAGTTTTAGGTTTGTACCGCGATACGGGTGGCAGCGAAAAAGGTGTGGTTTAATTTATTCCACGATAGCTGAAATGCTTTGAATCGAGATAAGGGTTTGCGGCGGTAAATGAAATGTTTAATTTAATATTATACACATTCATGAATCAGATAAAAATTAGGGTGATTGGAACAGAGCCAGAGAATTTTACAAGGTACATGGACTTGAAACACGTTTTTAAGTTTTCTATATGAGAGTGAAACATTGAATTAAGAATTATACAAGATTAAAATGTTCGACATAAAGCATGGAAATGAGATATAATAGATATTTGTATGTTATGCAACAGATATATAGAAGAAATAATCTAAAATTAATATTTGATATTCAGAAGAGGCAATCCAGTAGTCGCTTCGACGAGAGAAGTAAAAAAAATGATATCTAGTAAAACGTAAACAATTCTAAATTCGGCTAAAGCCGTATAAATATATTTTTTAATATTAATATATTTTTGATATAAATATCAAAATTTTGGCTTCATACCTTTTGTTTTTTAAAGTATCATCTCATAAAAGTAAATTATTATTGGTCTTAAATAGATATCTGTATGTTTTATTAGTCAATCGAAAAAGGTGCTATTTGAAATCGTATTTCAATTATTGATAAACATCTAATTGCACGATAAGGCAAAGTCGTAAATCGAATTGAAATCATTTAGCTCCGTCACAGCTGAAATAATTAATACCGCGATCCGGTTTGAGCTGACGAGGTCCGTTTTCAGCCTTCATTTCAATAGCGATTCTGAAACGGCAGTTTTCTACACTTACTCCGAACCAGAGCGGAAGAATGTAATTACAGAACGAAACCGGATTCTTCGGGGAACTCCAAATGAATACCGGGTACCTACCCGCAAGTGCACCACTACTCGTACGGTACTCGTCACGGTTTTTCTTTTTGCCTTTTGCAAAGTGAATAATTGTTTTTTAATTGGTTTCAAATTTGCAAATGCAAGAGCTAGGTCTAATATGCATTCGATAGTAGAAATAAATCGTGAAGATTTGAGCTATGAAAACATATAAACATGTGATTTTTTTCCGCACGGTTTTTCTTTTTGCATTTTGCAATGTGAATAATTGACTTTTAATTGGTTTCAAATTTGTAAATGCAAGAGCTAGGTCTATTATGCATTTGATAGTGAAATAAATCGCGAAGATTTGGGCTATGAAAACATAGAAGGTTGTGAATTTTTTTCCATATAATTTCTGGGTATTTTTATTCTATATTCTATTGTTTCTCTCCGAAAGTAAATGTTGTTTCGTAAAGTTACAATAATCATTTACTAACGCTTCTCAGAATGGTATACTCTGTAAAGAAGAACATTTTTTAAATAATATAGATACAAGTTATGAGATGGACGTCTTTCATATTAGTGAATGTACGTTCAGAAGACAAATACTCTTGACTTTAGAGAGTATCTTGTCTTCCTAATGTCGAACCATCTCTCATGCGTTCCAGGTATTATGTTGTATATATATTATATTTTACCCTTACTCAATTATAAATATGAATATTGTTTGTAATGTCTGTTGAAATAATAAACTGATATGATTTGAAGTTACTACTATATTATCATAAATAAGTTGTTAAATGTAAAAATAAATTCAATATTTACTCATAATTTCAAATTATAACGTTTTTCCAGGTCAATCGGAATAATCACATAATAATAATTTTTTTTTTTAATATTAGAACATTAAAGCATCGATTTTTCTTATTTGGAAGAGGTTAAAAGAGATAAAAAAAGAGATACAATGTAAAAAAATATGTTATACAAAGTGAGTCATTCTATTGGGGTGAACATGAATTATTTTACAAACAACAATTGTTTGTAATACCTGATGATATCAACATAGGTTGAGGAAACAGCTGTCACGACAATCTCATGGAAATACATTTTTATACGTATTAAAACAGTGTTTTCAGATTAAAACATTTAATAATGTTTACGTATAGTGTTTTGGCCATAAAAAAATATTGTCAAACCAAACTAACTAACTAACTATCCATCACACCGTCTCCTCAAAGGAGTAGGCAGAATGAATGGACTGTTACACTTTTCTTTCCTGACATGCTCCTACCGCTTCCTCAACATTCATACATCGTGTCATGCACGATGATTTCTCCGAATTCTCACATGGCCGACTTTAAATTTTTTTTTTTTTTTTTACGTATACAACAGGTCGCTTGAACCCAATTACAGTATACATTTTTTTTAAGCTGATATATTGATTCTCGTGACATGTGACAGGTAGCCAATCTATCGCCATTTTATTGTCACGTGAATACTACGCCAGACCAAAGACATGTGACAATCACACTGCCATCGCCGGGAATCGAACCCAGAACCTTCGGAATGGGAATCAGAGCTCTTACCACTCTGCCACGAAGGTCGTCAATTTGATTTATTTCATAGTGCCACGTTTTTCTATAAAATAATTAATAAAAAAAATGCTTTGATATGAGCGTAATAAAACTAACTAAACTAACTAATCATCACGCCGTTTTCCGGAGGGGTAGGCAGAGCGGATGGACTACCATACCGTCCTGACATACCTCTTTTGCTTCTTCCACATTCATACCACGAAACATTCTCGTACGTCGATATTGCGATTTGAATTTCTGACCGTCTTTTAATATTCGATAAATTTGGTCATGCCATGATTTGCTTGGACTTCCACGACTTTTTTTTTCACTCACACTACTTGTATACAACATTCTAATCATTCTTATCTCGTCCATTAGTTCCATATGTCCAAACCATTAAAGGGATAATTTTTTAATTTACTTATGATGCAATCATCTGCCTTACATTTCTTCCTTGTTTCGTCGTTCGGTATTCATCATATATTGTTTTCCCGCATATCCTTTTCAGTGATCTCATTTATCCTACTTTCATGCCCTTTGAGTGTGATAGATATTAAATCATGATTAAATAAATCGATATTTTTTAACTTCTTCCACTTTTGTCTTTATTTCGAGAGCGACCGGTTTCGCCAGGCTCGCTGGCATCGAAATAAAGACAAAAGTGGAAGTAGTTAAAAAAAATCGTTTTTTAAAATTATTATTTAAAATGAACTTCCAAGAACATCAAGAGATTTCAGTAAAATCTTGTGATAGATATTGTTTATGTATTTATTATAAAGCTCTTGTCCTTGCAACACTTCAAGTCACGTAAATAAGTAACATGGGTACCTATCTGTAAATATATAGCATCGTCTGAGACGTTAAACGCCAAAGACTTTCATTCCAGTGAAGAACGTTAATTCAAAGCGAAGTTAAGTGCTCCGTCTTTTGGGACGGAAACTGAGGTTTTAATTCCTGATAATTAAATGCACCGAGAGCGGAGCGGGTGAAAGGTTATGGCTGAACGTTTTCCCACGAAATCGAACACCTGCTCACGAAGTTTAATAATAAAGTGAAGCGACTAGAGCAAACTGCGTTTTAGCCCCAGCACCAGAATTCCTGGAATTACTCGGGTAATTTAGGCCGACATGGCTTCAAGAATGTCGGAACTTGGAAACAATGGCGTAACAGAATTGTTTGAATCCGAAATATAACTTATTTAAATATAAATCATATACATGACTAAACAAAAAAACTATTTTTAATATGCTTGTTGCTTTATGAATATAGGTATTCAATTTTAAAATAAACCATTTTATTTATTACGAGGGTTCACCAAAAGAAATAATAAAATAAAAATCACCACAATTTTAAATAATCGTGTTAAAAAATTTTTTCGAAATTTTTACACTTTAAATTTTAAACTGATTAATCATAAAACTCTGTTTTTATGTATCACAATTAAAATTTTTATTTTTCGCGACAGCTGATTCGTCAATATGTGTCGATATCATCAGGTGTTACAATAATATATCAATTGTAATAAAAATAAAATCTTGTGATACATATAAACAGAGTTTTATAATTTAGCAGTTTATAATGTTGAAGTAACATAGAAAATCAATTTGTTAGAAAAATAACCTGGTATTGTGTTACAGGTCCGAATAAAAATGTCTTTATTTAAAAGATTTTTTTTATGTGAATGACATGTTTCGTCTATCTTAGATATTATCAAAGGTTGTATATAATATAATACATTTGGTAATACCTTTCGTAAGCAAATCATGTCATTTACATAAAATATAATAAAACATCTAGATTACAGACGTTTTGATTGGTATTAATTATTTAATTTGGAGTTTACATTATTGTTAAAGTTACAATGAATTTTGTTATCTTCATCGTTAAATATAATAGTTACGCTACTGCTTCTGGCAACTAACTAGAATTCATGCAATGCATAACACTCTATTATCAAAATAAACTGGAATAGTTTCTGGCATATCGATATAAATGCTAACATTTCATTGAAACAAGATGTCCACAATCAAGCAATTAAGATGTAACATACTACATGAGGCATACGCAAAAAACCTCCATCTCCAGATGTAAATAATATATATATATTTAATAAAAACTAAACAAAGAAAGACTAATAAAAAACGCATTTAAAAAACGATACAATACAAAGGAACAGTACTTTTATTCTCCCAAGCTCCCATTCCCAAACAAATGCAGATTAATCATTTATAAAAATATGTATAAAATATGTCTTTTCAAATGTTTGTTTTTTTCAAATTACAATTTTATTATTACGTGTTATTATTGTTTAATATTATTTATTAGTTCGTACTGATAAAAAATAATTATCAGTACTTAAGGCGATTAGCCCAGGCTATTTTTTTATATTTAAATATTTTGTTCGATTTTTAAAAGCGTTTTTTATTAGTCTTTCTTTGTTAAGTTTTTATTATATATTTACACCTGAAGATGGAGGTATCATCCAAAACATGTAGTGTTTTTTTTTAAAATATTTTGTGGATTATAAAACAACGTTCAATTTCAAAAGTGTATATAAAAATGTGTAGGATTGTTTGGCTAATGTGCGAGAAAGGAAATTGTCAACAAGTCTGATATTTTTGGCAATTTAAGTTTGTTATAAGATGGAAGTGAGAGCCGATACCTACATGGCTTAAAATTTTCTAAGAGTGGCAGAAATAATAATATTTCGCTTCATCATAAAACTCTAAAAATTGGATCAGGTATGAGATGATAAGGTCTGTCCTCGGTTTTGAAGATATAGTGAGATTAGAAAGAAGCAGAAGGCGCTTTAGGAGGGATCCTGCGGAAGATACGAGACTTGCGAAAAATGTTAAAAATGAACAGCAAGAGACTTCCATAAGGGCTGTGGAAGAGATGGAGGGATGACTGGACGTCATTATCTCAGGAAAATTCATTATAACAAATTGGTCATACGAACTAGACTAATAGGAAGAAGAATAAAATGATGAAATTTTATGCGTATTTATATTCCAAATTACGTTTTTTTTGTTTATTTATTGAGAGACGCCATTTTACTTACGGAAATCAAGACGCTCTATGGAATCTGTACTATCTTATAACTGAACAAGAGATAGAAGAAGAAGAAGAATTATAATATGAGAATTATATTAAAACAAGTTTACAACATAATCATGATAAATAAACAATATATAAAACTTATAGACGTGAAATAATAAAACACTTTTTATTTAACCACGGTATGGTTATTATAATTGATGTCAACTTGTTTCGCTTGTAGCCAAGCTTCATCAAGGTGATATAATTAAAATAACCGATGACAAAGCTTGGGCACAAGCGATATTAGTTGGCATCAATTGTACTAGTGTTAACAATACCGTGTTTGAATTCAAAGTTTTTTTATTATTTTATATCTATAAGTTTAAAATGTGTAACCACAAAGTGAGTGCTTCAAATGATAAAACAAATCGATTTCTTCAATCTCTGTTGTAAAAAAGGAATGAAATCATTTAAAAATAATACAAAAAACACTGTGACCTAAAAGCAAACGGCAAAATAGGAGTTTAACAAAAAAAATAATTGATGAGTGCATTTTCTCACTTTAAGGAGACAATTAAAATGTTCCGCTGCACAGCGTTTAACTTTTATATGAATCCTGTATCGCGCTCCAGAAGTGGAGTCGAAGAGCAGGAGTCTTTTAATGAGAAATTGAAGCACGATAATTTTTCAAAATGCATTTTTCATAAAAAATGTTTCTCACAGAGAAAAGCTCTTCATAACAGTTTATATGTGCTTCCGATGATAATGGTGTTACATCTTTAAATACTCGTATGTCGAAAAAATAAACTGTTTAAAAAAAAAAGTTATTTAAATTATCATTATATTGTAAAATTTATAGTATTTCAAAAATCATGAATTAATAAATTTGCATATAATTAATATGAATGAAAACGTCTGTTTTCTAGAAGTTTTATTAAAATTTATGTGAATGATATGTATCGTCTGTCAAAGGCAATATCAAATATGATAATGCTATAGACAGGCGAGACAATCACATTCACACAAATTAAAATAAGAATTCTAGAAAACAGACGTTTTCATTAGTATAAATAATTAAACACGGAGTTTAACCTCATTGTTAAAGAAACAACAAATGATTTTTAATGTATTTTTAGTACACATCATAGATGAATAGAATCATATGAAGAAATATTTTACTCTTTGATGCTATTTATGGGTTTAAAGTTTTTACAACCAAACGGATGATTATTCCTAACACGTATTACGCCGTGGCAGTTACATATGACTGCCACGGCGTGATAAGTGTTAATTGAAATCCTTACAATTATTGCAATATATTTTATGACAAAATCAGCTTCAAATTCTTTCACACAAAAATGCCAAATATTCCGGTTACACCTAAAGAGTATGTAGGTTTGTTTGTAAAAATATTTATTTTTCGTTTTCCAATCTTATATTCAAAAACGCGAAAAGGACTCGGAAGCTGTGTGCTTCCTGTGCCGCTATCCTCTTGTCCCAGTTGGTCCATTAAAACTGAGCGGAAGCTTTGGGTAGACTTGGCTAGAACGTTCGTGCTTATATATTTATGTTTTCGCCAGACGAATGAAATGGATATATAAGGATATGCCAAGTATTCTATTTGTAAACTCAGTTGAAGAAAGCAAAATAAAGGGTACATCTAAATTATTTTAAATTTAAAAGTGTTTGTGAATTGTAAATTTTAAAATTAATAACTGAACCAAATGCAGGTTGGAACAATTTTGTAAGAGAGTGTTACTAACTAACTAGCCATTACGCCTTCTCTCCCCCAGAGGGGTAGGCAGAAATAATGGACCGCCACATTGTTCTCTCCTGACGTACTTCTCTCGTTTCTTCTATATTAATACATTGTTTTATGCATGCACGTTTTATCCGACTCCTTACGTGGCCGACATTTAATATTTGATGCATTTGTTTGAAATCTACTGCTTTTATTTTATTTTCATCCTTCTTTTGCTGGTTCTATTCTTCGCTTCCATACACAAGAGACAACATTTTAGCTCTTTTGGATAAGCTTATGTATGCGATGGTGACTATTTTTCAAAAAATAAATAAACTTTCGGCTATATATATTTCGGCCGATTTTTGGAATAATAATAAAAAATCGGCAGATCTTCTTGTCATATGATTTAGTAAAAATAAGAATCTTCTAATATTCAAATATACCCTGTATTACACAAACAAAGGAAAATTACAATATATTTAATTGGTTCTCTCACATCCGAAAAGATTTTTTTTATTTCTTCTATATTCGCCATCACTCTGTGTTGTGGATTCACATTGAAGTAAATTTTTGGAAACATTGTATTTTCACAACACTTTTTTGCCATTTTTACAAACATGTTTCGGGACGTAAATTAAAATTCATACACTGAAGAAGGGAAGTTTGTGTCACGAAACATGTTTGTGAAAAGTGCAAAAAAGTGTTGTGAAAATACAATGTTTCCAAAAGGTTATTCAGATCTTTGGCATCAATTTGGATATTTAAAAACTATTAACGATGTATTACCGATAGGTTTTTAAAAATATCCTCTATCTCAACAACTTGCTTTATACATTTTGTGAACGTTATTTAATCAAAAGCAAAACTGGCGTTTGGAAAATTATATAATTTTCAATATGACTCGTATACGAATACATAATTTATCTTATATCATTTTCCCGATGATGAACGTATGTATATTAAAATATAATAAATAATTTAAATAAAAAATAAAAAAATGAACGGGAATTACGAATTTAATATTTGAATATAATGTAAGAAGCCGAAGACATAAAAATAATCTTTTATCCTAAATGTGTTTCTAATAATAATAATATGGATATCAACAAATTTAATTTGAATGAGTCAATTCATTAAAAAACTTATTTTTCTTCTTCTTTTAATAGATCTGACGATCTGTGACACAGAAATCACATCTCGTCGGATGATGAGATCCAGCTGTCCCTCCATCTCTTAGGCGGTCTTCCAGGTGGGCGGTGTCCGGAGGGGATTTCATAAGCGGCTGTATATGCGAGTCTGTCACCATCCATTCGGGCTACATGGTCCCTCCAGTATCTTCTTCTGGATCTACTCCACTGAACGATATCCTCTATTTCGCAGGTTTTTCTTATGTCTGCGTTGCGGACACGATCTCGGAGGGTTTTTACAGTAATTGATCTTAGGACCTTCATCTCCGATGTTCTTAGTAGTCCCTTGGTTCGCACAGTGTCAGCCCGCGTCTCTACAGCGTACGTCATGATAGGTCGCACGCATGTTTTATAGATTCTGATCTTGCTGTCGACATTAAAAAACATACCATTAAATCACGTGCACAGTATATTAACTAATTTGAATAATATTTTTACTTTTCTTCTATATTTGCCTTCACTTTGTGTTATGGATTCACATTTTAATAAATATAATAACGTAAATAATAATTTATTAAAACGATGTTCTCTAACTATTCTCGTATAGTCTTTATTTCGATAGCGAATGGTTTCGCTAGGCTCGCTGGCATCGACAGACTGGTGAAACTATTGCAAACTGAGTCCTTTATATGCATACAGATCAAGGGTGGTAAATATGATTTCATACAAAAAAAATCTTAAAATAATGATGTAAAATTTACTGAATATTGAATTTGAAAAACAAAGTTTTGTTTCATTATTATTTACAACGAACTTCCATTTAGAGATTTCGGTTAAATCATTTGATTATCTTAAAAATATTATAACGCTATATACTTTGAAAACACTCTTATTTTTTTAATTTGCAGACACTTTTCGGTTATGATCCAATCTTCTTTGGTACAAATTTTAACCTTTAAAATGTAATATTAACGTGTTTTTAAAATTATTAAAATATTCCTAATTTTAATGAGAAATGCTTACGTGTAAAATATGTTAAAAACAAAACACTTTTACAGATGTAACCTCTGTTTCCAGAAAAGAGAAAAACATTTTGAAAATCCGGAAAACCCATATAAAAGATCAAGAACAAGCCGGAACTCTTAAACCAAATTTATATTATAAAAACATACGGATTTTTAGGTTTATTCAGTTGGCGGAGTAAGCAAAACACTTTTCCGTCGTATCATTACAGAAAAAACGTCATTATTTATGGCGAAAAAATACGCAAGCAGTGAAAAAACGAGCAATCCTACATAAACATACCAAAGTATCTCGCTTAGGGTGTATCACGGGTGGGGAGCTAAGATTGGGGATGGGAATTGTGAAAAATGATGCCTGTTTTGAGGCGTGAAGTGCACGTGACCCAGACTGTCTGACATTAGACGCTTGCTGATGCAAGATATAAAACACACGTTCCTGGAAGTAGGGTAAACTCAGCTTACTCGGTGATATCATTGGTTGGAATTCGAAAGGAAGAGATATCATTTTTTTTCCTTAAGAATAACATTTATTTCTTTTTCTACTAAGATGTGACATTTTGTGAATATAAACGTCATTTTAGTGTAAATTTGGCTTTCTACAAAACGGCGTTTTTCACAAAAGAGTAACTTGTTAAATTTATAATAGTAAACACGACTGTTTAATGGGTTTTACTATGATTTATTTTATATAATAAATTATATAAATAGTAGTGACAAATTTGTTTCTGAATGAGTTTGACAATACACTCGTAAAGCGAAACAAAATTTTCACTACTATTTATATTTTTTATTATATTGATTAAATCCAAGTAAATCCATTAAACAATTGTGTTGCTATTATAAATTTAAACCATCAATAAGAGTAACTCGCTACAAGAAAACATAATAAGTATTAAATGTGACCTTTTAAATAATATTAAATAATAAATAAACAAAAAATAATTATTTAATTGAAAAATTATCCCCACTTTTATAAAAATAAATTATATAAAATAATACGGAACAAGGCGGAATGGGGAATGTTGTTAAACATAAAGCGATCGCTCAACCCAACCAATGACAGGTCATAAGTCTTGTAAGCGCCTCGGCCACCATATTCTGTTCCCAGAAAACCTTTTACATCTTCGTCTCTATTGAGATACAATTAATCATTATAAAATAATAATTTATCCGCAATGGGTAAAATCCAGTTTTGTCTATAAGAATTTGTAAACAATCAAATTGTTGTGTATAAATAAATTTATTAGATATTATGTTACATAAAATTTGGCACTGGAATTACAAATAAAATTAAATATATTTTTTTTGCCTTTCTCGTAAACTTCGTCAGTAGATGGTTTATTTATTTATTCCACAAAAATACCATTTAATAAGAATTCCACATCACAAAATTACTTGAGTTTTCTTTGTTTTCGTACTTTGAATATGAAACATTTTGATGATAACCCTTTTTACCAAATTTTACTCATTGGAAACTTAAAAGTGAGTTTTTTTATGATTTCGATGCATGTGAATTAACTTATTTTTCTTCTTCTTCAACTTGTTGTATACTATTGTTACAGGATTTTCTTTCTGTGATACTGAATTCTGGTATTCCATGCAAAGTAATGTAAGGAATTCACGTAGGATTCATTTTCTGGACATGCTGATATCAATATTATAGACGTTGTCGTCCCTATCTGATCAGATCTTAAACATCGCAGACTTCTTAATGAAACTTAATATCACAATTACTTATCATTATTTTTTTAATATAATCGAGTGAAAAGTATTGTTAAATACGCAGTTAGAAGTAACGAGTTTCACATAAATTTGCATAACTTTCCAAACTATAGTAAGCCTATGTATATCTTGAGCCTAGAGAGTGCCCTCATGATTTTCGACCTCCGATAACAAGATGGCGCTTTACGCAGGGAAATAAATCAATAACTCGCCATTTCTAGAAATCGATGATTACACAATCATAAAATAAACCTGATTTGGAAACTTCTGAACGATTCTCTCGGGAATATAACTTATTGAGCGACTATTTCTTACAGAATTTATCGAACACCTGCTTTGGACTCCCGAGACTCGAATTGGGGCTTAGCTGGCTCTGGCTGTATGTATTATGTGTTAAATTATCCGAAAACTATGGGGACAAGTTATATACTCGTATAACATATTAGTTCCTCACATATATTGTAATAACTAACTTACTAATCATCACGCCGTTTCCTCAGAGGGTTAAGCAGTGAGAATGAATTGCCATACTGCTCTGTCTTGACAGACCACTCGAGATTTTTATTTTAAATTCATAAACCACAACATGCAGTCTTGTTAATTTTTCCGGCTTCTAATGTGGCCGCCTTTTAGTATTTGATTATTTTTTCATGCCATGCTTTCCTTGGTCTTCCGCGGTTTCTCTTTCCACTCACACTGCTTGTAAACAAATTTTTAAAAATTCTTCTTCATTAAAAAAAAAACTATATAATTGCACTCTGTTTTTTTACAAAACATTATTATACTTTTCACAGACACGATTCGGTTATGATAAAACAAAACCTCTTCTATATTCGCCATCACTTTGTGTTGTGAATTCACATTTGAATAACTTTTTGGAAACATTGTACAACAACACTTTTTTGCACTTTTCACAAACATGTTTCGGGACACAAACTTCCCTTCTTCAGAATATGAATCAAAGTTTATACACTAAAAAAGGAAAGTCTGTGCCCCGAAAGATATTTTTTGAAAAGTGAAAAAAAAGTGTTGTGAAAATATTATATAATGTTAAAAAAGTTATTCTAATGATAAAAACTTTTTAAATGTACAAAATTTTAACTTAAATTTAATGAATTTGTGCATTGAAAGTGGTTGAATCATAACCGAAATTAGAAAATATGGTACTACATTTTTCAAATTTTCAAATTTGATCAAAATTTTAACTTTATTTAAAATTTTGAATATCAAAAAATGTGTATCATTACGGAAACATATCTATGAAAAGTGTAATACAGTGTTCTAAAAATACTAAGTGCAGTTATATTTATTAAAAAAAATTTTTTTTTTTTGAATTTCTTAGAGAGGACGAAAATGCATGTTTATTTTTTGATCAGGATTTTTCTCCTACACAATTTATCGGTGCCTTATACTCTATAACCTCAACCCTTACTATGAGGGTCATATGCAACAGAGGGAGGAGGGTGTTATTTAATAAGGCCACGTAGAGGAGATTCGGAGTGTATTTCCGATATTGGATGTTGAGATTGAGGTCCCACAGGAACGTAATGTTTGCATTCGTGTAATTCACACATAATGTACCAAATTTATAATTAAATTTTTGGTCACTTTCACTATAACATTATTATTAATTCTCTACACAGATATTAGGTTTCTTAAAAAAGCAGGGACACTTTTAAATGATTGATTAGTTTTATAAATACATAATATACGAATCTCATAAATACAAAAAGCTTACCACAAACCATCACGCCGTTTCTCTGAAGGGGTAGGCAGAGACAATGGACCGCCACACTTCTCAATCCTGACACACCTCTCTAGATTCAAGACACGCTTTACAAAACAATAAATTGGTTAAAACAATTTTACTAACCCGTAAAACTATTTTAATATCGAGTATATGTACTTCGCCGTTTTTCGAGTATAAATACGTTTTTGTGAAATATGTATTGTAATAAAAACGGTAAAAAATTAACGACCTTCTGAGATCTTTGACTACCATATCGAATATTCTGGGTTCGATTACCGGCAATGGCAGGTGATTTTCACACTGTCTTTGGTCTGGTGTGGAATTTACGCGACAATAAAATGGTGATAGATTAGCTACCTATCACATATCATGAGAATCAACATATTAGCTAAAAAACAAATTGTGTACAGTAATTGGGTTCCAAAGACCTGTCGTTTAAAAAAAAACAGTAACAGTACTTAAAAACAGGTTAATCAATTAACCAACCGAGTGCTTTGTTTAAAATAGAATATAGAAAACAAGTGTTGTTTTATTGTAGTGACAATTATTCAATAAACAAAACTAAAAAAAGTAGAAAAAATGTAAGTAGGTTTACAAATAACTAATTTTATTACCACAAAACAAATGAAGGTTCCCTGAACGTTGAAAGCAAAGAACGTAAAGTGTTTTAACTTTATTAAACATACTCTTCCATTGTTATGGCGCCACTTGGAGATAACTTGGAATTGAATAATGCTAAAGCTCATTTATGTCAGTGGCGGGTCTCTTTTTTGTCTTACACGATTGGCCAAAAAGCTTTTTTTAAATCGTTGTTTTTGCAATAAAATGTTATGAACAGCAAAATAATCAGACAACTATGTATAACTGTGGATTCTCCAAAGTTATCTCAAGATGAATATTTGAAATCTTAAATTTTTTAAGTGAAACTTCGTAGCTCGATCAAGATTTAAAATTTCACCCTTCTCTCAAGTAATGATGAAAACGTTCGTTTTCTAATTTATTAAAGTATTATACTCGTAAAATAATCGTGTGTTTTATTTATTTTACATACGCCATCACTTAATGGGTTCAAATTTAAAATTTGATTCAACAACACTTAATTTCACTTTTTGTAAACTTGTCTTGGGCCCCAAGGATATATTCTTTGAATTGAGTTTAAAATTTCTACAATGAGGAAGAGCATCTATGCCTCGAAACATGTTTGTGAAAGTACTATGTAAATTTTTAATCTATTAAAAAGTAAAGTGGTTAAATACAAAGTTGTTTTATTTATATAATTATTTAAAATGTCTATCCACAAAGTGAGTGCTTTATATGAAGAATTATTAAAAAGTATATTTTATTTTTGTTTAAATATTTTCTAGCAAAGTAACGTTTTGGTGGAATTAAGTATTTACATATTTTTTAATTACTATGAGACTGCAAAAATACTCGTAAGTAAAAAAATAACAGTTGAACGTATTGAATAACCCCTCTTAAGACTAAGAATACAACAAGTGTATACTAATTGTATGAACGAAAAATAAAATTAAAAACCAGAAGTTTTATCGGAAAAAATCTAACTTATAATTTTACTAACCGCTACTGCTCCTCTGGGATTCTGTTTGGGGAGCAGAATTAATTTGGCCGCGTAATAATTGAAGAACAATAAAATTGTTATTAAGTTTTTACTCGCGATAATTCCGAAATCCAGCGAAACGAAAATCCGTGGATTTAATATCCGGTACATTTGAGTAAAACGGTGGAAATTCTCGTATCTTTTAAGCACTTCAATTATAGTGCTTTCTCTTCATGCTTTCTGTGATTTATAAATATAAACAATGATATCTTATATGAATAAATAGTCATAAAATTTGTGATATTTATGAATTTTAAAAATAATTTTTGAGTAATATTATATTTTCAAAACATGTTTTGCACTTTTTACAAAAATATTCGAGTCTTTACACACTCTTATTCTTTCACAAGAAATTAATATTTCAATTGATAGTTCATAAATTGAAATGTAATGATTGTTGTAATAATGTGTTGCTTTTATTAAGAATATAATAGTATAAGATGTACTAAGAGTATAAAAATTCGCCAATCACCACATTGAAAATTATTTTATTATATTAATAAATATTAAATATTGAAATTTAAGAAACTAAGAAATCAATTAAAAATTAAGAAACCGTATCTTCAAGTCCAATTTTTAATATGTTGCCTTGGCCCGACAATCGTTATTAAATAAAAAATACCCCTACTTCTTAATTTAACTCCGCCCGTTTTATTTGCTGTTTAAGTAACACTTTTTGACCATTTCCCAGTTGATTTTTATTAAAGCTTGGTTATAATGTTTTCAAAACGAGTAGAATAATCAAAAATCAACAACTTTAAAAAAATCTATAAAAAATTATGTTTATACATGCATCGTTACAAAGCTGATACTTAAAAAATAATATATTTTTAAAACCAATTTAAGATTTCCATAAATCATTGTTTACGCACTTCTTTAAATCAAGGTTGTACTAAAAATAATAAATGAATTACAATGTCAACTAAACTAAGCATCTTCCAATCTTCTTTCTTGAAGTTTCAAAGAACTTTAATGATATATAAAAAATTCTATCAGACCAAATAACGCAAATTCAAGTCTTCCGGCTTCAAAGTTTCCAAACGAGATTAATAGTTGAAGTTTAAACAACACTTGGAAATTTTAAGCAGGACCTTAGTTGGCAGCCCGCAGAGAATAAGTTTGAATAAAAAATAAGGAAACATTTTAAAAGTCAAAGCTTGCAATTAAAAATAATAAGGAATTGTGATGAAAATCGCAAGTTGTATATAATTTTATCTCTCTTATGACCATGACGATTTGCCCAAAATGAATGAAAGAAAGTTTTACACTATTCACAAAAATGTATCAATGAAAGCGAAAAATGAAAGCCTACTATTAAAAAGTTTATTTTTAACTGTTAAATAATTTGTTTAGCCTCATTTTGTCTTAGTTTAACTTCAATCTCGTTTCACACTGTCGTCTGTCAACCAGTGACGGTACTCCCATAGAAGCCCAGAAACCCGGCTTGCGTAAGCAATTTTAAATCAAACCTCCCAAATCTAAGTAATCATGGGCATAAACCAACAACCCACCAAATCGCCTTCCAACAATATTCCTATCAGACGAAGAGGAATAGCCACAAAAGATGAACTTCTGTAAGCCAGAAAAGGTTTTGATTCAAAATTTCGTAAGCAAGCCGAGCTTCTGGGCTTTTATGGGAGTACTTTCACTGCTGTCAACTATAAACTATTATATTATATTTTTGGTAGCATGTAATTAGCTTTACTTTATTTTTGCTGTATGTTACCCCTATTAAATAAATAAATAAGAAGGATGAGAGCAGAATAAATGCTGTAGAGATGAGATCTCTTCGACGTAAGGGTAAAGCGATGTACGATAGAATTTCATCTGCTGATATAAGGAAGGAATAATTTTGCAAAACACGTTAAAATATAATACATTTAGTGAATTTAGGCTCGATTTGTGTTTCACCCGATATTGGTTTGAATAATTGAGTAATTTTGGTGAATTTATCCAAATTTGCAGCGAATCGAAAACGCTTTCGACTAGGTTCCGAATAAGCAAAAACTTTTATCTCTATTCGCTATATATTATGCTATTAAAAATTTTCGTAAAATGATTTTAATGCCTATCATTGCAGCGAAATGCACTTTAATAATTGACAAAAATCGTATTTGCGTTAGTTAACACATTTATTTCCGTGCTTCAACAAGATTAAACGGAAGATAATTTTGACAATCTAACCAAAATTTTAGTAAAATTGAATGTTTTTTGTAGTTTTCAGTGAATTTTCTTTTGAACCTATTATACATGAAAGCTTCGTTCTCGATAATTATTATCAAAAGTGCAGTGATGACTTTAATTTGCACACTTTATTTTGTTCACAGCTTAACAATTCCATCCTTTCTAAGTTTTTAACAATGTTCCTTAAACAATGATATAAAACTCTATATTAAATAATGAAAACGAATAAAATAATATACAAAACACATTTGATAAAAACTTAGCAAGTTAAACATGTCATTCCAATAAAATAAAATGAAACATCTAGAAAACGGATGTTTTAATTGGTATTAATTATTGAATTTGTTTGAATTTAATTTACATTTAATGACCATATTAACTTATTTACAAAATAAAATGTATCATAAATTTCTTGGTTGATGGAAATGTAGGTATGTTTCATTATTTTTTAAAACGTATCTAAACAATCCTTAGGATTGAAACAAAAATAACTCCAATGAGATTCATATGTTTCATAAGCGAAAATTTTATTTTTTCTTCAAATATTGCTTTTAAAATAGTGATGTGAATTTCCATTTTTTCCCTCTAGTATATTATACATAGCGTATATATCTACCACCTCGTTTCGTTGCTTTTGGTAGACGTTGTCGGGACATCAATCGTTTATTCCAATGCGCTTTTTGTTGTCAAGGGTACATCTATCCAGGGTTCATCTTCTTATCAATGAATGTGACAATAAAACGAACCTAATATTCCAATAGAAAAACTGTACTAAATTTTTTGGTCATTTTTAGGGCTTTTTAAATAAGAAAAGATGGGTCGGGTCTCACCATGGAGTGCGTTTGTATCAGAATTTATACATTTTTATATTAATTTATAATAGTAAACACGATTGTTTAGTGGTTTACTTGGATTTAAATTATATAAATTATACAAATTGTAACAAATTTGTTTTGCCTTGCTATTTCCGTAAAAAAAAATGAAAATGTTCTTGCAAGGCGAAACAAATTTGTCACAATTTATATAATTTATAATATATAAATAAAATCCAAGTAAAACCAGTAAACAACCGTGTTTACACTAATATGGATTAAAAATGGAGTCTTACAAAACCTTCAATACATTTTTATATTAACTGGAAGTCTGTGCAAGACATTTAAAAATAAATAACATAATTAAATAACGTTAAATTTTTTAGAAAAACTATAAATGATGGCTTACCAAACGACGATTAAATAAAAAAAATGTTAGGCAGATGATTGTATCATAAGTAATATAAAAAAATATCACTTGGATGGTTTTGACATATAAAACGAATGGATGAGAGAAAAATTATTTATAAGTTGCATACAAGTAGTAGGAAGGAAAATGAAACGGTCGAGGAAAACATGGCATAATAAAATGAAAAAATTAGTAAGAGGGACCTATGAAGACAAATTCATCTGCCTGACATTCCTTTATTATATCTTCAGTCAACATCGCAATCCGTATATTTTTTTAATTTTCTATTTTTTTTGGTATTCATCATATTTTCATACTTATTTTGGTAACCTATTGCTTTAATTTCATATATCTATACAGGATAATTTATTTCCTAATATTTGTACATATTGAAAAATAAAAAAAACGCTTTTGCACTGAGTACAAACCCCTCTTTTGAGTTAGGAGCGCCAACCCAGAAACTGATGTGCAAAGCCCCGAGGAAGCTCGCTACAGAATGAAACCGGTAAGCGCTACTCACTCAACCAAAGTTGTTAATACTAAGGGAAAAGTGTTTAATTTTATTTTTAAATATGTTAAACCACCAAGTCATGGTTTCGTATTAATTTTTTTAGATACACGTTTCGTTTCCATATATAAGTTCAAAGTATGAATCAATGAGTAAAAAAAAATCAAAACTGTTAATGAAGAATTGTAGGTGTAACACAGTTAAAAGCGGAATTAAAAAATGTACCCTTAGTTAAAAGGCAGGGTTCAGTTGCCTCTAGGGTCAACTTATAATAATAAATATATGCCGGAGGATACGGCAGTAAAAGCGCCCGCAATACATTAGACACATTCCGAAAGCTTTCTCTGTAAGCTACTAATGGTCCATTTATCGCGTCCCAAAGCTCATTCCGACAGTTCGCCGCACAATGCAAATACACCCAACTAAAAATCTCACTAGATCTTAATTGAGATAAATAAAAAATAAGTTAAAAAAATCGTTGAATTAAATCACACAATTTTGGTACAATGAAAATTAATATTAAAAAAAAAAATTCTAACGGAAAGATGACTTTTATTTTAGGATAAATTTAAATATTTGTTAAAAAACTTGATTAAAAAAAAAATATATCAGTATACAAATATTTGATCAGTAATAAAACGTGTTATAATCAAATCAGTCAAATTTTAAATATTGGCCTCACATGGAGTCGGCGAAATCAACGTTTGTGCATTACACGATGCTGCATATGTTAGTTTAGGATGCATGAAAAACATGACAAAATAGAATAAGTGTTGATCCATCCTCTCTGCTTTGTTCTTCGAATAAACGGTATGATAGGTAGTTAGTTTTATATTGCTACAGTAAGGTAATTAAAAAAATAATATTCGTTTCTTTTAAAAGTTATCTTGAAAGTAAAAAAAAAATATTGAAATAAATGTTTCTAATACCATAAAAAAACGATGCCAATGTTCTTAACCAATTATTATTTTTTTATTTTGTATAAATTATTACGTGATATACTCAAACAATGATGGAAAACGTCTGTTTTTTATAATTTTTTTTTATATAAATTGTATATTATGTAGGTATATGAATGATTTGTATTTGCATTTGATAATGCCATAGACAGGTGAAACATGTCATTCATATTAATTATAATTAAAACTTCTTAAGTAATTTTATGCAAAATAGATTTACCTCGTATTTTTTATTTTTTTATTTTTTATTTGTTGTTATAACAATAATTTGCCAAAAAAGTTTATGGACTGTAGTTGTCACACTAGGCATGGCTTGTATCGTGACAACTACATAATTTATTTAACTACGTATTGTTTGGTTTAAAGTATTTTTATGTACAAATTTTGATTGATTTAAAACAAGTATATGATACAGGTTTTAAAAAACATTATTAGAACATTTTACAACCTCATTTACATAATGAGAACTATTTATGTCATACTTCCCCATTAGTATCAATAAACAGAGACTTCTAACGATAACCCCTTATAGAATCGAATGATAAAATTAATTCTCTTGCGACTTGAGTATTCGGCCATATTGATTCCATTACAAAATCGGTAATACATAATCTTTGATTCGGTCCATTGCTTTTAACTTGAAATTATACGAAACCAATATTAATATTTCCCAGTGCCTTTATAACAAAGGAAATAACAGAACAAATTAAATTAAATTAAAATTGAATCACAAATAACAAGAGCTGTTACTGTTAATGTAAGCCCCTTTATTGAAAATGTTACATCGTTAAATTAATTGATTTCCATATACAAGAGTTCATGTTTATTCCACTTTGAAGAAACATCGATGGAAGGAAAACTGATATACTCGTATTTAGTTATTTTTCAACCTTATTACATCAGCATTTTGCATTGACGGTTTTCATGAAATAACATTTATTTTGATTGCTTGAAATTTACAATAAGATGAAACGTGCGATAGGATCGACTTATTAGATAATTCAATGGACGAAAATTTAGTTTAATCTGTATTTTATATTAAAATACAATTTAGCAAACATAAATAAAAAAATTTCCAATACCATATTTCACTCTTAAGCTTTAATATAATTTGATAAATATATTGCGCATTCCTTGGACCGATATATTTAATAACATAAATGTTCTCTAGAGAGCCAGAGCTGATACAGAAATGTTGGTCAATATTAAAGCCCGTAAGGTGTTATATTAAGGTTATTTGATTAGGAGAAAAAATACGAATTGCTGTACCGTTGCTGATCGTTGAGGGTAAAATACTATGTCGACGAAGTGTTACCAAGAGGTTGGCAGTTGTTGAATCTCCTGGCTACACAACATAAGGTACTTGGCCGGCCTTAAAAGCATTTTGGATGGAAGGGATGCATACTCAAGTGATAGTCAACGTCACCGAACGAAGAAAGAAGCTCAAATAATATCTTTACTCTGAGGAAGGGTTAGAATCACCAAAACATATGTGTGCTTGTGAGTGATATAAAGTGTTGTAAAATAAAAAAGTAGTGTAATGTATATTCAAATTCACAACACAAAGTGCAGCTACTTTTTTAAAAGACGTGCTTTTCATAATGTCTTAAATTTTTTGCCATATTAAATTAATTCGTACAGAGGATGGCTTCATCGCAAACCCCAAACAGGGTACTGGATAGGGAGCCCAAATGGCATAAGGCTGATTGGATAACTAAGACTACGGCGGAAGGATGAAGTTGGGAGAGATGCAGCGAAATGGCTGAGAATGTCAAGTTGGAGGGTCGCAGCAGAGGCTAGGAGGAGTTGGAGGCGAGAACTAATGGAGGCAAATGTTCGATGTGAGCTGTAGCGCCATCGATGATGAGAAATAAGATGTTAACATTCATTGTTTTACGCGACCTGGCTATACCAAGCGAATATGAACTCTAAAAATTTGAGTCAGAGCTTGATTATTAAGGTCTGTATTCACCTGTACTAATCAATTAAATTATAAAGGTAATTAGAGCTCGATTCGAAACAAAAGTATTCCTATAACCACCGCCGGGGTACAGTTGATAAATTTAGAAAATTTCAGCAGGATCTGTTACGGATTTACCGAGTAAATGGTCTTCACAATAACACACTTTCGCTTTTATTTATATAGATATTGCATTTAACTTTAACTGGATATTTTATTTTTGGTGCGAGGCTAAATATTGTCTGAAAATTGCCAAATGCAAAAAGAAGCGCTAGATTAAAATTAAAAGTAAAAAAATATTGAGATTTTTTTTCATTTACAATGTTAAAAAAAGACACATATATTTTAGGATAACATCAAGGGAACACGTATCCATATTCCGCACAGATTTAAAATAAATAAAACATCAAACGGAAATTGGGGCTTTCCTCGTAGTAATTATCCCCCAATATTCATAAAGATAACACTGTACTGGAGTGAGAGAGTAAATACGAAGGATCCGCCTATACCCGCGGGCGTAGGACCCAAATCCCTGCAAAGGATACCGCAGAATCCCGCGACCTGGAGCAGTATTACAATACTTCAACAAGAACATTTGAAAAATAAATATCTCCCCTAACCACGACATTAAATTAAACGAATTGTTATATCTCTGCTAGTATCCAGGTAGGGAACTGAATTACATTTTTGTAAGATTGCATTGATAATTTAATAAATATTTACTACACTATGATAATTCAACTACATAAATGGTGCACTCAAAGTCATAACTGCAAATAGAAATATATCGACTGAAGCAAAAATTGCAGTTCACAATGGAGTTCTAGTCCCAACCCTTATGTATGGAAGTGAAGCTTTCAGTTGGCAGAAGAAGGATGAAAGTAGGATAAATGCCGTAGAAAAGGTCACTAATAAGAATTTGCGGAAAAACAATGTATGATAGAAAATCGAATGATGAAGTAAGAAATGAATGTAAGGCGGATGAATGCGTGATAAATAAAATTAAGAAATAGTCACTAAGATGGTTTGGACAAATGGAACGAATGGATGAGGGAAGAATGGTTAAAAAGATATATACAAGTAGTGAATGGGTAAATAAGTCGAGGAAGGCCAAAGAAGATATGGCATGACCAAATTAATCAATTACTGAAAGGCGGCCATGATCGAAGTAGGAGCAATCGACGAGCGTGCATGTCACGATGTGTGAATTTAGAAGAGACGCAAGAATTATGTCAGGATACAACAGTGTGGCGATCCATCTTTTCTGCCTCCCTCTCCGGGGAAACGGCGTGATGGTTAGTTAGTTAGTTGATACTTAAATATTTTTAATTGTTAAAATTTAAAACACTGTTATGATATCACAATTTTTATTATTTGTCGCGACAGCTGACGATGCCAACGTCGGTTGGCAAAACAGATGTCGCGACAATTATAAAAATTGTGATATCTTAACAGTGTTTTAAATTTTGACAGTTCATATATTTTTTGTAATTACATTTCAACAACCTTGTTTCATGTAATACAAATAAAATAAAATAAAATTACAGACATATTTCGGGGCACAGAAGCCCTTAATCTGTGTAATTAAATACTCGTATATACTAAATAAATATTTTGAATTACACATAATTAAAAATAAAAAAGATTTAAACAACAAACCATCACGCCGTTTCATCGTAGGGCAGAGATAATGGACCTCCACCCTACTCGATCCTGACACATGTCTCTAGTTTCATACAGGGATTCATACATTAAAAATGTTTAATATCGTAGTTCAGATAAATCTACGTTGCTGTTTACGATACCGCTTTGTGTTTACGTTAAATGTCTTCTAAAATGGAAGGTATTTACTCATATTCCTAAGAGTACCTATACTGTTTACTTTGGATGGTATAAACAGATATATTATAACCGAGAACCTAAAGTGGTTTATCATGTGATATCATAATAAATAATTATGTGGGGTCATGCTACCTGAGGCGATCTATTCAAAATCTACTACATTATAATTAAGGCAATCGAATTGAAGGAAAATTTGGTTACCCTTATTTAGCCAACAGCTTTAAGAAATAATAAGGGTTAAGTGTATTGTTAAAAATCGAGTGCTATAAATCGCGTCGTTGCAAAAATATTAGTTTCGTAAAAAAAAATTTATACTTTCATATGTAGCATTAAATAGGTGTTGTCACATTATTAAAAAATATATATTTTACGCCAATGTATTATTTTTTTAATAACAACCGGTTACGCCTCCATCAGAGTTTCGTCACGGTAACATTACAAATTGAAACAAACGTAACGGAAGTGCGTTTTGTTACCCTTACAAAGCTCCGGCGGAAGCAAAACAGGCTGGTTCTTTAAAGTGTTTTATAAAATTTTCAAACCATTTTTACAATAATAACACAAATACCGAATTGTTAATAAATTAATTGTAAAAAAATCTTATTCGAATGAAAAATTGTTTGAACTTTTTCTAGTACAGGTCAACTCCTTAATCAAATGTAGCCATGCAATCGCTTAAACGGTAATATAACCCATTATAAACAATATTTAATTTTTATCAAAATATTCGATTACACGCATTTATATTGCACGCATGTCGGAAAAATCAACGTGCACGAATGACACAACAACAAACAAAACCATCACGCCGTTTCCCCGCAGGGGTAGGCAGAGAGAATGGACCGCCACACTACTCTATCCTGGCACACCTCTCTAGCTTCCTCCACATTCATACATCGAGTCATACACGCACGTCGATTCTTCCGGCTTCTGACATGACCAACTTTTAATATTTGATTAATTTGGTCATGCCATGTTTTCCTCGGTCTACCTCGACTCCTTACTCCATTTACATTGTTAACGTATACTTTTTTAACCATTCTTTCTTCACCCATGCGCTCCATATGTCCGAACCAACGAAGCGAACCTTTCATAATTTTGTTCATAATACCTTCTTTCGCTCTACACTCTTTCCTAATATCAGCATTTGAGATTCTGTCGTACATCGTTCTACCGCACATACGTCTTAGGGACCTCATCTCTACCGCATTTATTCTGCTCTCATCTTTCTTCTGCCAGTTCCATGCTTCGCTTCCATACATAAGGGTTGGAACCAGAACTCCATTGTGAACGGCCATTTTCGCTTTCATTGATAAATTCTTGTTTCCAATAACTACTTTTAAAGCTCCATTCACTTTGTTACCCGCACCAACCCTTCTTTCAATATCACTGTCCGTTCGGCCATCCGCTGTGAACATGCTACCTAAATACACAAATTCGCTCACCTGTTCCAAGTTCTCTTCATTTACACTTATATTACAAACTGTCATTTGCTCTTCCCTTTCAAAAACTAACACCTTTGACTTTCCGACATTCATCATTAAATCGTTCGACTTGCATACCTCATACATTCTCGACACCAAGACTTGTAATTCGTCCGCACTATCCGCAACGAGAACGGCGTCGTCCGCGTAAAGCAGACAGTTTACAGACAGATCACTCATCTTAGCACCAGTATTTATACCTTTAAGTTCTTTCATACACTTGTCCATATACAGATTGAACAACCAAGGGGACATCACGCAGCCCTGCTTAACACCCTTCGTGATATCAAACCAGGGCGTGATGTCCCCATTTACCCTAACACTGGCAGTGCTCCCTTCGTAGAGAGAAGCAACCGCCCGTATCAGTTTTGTGCTCACTCCGTATTCGGACAAGATTGACCACAGTTTTTCTCTGTTCACTCGATCATAGGCTTTTTGAAAATCGACAAACGCACAGAAAAGCTTACGGTTTTTGGCCATAAACTTCTCCGCAAGCGTTCGAAGTGCAAAAATCTGATCCATACAACCTCTTCCGGTCATAAAAGCGCCTTGCACATCCCATACTCTTTCAGTCGTCGTCTTTTTTACTCTTTCTATTAAAATTCGACCGTAGAGTTTACCAACGGCGCTTAATAGGCTTATTGCCCGGTGATTTCCACAGTCCATACGAGACCCCTTTCCCTTATAAAGAGGCATGATAACAGCCCTCCTCCAGTCGAGCGGCGTATATCCCTTCTCTAAACACTGGTTAAAGAGTCTATATAACCATGCTGAAACCACCGGCCCACCGTTTTTGATAAACTCTAAGGCTACACAGTCATATCCGACAGCTTTTCCACCTTTCATACATCTTACAGCACTTACTATCTCGTTCTCGAATGACACGATGGATGAATTTTGAGAAAGCGAGAGAAGTATGTCTTCTGAATAACTAATGTTGAATATACAAAATAATATATTGCATATAATTTATAATCATAAAGACAGCCACCCTCACACAGCCACCCTTATATATCTACAACAAAAAGTATTACCACTCACAGCAAAAAGTGTCCACAAATTGAAAAGCACACAACGATCCATGGGGAGACAAATTCTCGGCGTGAGTTTTCGAGACAATATACGAAACGATGAAGTAAGACGCCGAACTAACCGACAAAAAATCAAATCAAATCAAATCAAATCAATCAAATCAAATCAGTTTATTTTCTCAAAAGATATATTTTTTTTATTATAAAAAGACTAATACCAAGGATTTAAATCAATGATATTAGAATTTATTATTACAATCTTCAATGTGAGCAGAAAATAGCTCATTATTATGAAGAAGGAATCTGGTCGTGTCCAGGCTTGAACCCATCTCCCCTGTATCAGGAACCAAGCGTTCTATCCCCTAGACCACCACCCGATTACAAACAACAATTATAGTTTGAGACATCTATTGAGAACAGGTAGAATATAATAAATATATAATACCAGGAACGCATCATGGATCGTACGGGAAAATTTAAGTAGCAATTGACTGAACATATAATCAGACAGGGCAGTATCAGATGGATATCCAGAATATTCCAATGGGGGTCTTGGATAAAGAAAAGGAGTGTCGGGAGGCCACCTAAAAGATTGATAAATTTACCCGAATAGCTGGAACGACGTAGATGCGGAAGGGACAAGATAGGAACGAGAGAGAAAATTGGAAGACGCCTATATCCAACAGTAAAAGAATGAAGGCTGAAGAAGAAAAAGAAGAATTAAGAAACATATTCCAGTAAAAATATGATCATAACCCGATTGGAAATAAGGAAGGAATAAGTACTATAAAATGAAGCAAATATTATAAAAGTGCGACTATTATAAAAGTTCATTATCCAAAATTAGCTCTTGTGTGCATTTAAAAAATATGTTTATTAGAGCAAATAAAACAAATAACTGTGGTTTATATTTTAAATATAATAAGCACATTTTAATAATAACCATAAAAACATAAAAAAGTCAAGGAGTAAGTGGAAGCTGATATCTGGCGACCTGATTTTTCACTTCACAGAATTCGTATGCCGTCTTCACGTAGTCATTAAATCTACCCCATCTCGCAGTCGCATCCCCACACACTTAAATATTTCTATATCAAAATACTTCCTACCCCGTCCCAGTTCATCTGGTATCTTCATATCTCATCTCGCCGTTAATCTCCGCAGACGTTTATCCGCGTAATCATTCTTTTTGTACCATCTTTATTCATCCAATTGCGATCCCACTTTGATATGTGATCCCACTGAAATGAAATAATGCATAGCCCAAAATGTATGACGAATTTGACAACAAATTGAAAAGAAAGGAGAAACACAAAAGTAAATTTGTAGTTTGTAAAAACACGTAGAAACTTCCTGAACAAAGCTGTATTTAAAAAAAAATTTATTAAGACTAATACCAAGGATTAAAAATAATGATATAAGAATTTATTTTTACAATCTTCAACGTAAGTAGGAAATAGCTCATTATTATGAAGAAGGAATCTGGTCGTGTCCAGGCTTGAACCCAAGTCCTTTGGATCAGGAGCCAAGCGTTCTATCCCCTAGCCCACCACCCGAAACCAATTAAGTAAGGTCTATTTTATGATCACCTATAAAAAAGATTATATGGAAAATAATATTAAATAATTTTCATTTAAATTTATAACATATTAAATATTTTATCACATACTCGTATAATGTTTACGATTTTTTAAAATAATATCATTATCAGCTAAAAAATTTTTTTTTACTAAAACATTAGCCCTAACCGTCATATATTCGATACATCGCCGCGCTTTGAGTGAATTGGAATGATACGTTATTTAATATTTTTACTTCTTCTTCTTCTTCTTCGATGGCCCTACAGCCCATATCGAGCCTTAGCCTCCAGTATTCTTCGCCTCCAACTCCTCCTGTCCTTCGCTTCAACCCTCCAATCTGACACTCTGACACAATCTTGCTCCATCTCTCCCAACTTCATCCTCCCATCGCAGCCTTGGTCGTCCAATTGGTCTTCTACCACCTGGGTGCCACTCCAGCAATCTTTTTGGGGTTCGCGATGACGGCATCCTCTGCACGTGACCGACCCATCTCAGTCTATTCAGTCTGACCTGTGTGGAGAGACTGGGAGCTTTGTAAATATTGTACAGCTCGTCATTATGCCGCACTCACAATATTTTTACATGAAAGAATATTAACTAACTAACTAACTAACCATCACGCCGTCTCCCCGAAGGGATAAGCAGAAAGAATGGACTGCCACACTTTTCTTTCCTGACATATTTCTCTCGCTTCCTCAACATTCATACATCGTGTTATGCACGCGCGTCGATTACTCTGACTCCTCACATGGCCAACATTCAATATTTGATTTATTTGATCGTGCCATGTTTTCCTCGGTCTTCCTCTATTTCTGGTACCATTTACATCATTAATATATATTTTTTTAACATTCATTCTTTTCATATATCCAAACCATCTTAATGATCCTTTCTTAAAGAATATTAAACTTTATATTTTATTAAAATGGAAAATGTTTATATCTTTACAAACGCTAATAGTTATTTACAAATAATCGTGTTCGTAGAAAGAATAACCAAGTGACGAGAGAAGTAAGTACAAAAGATTCGCCTCGCTTGGATTCCGTTTATTCTGTGAGTACGAAAACATGTTTTGAAATGAGGAGATCTGGTCCGATTCCCAGGACCCGTGACCGCAAACAGGGAGGCTGTTTAAAGGTCTCATTAAGGGTGCCTGTGGGAAATCGAGGCTTGCAGGATACCAGGTTTTAAGCAGAAAATATTCCCGGAAGATTGATATTTGTTGTTTTTTCCTTTAGTTTTGCCTCGAGAAGATTGAGATATTATGTTGAAGCCTGTCTCAGGAGTAATAACGAATGTAAATGAAGTTAAACTTCACGGAAAGAATTTTTAATTTACTAAGTACAAATGAGATATTTAAAATATTTTGTTTCATTATATAATTTATTGGAAAATATATTTGTTTTACATTCATTATCATAATTTTTGTAAGTATTTTTGCTGTTAAAATTCAAAACACTGTTATAATTTCACAATTTATTTTTATAGACTTAGAGTGTCGCGACAGCTGTTTCGCCAACCGATATTGGTATCATCAGGTGTTATATACTTAATAAACTTTATTGTAGCAGCTGATGATGCCAAAATCGGTTGGTGAAACAGCTGTCGTGACACTCTCAGTGAATAAAAAGAAAATTTGTGTTTTAAATTTTAACAGTAATAATGTTGAAGTATCGTAGTGTTGCGGCCAAAACAATGAACTATTTAAGTATTTTTGAATACGCGCCGTAAGTATTAAGTCGAGATTAATTTTTAATTCCTAACATTTCATAGCGATATTCTTTGAAGAATCCTAGAAAAGCTGAATTAATTAACATAATTATCTAATAAAATTCATTATGCATAGAGGCGAAGTATGAAACTAGCTAGAAAGATGAAAGTAGAATAAATGCAGTAGAATTGAGATATCTGAGACGATTGTGCAGAAAATCTGTGTATGATATAGTGTCGAATGAAAATATAAGAAGTGAATGGGGTGGGAATGAAAGTGTTATGAACAAAGTAATGAAAGAAACAATAAGTTGGTATGGACACATGGAAATAAGGAATGAATAAAGAATGGCAGAAAAGTATATGAAAACGAAGGGAGTGAAACTAGAAATAGAGGAAAACCAAGGAAAACGTCGCATTATAAAATCAAATATTCAATGCCGGCCACGTGAGGAGTTTGAGAAATCGACGAACGTGCATGACACGATGTATGAATGTTGAGGAATCGAGAGAAGAATGTAAGGAAAGAAAAGTGTGGCAGTCCATTTTTCCCGCATACTCCTGGTTTGTTAGTTAGTTTGTTTTCCAATTAAATTATATGTATTTTATTATAAAAGCTAAACTGGCTGTTTTTAATTTTAATATTAATAATCAATAGGGATGAAAAGAATCTGTTTTCTATAAGTTTTCACATACATTTTATGGGCATGAAATGTTTAACCTTGTTAATCAAATTGATCAAATGTTATTAAATAATGCATAAACGAGGCGAAAGATGTCATTTATAAAATATTTTAATAAACGTATCGTTGATTAGGAAAAAACAAATATAAAATATTGATATGTTGGCTATTTATAATAAAAAATATTCAATGTAAAAAATGAAGTTTCGTCAGCTCGTAATCATCTTCTTAAAAAACTTCAACTGAATTGTTTGGTAAAGTTTAAAACACGCCTAATGCCATCAATACTTTAAAATCATGTATAAAAGCCGTATTTTGGTGTGTATTCTTGCAATGTATTCACATTGTGTTGTCCTTATATTCAACTCCAATGAACATTAAACGTATTATGCAAGCACAGAACATTAAAATTTATATGAGAAGTGCTTGTTTTTTGAATCAGCAATATAAGTTAGGTCGGTAAACAGCCTTCCAAAGACTCTACATTTTAACAAAGAGAAAAGAAAATTCACGATGAAAGAGCTCCGCTTAGAAACTTTGCTTAATACCAAATTGTTCGGAATAGTTTGTAAGAGTTGGGTACTCTGGTATGTGGCTCAAAGTGAATTTTGTTTATTATTTAGTTCTTCTCATAATATATAAACGTAAATTTTTGTATGAAAATTACAGTCGACGTCTTTTCTACGTAATATATTAAAATAATAATATTTATAGACATTATTTATAATAATTTTAACAGCGTGAAAGGGCGTCTGTGGTCCAAAACATATTTGTGAAAAGTGGAAAGAAGTGTTTTGAAAATATACTGTTGAAAACAATTTAAATACAATTCCATAACCTAAAGTGATGTCCAATATACGAGTGCAATATAATAAAGTGTATTTATTTGCAAAACAAAATGAATAACAATTTTGTTTAAGTCCTTAGTATAAACGCCACCGGATGAATAGGTTTTTTGAATTTATAAAATTCGTCTTCTTCTTCTTCAGCCTATTCCCGTCCACTCCTGGACAAGGGGCTCCTCCATTCGCTTCCATGTCGCTCTGTCTTGTACAGACTGCATCCAGATTATTCCGACGTGTCTGTTCAGATCATCCTTCCACCATAGTTGCAGTCGCCCTGCACTTCACGGTCCACGGTCTCTAAGTCAGCAGTTTTCTTGTCCATTTTTCATCTGAGTTTCTGGTAACGTGACCTGTCCACTGCCAACTTAGAGTCGCCACCAGCTGGATGATTTCAGTGACCTTTGTTTTTTCTCTCACCGTATCGTTTCTGACTCTTAGGCTTATTCCTAACATGGTCTCTTTGGGTCACTCGTAGTTTCTCGGTACTTTGTTTGGACAATGTTACGGTTTCAAGACCATAAGTACAAACTGGCAGAACGCAGGCTTCAAAGACTTTTCGTTTCAGCTTAATCGGTATATTCCGGTTTTTAAGGATGTTTCCGAAAGCTGCCCAGCTCAGTCCAATTCTTCTTTAGCAAACTTATATAATAACAGTTTCATGAAAAAAAATACCGTTTTCTAGATATTTTATTGGAATGATATGTTTCGCTTGCACATGAAATATTGTTACACATTCGATAATGTATTAGCAAGACGAAACACGCTATTCCCAAAAACACGATTAAAAAACAGACGTTTTTATTTTATTATCATACTTTTACAAGTATTTATTTGTTTCTTGAACAATTGAATAAAACTTATTTTTAATTATTTTCATTGCTCGAATAATCTTGATAAAAACTAAAAACTAAACCACAGCGGAAATGTGAACCTAATTCAACATAATAAAACTACCATAAAATAGTTATTTTCATCAATAGTAATTCAAGACATTTTAACATCTTAGTATATATAAACACTAGTAGGTTGAATCGTTAGATGTGCAAATAATTCCCTTTTATTGACCAATTAACCCAGTTGCCCAAACGTATTCAATAGAAACAAGAAATGAAGAGCACAAAATATTTGATTACCCTTATTTATGGGAGGATTAATTCAAACTAAAACGACAAAACCGAAATCAATCCGTCGATAACTCAAACCGAAAATAGAACATCCTATCTCCCACCCGTTCGGCCAAACCTTGAAAATGTTCGTGTTTGTATACTTGATATAAATTTTTTTTCAAGTATAATGTCAAGGGACAATATTTTGTTCCCGGATTACGTGAAATTTACTCATATACAGCAAAAATATACTCGTCTGTGATAAAATTTTCGCCCATGCGGCAGAATGACGAAAACAATAAAATATCGATTTGTGAACATGGGTGTCACTAGGAGTCTTATTGCCCTGTAGCAAAATATATTGGTAGACTGACACATTATTGGAATAAGTCGATGATTACACATGTTTATATGTTATGTATTATATGTAATAATTAATGTTTTTAATTGATTTGATGATTTCTTGGTAGAAGTTCATTTTAAATAATGAAACCAAAAAAACTTTGATACAAAATTTCTTCATTATTATGTATTTAGTGTGCTTCCACTTGTGTTTATGTTCGACCGGTTTCAGAAGCTTACTGCCGAAGATGGCAGCAAGTTGCCGAAACCGGTCGAACATAAACACAAGTGGAAGCACACTAAATACATAATAATGAAGAAATTTCGAATAATATTTTTTTTGTTTTCATTATTTATACATAATAGACAAATTGTTCTTATTCTTCTTCTTCTTCCTTGTTGTAGACCTATGCGGTCTATTCTCCAGAGTGTTGCTCCTCCTATAAGGTTGATTCCCTGCTGTCCTTTCATCTTTTAGGAGGTCTTCCACGAGGACGAGTCCCATGAGGCTGATTATGCAATGCAATAAAGGGGAGTCTGGTGGTGTCCATTATTTGAACATGACCATATCAGTCCCTTTTTAGCTCTGTCTGCTCCATCTTATAATACCCTCAACCTCACATATCTCTTTAATTTTGGCGTTCCTCACGCAATCTCTCAGCATCTTGCCTGATATCGTCCTCAGTGTTGACAAATTGTTACAATTCGATAATGTATACATTAACTGGTCAAAGTAAATTTGAAAATAATAATTTATCGATGAAAGCGAAAATGGTCGTTCGAATTGGAGTTCTGGTTTTAACTTTTATATACAGAAGCAAAGCTTTACAGTGGCAGAAGAAGGATGAGAGTTAGTGACGTTAATGATGTAATTAGAACAGAGCCGAGGAACACCAAGGAAAACATGTCCAAATAAATAAAATTTCAAAGGTCCGCTATATTAGAAGTCGGAAGAATGGACGTGCAGATATGATTCCCTATGTGGAAGAATCTAGATCGGTGTGTCAAAATCGAGTAGTGTGGCGGTCCATTCTCCCTGCCTACCCTTGTGCGGAAACGGTATGATGGTGGGTTGTAGTTATTTTGTTACTATGAGTTTTAGTTACAGTAAACTTTGTTGTAACATATTTTGTGTATATGTTTTTACTATGTATTATGTGTGTGAACTCGCCAAAGCAAACTGGTCATATCGGGAACAAGATCTGTCAGACGAGTGTGTTTGACAACTAACCTAATAAGAGCGATTTTGAAAAATACCCCACCACACATTTACAATCCTAAGGCTGTGGAGTTGGAGACCGAAAGTTGCGGTATTTTAGGTGGAATTACTTTTGAAGAAATGGACAAAGTCTTAGTGTAAGTTAGGTTTACCGTAAGTGAGGTGAACATTTTGAAGACTTCGACAGACACTAAAGCGTGAATGCATATAAAAGCGAATTAAAGCTTTCATAAATATTTTTTTTATACTCTTATTAAATCTCACATGTAGTACATATTTAAATTTAAATTTTATTTTATACTCTTATTAAATCTCACATGTAGTACATATTTGTTTTTGTTTGTAACTTATACTTTGTAACATATATTATCATTTATATGAAAATATTGAGTCATTTGAATTTAATCGTTTATTTTAAATATAATATGAATATCAACTTTAAAAAGTAAAATACTACAACTCTGTGTTTGAATTTTGTCAGAAGTAAATTTATTATTTTTAATTTCGGGGTTTGAAACGAACATACAATAATGTCAAACGTAATTATCACCTTCGTTCTTTGGAAAAGTGCGACTTTTTACTTACAGACCCGTTTTTTTGTTTTTCCTTTTAAGTACCACCGTATTTGCATACACCTCACCACAAAAAGCTTACATTAGCAATTAAAATTTATGTGGAATTTATCTTGAACAAAATTTTAATCTGCTATGCAAAAAGTTTTCTTATTTAAATAAGAATGGAACGTTTTTTTTCCATGAGTATTTTACGTCTTTTAATTAAGAGGGTTTTTAATGGTTATAAATTAGGGTAATTACTTTTAACTCTTTATTTTTAGAGTAAATATGTTAAGTTACGTTGTAAAAATAGGAAAGCGTTTACCTCTCAAAGAGTATTATTATTTAACGTTTTGAATGTATACAAATACTTGTAGATGATCGTCTACAAGTATTTGTATACATTCAAAACGTTTTAAAACAAATAACTGGTCCAAGTTAAAAATAGCATATTAATTAGAGTGACATCTCCAGGCGTTATCTAGCAATACGTTAATGGCGGTAGCCTTTCACATTGCGTTAATAAAAAGATCTTCTGCTTAATGCGTAATCCAATCTTTATAGATGGCGCTAGTGTGAAGATTGAAATAAAGCATGTGAAGTGTGGTGTTACATAGTAGCATATGTATAACTTCCAAAAAATTGTCAGATATGGTGGTCGTAAGAAGGGTGGAAGTTGTATTACATAGAGCGTGCGCTTAACCCAACCAATGACAGGTCATAAGTCCTGTAAGCACCTCGATCACCATATTCTGTTTAAAATTTGCATCTTTGTCTCTATTGAGATACAATTAATCCTTGAGTATTAGTATATTTCGTTGTAAGGAGAATATTCTATAAAACCAAAAAGAAAATATTTTGTTACTACAATTATGGATTTAAACATCTCGCTTCCTCAACATTCATACATCGTGTCCTGCGCGCATGTCGATTTCTCTGACTCTTCGCGTGCCCGACATTTAATATTTGATTGATTTCATCTTGCCACGTTTACCTCGGTCTTCCTCTATTTCTTGTTCCGTTTACGTCGTTTACATATACTTTCTTTACCATTATCACTTCATTTATTCAATCCACGTGTGTAAACCATCTTAACGATCGTTTCATTATTTTGTTCATAAAACTTTCATTTGCACTGCATTCATTCCTTATATATTTATTATATATTGTACTATTTCATTCTGATTCGTCTAACATTCGTCTAAGACTACTGCATTTGTTCTACTTTCATCTTTTTTTTGCCAGGATAGTTTTCCTTGCATAACGAATTTTGATAATTTTATTTGTACCTTTTTGAGATTTCACTTATAAGGCTCAAATTAATTGAATCAAAATTTCGTTTATATGTGTATAAATAATAAATTGAGATTATGTCAATCATTTTTCTCGTAAACGAAAAAAAAATATGAGGATTTTAAAATTGAGTCCTTTGGAAGGATATTAAAAAACTACAGTTCTTTAGTGGAATACATGACACTTGTATTAATCGCTGAGTAACGTTGCGCTATCGTGAAAGCTTTTTAGGAGGCATGTCCTGAATAAACACAAAAATATTGATGTACCTCGTGAAAAAGGCAAATAATCCCAACTCCAACCTTTTTGGAATGGAGAAAAACACTTGGAACCATACAAATGTTATTTTAACATCCTACTTGTGTACGGTAATAATATGAATTAAATAAATAAATGTGACGTTTTGATCGAAATTTGTGAACTTTAAAGCTTTTCCACGACAGCTAAATATTCATGTTATCTTGTAATAGTGAACGTCGAGGGGAACTCGACTTAAAATGACACCAAAAGAAGAAGAATATCATACAATAAATTAAATAATAGAGTGTCTCATTTGTGCAAAAAACAAATAATACAAAAAATATTAATTGTTTCACAAGATTTTATTATATTCCGTATTTTTATACATAATGTGAAACAATTATTATTTTTTGTATTATATTATTTTTATTTTGCACAAATGAAACAAAACACACAGGTGACACATTTTTTTAAAGAAAACAGTTTATCAAAAATAACCATAACGATATGAAATTTTACAGAGTACATTTATTCAACTTATTGAACGCTATGGCATTAACACTGTGGAATTCCATAGTAATATACTTAGGAAATTGAAAAATTACTTTATTTAATCCACAAAATGTTAACAAAATATCAAAAAAGTTCGGCTATATTTAATCTCATAAGCTCCCATTCCCAATCCAATGCAAATTAATCAATTATTAATTTCTATATAAATTATATCTTTTCAAATGTATGTTTTATCTAAATTATTATTTTTTGAATTTAATTATATTATCATCGTATTTTAATATAATTTAATATTATTTATTAGTCCTTACTGATAAAAAACATATTATTAGTACTTAGTATGCCAGTACTCCTAGCAGAATTGATAATATGTTTTTTTATTAACACTTCCTCATTGAAACTAAAAATGCCTTATTCCGAGACGATTAAGTTCAATGTTTGAATTACTCTTCCTACTCTTACAACATCAATAACACGTTGGTTTTCCGTGAAGGAATACAAAACAATTGATGCCGCCGTTGCGTTAAGTAACGATCAGGAATTTAGGGGTTCTCAATAGAGCCTCGAAACAGACTGACAAAATTTGTCATTGTAATCCCTTTCCTCTTTAGTTCAAGGGAGTAATATCCTAGCATACTACAAGAGAAATACCACTGGATATATAGTCAAGAATATACTTCGTACTCTTTCAGGTAGAGGGTACTCAAGAATTTCTTTTGATTCCTCTCAAACATTAGAGAATACTGAGCTTAACGAGGACTCCATATCATGCCACCTAATACGTATATATATCTTTGAAACAACCAGTGGTAGGGTTATCAGCCGTGCGATCGGTCACGCTAAATAAACCATTCAATTTTATACGGTTAGGAAGGGTGGCAACCGAGTACTTGCCTCTGGACATTTCTTCGCCCCTAATTAAACGGCAGAGGGTTCCGCTCATCAGCGATAACACTAGAGATATTCATTCATTAGAAACATTTTATTAACTCTCTAGAAAAAAAATCAATAAAATTTACGTATATTGTATTTGAAAATCGTGTATTATATAGCTGAATATATGAAATAAGTATTTTTAGCACACGAACAACACAAAAATATTAATAATTATTTCTTAATTAGTGATGTAAAATTTCATATAAAATAATAATTACAAATAAAAACGTCTGTATTCTTAAACTTATTGTTTATGAGAATGAAATGTTTCGTATTTCTAAAGCATTATCAAATATCTACATTTGATAATGCCTTAGAAATGCAAAACGTGTTATTTCCATAAACTTGAACAATTCTTCTGGAAAAAATATGTTTTCATTTGTAATAATTACCATGATAACAAAATAAAACGTAGAGGTAAGGCCTTGTAATTAATAATAAGAAAATGAAAATTTTACTCATTGTTTAAACAAGAAAAACGTACATCCGAATTATCGTGAATTTGTAAAGATTTGTGTTTGAAGAGAAAAAGGTTTAACAATATTTAATTTGTTAAGTCGATATATAATTTACGATAATTATGCATCTTTTTGTTTTCATGTAGACCAGATGTTTATTTCATTTCAAGCCATTTTGACAACAGTATGCATCGATATAAAACATTAAAGAAAAAAAAGAAAAATCTAAAAGCATTCTGCAGTAGAAACAAATGCCGTAAAAGTGAGTTAGCAAAGTGTATCGGCAGAGTTGGCTACGGGCTAAGCCCGCAGCTACGGGCTCTGCCACGATTACTGAGCAGACTACGGTGTAGCTTCGTAGGGAAGCGGATACGCCCCTCGTAGATTCGGAAGCTACCGTCGCCAGAGCACCTCTGGCGCTAAAGCTCAATTAAGGACCGTTATCGTTACCACTAATAACGGAAACTGGACTCCTTCCGAGAAGTTTGCAGTAACGAGCTTTTGCTTGTGAGAAACTGTTGGAATTTGAATTGAATTTTGTGCAGTTTCAGACATATTTTTCGGACGATTTATAACCAACATATGAATTAGTAGATTTCGAATATCGTTGAATTTTTCTATCTGCAATACAAATAGTATAATAAAATATTTATTATGGTAGTGAATTGCTTGGATGCAACTGGTTCAGTATCGAATGTTATTTGTTCGGGAAAAATCGCTTTCCACGAAACAAAAGGAATTAAATACATCGAGTGAAAAGCACACAATGCGATTGTACATTCACAGAGGAAATTTTGATATGATTTTCATACGGATTTTAACTAAAATGCTGTGTGATTCATATCTAAATAAATGATTAATTTTCATTATTTCCAATATTAAACGCATATTATATTATGTTAATTTATCATCATTAATTGATTGTTATACAAATTTTTCTTGAAGAATGATGTTAAAAATTTTATACTTGTTTAATATTGTTGAAAACGTCTCTTTCATAACATTTTATTGTGATAAATAACTCTTTATTAGGGGATTATCAAACTTCTGATTACATTCTTATAATTTATAGGAGGGTTGCCTTTTAAGTTTTTACAAAAAGTTAAACAGAAACAAACAAAATTGAAACAAATTGTTTTATTGCTTTTTGAAATATTCGTCTCAAAAGTCTAAACATTTTTGCATACCTTTAAACTAATTCTGGAAACATTTTCTCCACTCTGAAGCTGATATTGTATATCATTTTCAGGAAATTGACATTAAACATTGAATAATAAAAACAAAATATTTTCTTCGGAAATTTGTAAACTCCCCTTTAAGTACAAAAATAAAGAATCTTCAAATAACATTTTATGACGTATTCGTAAGATTAATCAGGGGATATTTTGAGTGCTAAGCCGAGTTGGAGGGTGTGGGTGTTTTTGTTCCCGACAGTATTTTGTCTTCCTAAAGTAGAACCATTTCACATGCGTTCCAGGTATTTTACCTGTTCACAAATAGATGCCTTAAGTATACGAGTATATATTATTTTGATGTATTTTGAGCAAATAAACAGATTTGATTTCAAGAATCAATTGTATCTCAATAGAGACGAAGATGCAACTTGGAAACAGAATATGGTTGATCGAGGTGTTTAAAAGACTTATGACCTGTCATTGGTTGGGTTAAGCGCACGCTTTATGTAATACAATATGTAATACTTCATAGATGGCGTTAGTATGTTGATTGAAAAAACTACCATGTAAAGAGTGGTCTTACAGATTAACATATATACAACTTCCAAAAATTCGTCAGACATGGTGGTCATAAGAAAAAAGGTGGAATGGGGAATGTTGTATTACATAAAGCGTGCGCTTAACCCAACCAAAGATAGGTCATAAGTCCTGTAAACACCTCGATCAACCATATTCTGTTTCCAACTTGCATCTTCGTCTCCATTGAGATACAATTGATTCTTGAATTGATAGCCCGCAATGGGTGAAATCCAGTTGTTTGTCTACAAATATTTGTAGACATTCAAAATATTCTAAAGATTTGATTACATTTGATAATTCCATAATGCAAATAATAACATAAGAAATCGAAAGGCCAGTTTATAATATTCATAGAAAAACCCTAAACTGTATACCCAGTAAACATTTCAAGGGCTTGTAAAAGGGTAAATGTTAAAATTTACAATCTTTGTCATATTAACGATACCATAAAGTCCTCTGTCATAGTCTAGCGGGCCGTTATTTAGTCCGGAATGTATAAAATGTATCGCTGAGTAGGAACAAAGTGAAAAGCACGTGGGCTTAATATTTAAATTACTTGACATACAAAGCTTAAAATGGCAGTTACGAGTACGTTTAAATAATATTAACGGTGTTATTATTAATGCAAAGCATATTTATATGTATGTATGAAGAGAATAGAAAAAATTATCCTAAAAGTTTATGTTAACTAACTAACCATTACGCCATTTCCCCGGAGGGATAGGCAGAGAGGATGGATCGCCACAATGCTCTGTCCTGGCAAACCTCTCGGGATTCCTCTACATTCATACATCGTACCATGCACACACGTCGATTATTCCGACTTCGAATGTGACCGCCTTTTAGTAATTGATTAATTTGATCATGCCATGTTTTCCTCGGTCGTCCTCGGCATCGTTTTCCACTCACGCTGCTTGTGTACTACTTTTAAACCATTCTACTCTTGTCCATTCGTTCCATATGTCCAAACAATCTCAGGAATCCTTTTTTAATTTTATCCATGATGCAGTCATCCGCCTTATATTTCTTTCTTATTTCATCGTTCGGTATTCTAACATAAAACGTTTTCCCGCACATTCTTCTTAGTGATCTAATTTCTACGGCGTTTATTCTTCTTTCATCCTTCTTTTGCCAGCTCCAAGCTTCACTTCCATACATGAAGGTTGGCGCTAGAACTCCATTGTGTACTGCCATCTTTGCTTCTTCTGGATATATTTCTATTTGCTGCAATGACTTTGAGTGCGCCATTTATTTTGTTGGGATCCTAAATATTATAGTACCTCGACAGTTGTTTCAGAGATCGCTCTTCTTCTTTCAGCGTCATTTCAGGTCCCTTCGAAGTTGACTATCACTTTGTGAGTAGGCGCTGTCCCTAGCAGCTCAAAACAGCTGCTTATCGCTTCTTAAAGCAGTCTAGTCCATTATGTTGTGAAACCAGGAAATTTGCCTTCCACCAACACTTCGTCGTCCGTCCTTTTTCCCTCAATGATCAGGTGCAACAATTCATATTTTCTCCCCCTTATACATGACCTAAATATGCCAACTTACGGGTTTTAATATTGGTCAACAATTCTGTATCAGCTTTGGCTCTATAGAGAATATTTATATTATTAATATGTATGTAAAAACTATAGTTTTCAAGGAGTTTTATTTTAATATTTATGTACGACATGTTTCGCCCTTCTAAAGCATTATCAAATGTGACGAAACTTCTACTCGTTGCAGTTTACATACACTAGTAAATGGAGCAGAATATGGTTATTAACGAAAATTGATGTGACTTTATACATTTTTAACAAAAAAATATTTGGGTAGGTCCAGAAACATTGGAAAGTGTTTCTCGGAACTCGTTAAGAAATTTTATGACAATGCTTACATAGTTAGGGAAAATTAAATGATATTATATAAATCAAAAAGAAGTTAAATAAATATTAACAGTAATTAATATGTAAGACTGAAAAACATTGGATTAAAATTCCTGGAATTAATTAGCAAATATTTTGACTACTTATGTTTACACACTAATGGATGTTCTATAAATTAAAAATGTACAGGTAGATTCAACTGAAGATTTTTCTTAGAAATACATTATTCATAAATTATTATGTTTAAAATGTTTACATATTTCAAATTTCTTAAAATTACAAAAACATTTAAGGTAGATCGAGGTAAAGTATGTTTGCAGGAAAACGTGTAAGCGTAATTATTAATTATGGAGTTTTAAATCATTGTTCAAGAAACAATAAATAAATATTTATGTTGCAGATAACATCGGTCAAAGGAATGCGCAACAGTTTGCAGCACAGTTACATTTAAAATTAAGTTCATCATACCATTACATATCAAATTATACCAGTTCATGACGAAATAACACTTCAAATTAAGTTCATGATACCAAATTTTAAGTTCCGTGATTCAACACCATATAAAAATACATTAAGAGATCATTACGAACTCCATTTTAGAATATATGTGAAGCATTTGCGTATGTTCCATTTTTTAACGTTACAATATACTTTTAAATATTCCATTGTTTTGGCTGAAACAAAATTATATCAAACAAAATATTTAGGTTCCCAAAGAAATTATTCAAACTGACATAGGAACAAACACATAAAGATTCGAAAAATCACGAAACTTTGACATTTGATATATTATTGTAACACCGGATGATGTCAACATAGGTTGATGAAACAGCTGTCACGTAAAATAAAATATAATTGTGGTACAAAAAACGAAGTTATTTAATTGAACAGGTTGAAATATATTTTTAGTTTTATTTTCATTTTTATATGCTTTGTATAAAACACTCACTTTTTAAACAAATTAAAATTAATATCAAACGTGTTTCGGACTACCCAGCTCTTTCTCAGTGATATTATATAGATATTAAAAATTGTTTATAAATATGGTCAGTTTTGACAGATAACATGCATTTATAAAAATCTGTTAACTGCAAAAAGATAAAGTTTTTTTTTACGATCCAAATGTAACAGTACGGATAAAAGGTTAACTATAGAACATACTAACAGTTACTGAAAGTTTGTAATGACGTAAAGGTTATTTCATAATATCGTGTTCGTGTCTGAGATAGGCACGCATTATCAATTTATCATCCGGCAGGATGACTGAATTACTCCGCTGAATGAGAACTGCATCATTTTCCCGTCAACCCAGTCACGTGACTTGACTGGCGCTGAAATTGATCAGACTTCCGGTTTTCGCTACGCGGCGAGCTAACGACAGTCAAGCTTCTCATTACTGTCCTACACAAACATCTGAACACTTGTCATGTCTTTAGGATTGTCGTAAGTTAAAATAAAACAACAATGTCACCAGTCTGTCGATGCCAGCAAGCCTGATGAAACCAGTTGCTCTCGTAATAAAGACAAAAGTGTAAGTAGTTATTAAAACTTATTGTTTTATTTAATTATCATTTAAAATTAACCTTCATCAAGAGATTTCAGTAAAATCATTTTATTATCTTAAAAACGTTAATGAAGCAACACACAAACTGAACACTATGTGATAGCTTAACGTAAAATTCTTTACAAATCAATTCTTTACAGCTTCGAAGAGATGGACATCTAATAACCCATGTCTTCAGATTAATAAGGGGATACTTTGAGAACTCGGCCGTACTGGAGGATGTTGGTCTTTTTGTCCCCCATAGATATCTCTGACAGCGACAGCACAGATTGTTTTACCTACCGGCCGCCAGAACCAATCTGCCTCTGGTGACACCGGTGGGAAGAGCAATTAGTCTGCTGAACGCGGTCTCCTCGGAGATCGACGTCTTTCATGTTAATGAAAGTACGTTCAGGGGCAAATACTATTGACTTTAGAAAGTATCTTGTCTTCCTAATGTCGAACCATCTCTAATGCGTTCCTGGTACTTTGTTGTATTTTTTATAATATTTTACCTGTACTTAATAGATGCCTTAAACATTTTCCTGTTTGTAATGTCTATTGAGTTAATAAACTGTTTGATTTGATTTGAAAATTGGGTATGGCTTCCCAACATTTTCCAGCTACCTGGTACAGCCCGAGGTACAGCCTGAGATTGAGAAGAGCCGACCCTAACAGTCAATACAGACGATGAGTTGGGATAGCGCTAGGAAGAATAAAAAGTATTTGTATTGTTTTTACAATAGAACAATAAATAATTAATTATAAAATAACATCATATGAAACTCTCTTTAACCGGAGTATATTTAAACATTATATTTTAATTTATTTTTGACTTGATCTGCCGTTTTATTGTCGCCAGACAGTTGATTACGTTACTCTGGTACTCTTCGTTTGCAACGGGCGATAACTGAAGCTAATGACAAACTTTTACTCTTTTCGTATCATTATATTGCAAGGTGGTTGCTATAGTGTCCTTTTCTAGTACTTATTTGTGTATATGAATAAGAACAGGTGTATGTTATTTTTGTGTTCGAATGAAAATATCTCATTCCAAAATGGTAGTGAAATTTATTATATTTTGCAGTTTCTTTTGAACTAATCATACTCGTATTTTTGGAAAGTTAATTAAATACTGTGTATAAACATTATAATTTTCATAGTTACACCAGATGATGGAGTGTATCAACAAAATATATTGTGTTATGACAAGAGAAGTACATTAATAATGGATTAAAACAGCTTGAAATATTTTTTCCAAATCAATATTGCAATATCACAGTATTAACGCCTTAAGCTTGAATAAAGGGTTTATTAAAACTTCTCAAAATTTACTAAAAAAATACGTTATTTTACGTCCAATTATTAAAAGCATAAGAAATCTAAAAATATCATATTTAGAATTTTTTTTGCGTGACCATCATGCGCGTCATAGGTTCGGTGAATGGGCTGAAAACAATATTCAGCTTGATCCTCTTTATCAACGCAAATTTTTGTTCACCGATGAGGCACATTTTTGGTTAAATGGCTATGACAATAAGCAGAATTGTCGAATCCGGAGTGGAGAAAACCCAGAAGCCTTTGTCGAGACGCCCTTACATCCATTAAAAGTCACTGTTTGGTGTGGTTTATGGGCAGTTGGAATCATTGGCCCATATTTGTTTAAATACGATGCCGGCCAGAATGTTATTGTCAATGGAGAGCGCTACAGAACCATGATTACTGACTTCTTCGTACCTCAGTTGAATGGCATTGGTGTGGCAGAGCTGTGGTTTCAACAAGATGTCTCAACATGCCACACGGCGGGTGCCACCATCAGTTTATTGCGAGAAACATTTGGTGAGCGCATACTTTCATGTAATGGACCTGTGAACTGGCCTCCACGATCCTGTGATCTCACACCATTAGATTACTTTCTTTGGAGGTATGTGAAGTCACTAGTCTATTCTGATAAATCAGAGACGTTGGACCATTTGGAAGTCAACATTCGCCGTGTTATTGCCGATATAAGGCCCCAGTTGCTCGATAAAGTTGTCGAAAATTGGACTTCACGATTGCGCTTTATTCGAGCTAGCCGTGGCGTTCATATGCCCGAAATCATATTTAAACAATAATGGTATAAAATTATCTATTAAACAAAGATATTATCATAGACATTAACATTATTTTAATGTATTTTTTTCATTTTGAATTTGTATACCTCTAAAAAAACATTTAGAATAAATTTAGTGTATAGATCGACTTTATAAATTACAGGAATTGAAATTTCACTTCAGAAAAAACGCGTATATTTTAGAACTAAAAATTCTAATTTACGTGCAAATTTTAAGCTTTTCACATAACAATAATGAAATAATCTTGAATAGAATTCACGGTACAGTTAAACTACGTTTGGTTTTTCTATTGTTAAGCAAGAACACTTAGAGGATTGAGGAATTATAATAATAAAAACGGAAATGTATATCCTTTAAGTTGTTGGTCCAGCAGGCAGTGGGTTCTCCGCCTAAAATCTTGATTTTTAAATTCAGAAAAATAAGATATTCTTAACCCATATTCTTATTGAGGATCCGACGATTGAAACGACATTGAGAAATTCAACGTCTTTATTAAAGAAATCAGCAGATTTTAAGAAAAACGAATGTTTGAAATATTCTCTATGTTCTGAGAAATTGATAAAATATATGGTACATTTTTTATTAATTGTATTTAGTTGATTTAAACAATGTTCGAATTACAAAGAAGTCCTTCGAATAATTTCTGAATACGATGTAAAATTTGAAATTTTTGTATTTTAAATACAATATATTAAAGAAAACAAAATTTGATAACAATACACAACTTACTCACATTACAAAGAGACTATTTTTAGAAGTAACGAAGAATTTTTATAGACATGAAAACATTTTTAAAACTTTGAGGTTTCTTAATGATTCTTTGAAACGATGTCAAAATATTTGAATTCCACATACTAATAATATCGTATTCACTATTACCCGAGATGTATCGAATCAAATATTTGTATATATTTATTTCAATAAGACGATTTTTATAAAAGGCCTGTGGCTTTCTTTTTCGGGGATAAAAAAATCTGATATAACTTATTTTCAACAACCTCCCCAAGTTCCCCAATCCCTCTCTATTCTTTGTCCATATCTCAAGCGTCCCTCTTCAGTATATCCGTCGTTGTTCATTTAAACTAGCTTTAAAAAAAGATTCTACGAAAAACCTGTCAAATCATAATTAATTTTGTGAACTTTACAAACATGTTAAGAAGATATAGTAAAATTTAACAGAAAGCGAAAAATTTATTTTATAAAACTGTGAAAAAAAACACAAAAGATAAACTTTAACATTCTGAGAAAAATATTATTTTTCAAACTATTTTGATAATGTTATAGAAAGGTTAACCATGTCACTTCAATAAATGATGACATTTTTTTTTTCGGAAATCACAGTTTTCAGCCAATTCTTAACAATAAATGTATGGGTATTTTATGTTGATGATAAAGTTTCTTATTATAGAAGAAAAAATTCACCTTGCTTGGATATTATCAAAAAAACCGAAAGACAAAATATCTCACACATAAAATATACTTCTAAGAACGAACGTTTTAATATAATTATTAAGCTTTTTAAAATAATTATTTTTTAAAGCAATAATTTAAGATAAAGTTAAAAATCACTTTAAACATCGCATTGCATAATTTATTGACTGAAAAAAATAAATTATTTAAAAAATAATAAGAATATGCATTTTAATTATCTTTTATCAGCAGGCAAACTCATATTTGTAAAGTATGTTAATTAATCATGAAAAACGTTTTGAAATCTCATTCAAATCCAAGCAAACAACTTTCATAACAGTGAAAATGTTCTCATTCTAGTCACGAGTCTTATTCAAAACGTGATATTGACATACGCAATTTTTGGGTTTGAGAAGTTTTTCAGTTTTTCAGTACAAACCAGTCGTCAAAGAACGTTTGAACTTGTGTCCATTAATTAATTGTAGTTTTTTGGGGCTCTTCCAATATTTATTTTAGTTTATTGTGGATAAACCATACATTTAATGGGAAAAAATTGAGTGTGGGATCGACCTTTTTTTAAAATTTCTTCTTTAACTTCACACTTCATAAAAAGTTTGGAATAAATGAAAACGTTTTTTTTATGTTATGATATATTTAAAATATAATAATATAATAATTTTTAAATTTTACAGTCTTTTAAATATGTCCTAATAAGAAGGAAATGGTTACTCATATAAAAATTATACATGAAACTACAAGAAAACAAAGGTTTTATTTGTAAACTTAAGGCGTTAGCACTGTTGAATTCCATTTTCTAGTTTATTTTGCTCGAGATGTTTCAAAGGTTTTATATCTTCATTATCAGGAGAATGTTATAAATGTTTTTATCGTTTTCATTTTAAAGTCTTTTAGGATGTAAACTTAAAAAAAACGTCTAAATAAACTAAAAAGTGAAAAAATTAATTATAATATAAAAAATATTCGTCAGTCATTCAGTTCCATTTTTACAGAAGTTATTAAGTACCATTTTCATTGATGGTTGAGGTGTTAGTTTGTAAAACTCCAATATTAATTAATAATAGTAAACATGATTGTTTGGTGGTTTTACTTGGATTTAATATGTACAATTTATATAATATAATTATTAAAAATTAAATCCAAGTAAAACCATTTTCATCATTTTTAATACATTTTAGGGCGATGAAGGTGTGAAATCTTTGAATCGCTTAAGAAAACTCATATTAATGGTGGGAAAAATGGTATTCAATTCATAATAAAACATCGTTATGGAATTTCGTTGTCAAAAAATATTTTTATTATTTTATGCCTTTTTATTATTCTTATTTCTAGCCATTGTTGAACGATAATTAATCAAAATAATCTAATTTTATGTGTTAGATAAAGGTTCACTTCTAAGATCAGACAGCGACACGGTCCGATAACTTATCGACTGAGATATCGTGCCGAGCATTGTACTCGTCGCGGTACCCCGCACAGACACGGAATCAGGAAGCACTGATGGCGGTTGTTCGGTAGACAAATGCCCCGAACATGACTCCGCCGGAACTTGCCTAATGCCCGCACATTTGTCCGCAGTTTAGATACGTGATCGTAACGACCCCTACTTGCGATTCGTATCAGACGCTTCGAGTGACAGTGTGAAACGATAAAGGTAAAACAGTTGCATTGTTTATGAGATAATTTAAGAATACAATTCTACAACAAAAATATACATTTTTAAATAAAATTGTATTTGCAACCATCACGTTGTCTTTCCTTAGGGGTAGACCGAAAGAATATACCGTCACACTATTTTTTCTTGACATTTTTCTCTTAATATCTAAACATTAATAAATATGGTAAGTGATCACGTAGATTTTTCGACTTCTTATGTGACCGACAATTTATATTAGATTGATTTGATTTTAAGAGGTTTTTCTTGATTAACCTCCGCTTTTTTGTTCCATTCACATCGTCGACGTATACTTCTTTTACCATTTTTTATTTCCACGTGTCTATACCATGCTTGTAAACATTTGACAATGTCCAAGCAAAACGGAACATGTCATTCCCATAAATTATATTAAAACTTCTATAAAACAAACATTTTCATTCGTATCAATATGAATCGCGCTACTTACTACCCTGGAAGGGTGGGTTAAAAGGGTAAACAGCCACTCTGTTGTATCGAAACACAACTCTTTAAATATTAAAATATTCATAAATCATGATATTTATATAATTTTCATCTATAAGCATGTTTATTCTATTAAAAGTACGATAGATATTAAGAATATAAAATAATAAGAAAATAAAGATGTTATTAAAATAAACAAATGTTGTTTAAAAATAGAAGAACTAAAAATTCTATAAATGATATGAAATTTTCACGACACGTGTTTCGTCTTATGAGGACATCTTCGAGTGTGCAGGCTTAAATATAATGTGTTACTTATATAGACTTTGGGGTATGTCCCCCCCCCCCCACACTTCTACACAGATTATTTGTGGAAGTGGTTAACAATTATAGGTGCATTGTTAGTTTAATTTCTGGGTATTTCTGTTCTTTTCTAAATGTTTGAGTGATGGAAAACATGTATTTATAAACAGAAACTATCATTTTTATTTATTTATAACGTTTTTCAAGATAATAAATACATTAATCTAACTAACAAGTCTAGCTTTGCAGTTCTTAGCATATAGTATTTCGTGGAAAATAATATTACGAATTTAATGAGAACGAAGGGTATTCGCAAAAGAATATAAATCAATAATGAATAGGAAGTTCCCAGAATGCAAACGATAAACGAACTGAATACAGTATTTGAAATTGATTTTCCTTTATGTTATTGTATAATACCCGTCCTAGTATTAGGTGTAAGTCCGTTGAAACAAAAATTCATATTTCTTTGTCAAATATTTCAGTTAAACGTTTTTTTATTCAATATTTAACATGTATTAAATTCGAAATTGAAAATTGATTATATTTGGGTTTAAAAGAGATGAGGAAGTTTAAAATGAAATCTTAAAAAATATTAACTATCACACCGTCTCCCTGAAAGGGTAGGCAGAAAGAATGGACTGCCACACTTTTCTTTCCTGACATATTTCTCTCGCTTCCTCAACATTCATACACGCGCGTCGATTTCTCTGATTCCTCAAATGGCCGACATTCAATATTTGATTTATTTGACCATGCCACGTATTTCTCGGTATTCCTCTATTTCTTGTTCCATTTACATCGTTAACATATAATTTGTTAAAATAATTTTTAACATGTATTATGTTAAAAATGATTTATTGACGGAAATAAAAATATTGTATTTCTGGTTGTTGTGGTTCAATAGTTCACGAAGAAACAATTTAAGCGGTACGAAAACATTCCGAACCTTTAATTTCCAATTTGTTTGAAGTATTGTTTCTTGGACAAATGGACTAAATTTGGACAAATGGAAAAATTCCTTGTTGAATGTTGAATAATAATGAAAACTTATTTTTATAAGTTTCATTATATTTTATGCAAGCTGATGTTTAGTAACGTTAAGACAATATCAAATATTATTTCAAATATTCATATTGTGTATTTAAATATCTTGGTAGAAGATCGTTGCAAATAATATAAATAATTAAATAAAAAATATTTTGCATTAATAGTATTATTTTATTGGATCTTAAGTTTTCACCGTTTTCGGCAGCTGGCTGCCTTCTAACAGCGTATACCAAAAAATGGCAGCGATCTGCAGAATTTGGCTGAAAGGAAAAAAATTGTCGAATAAAACCATACAATTATAAAATATTGTTTTCATTAGCATTTTCATTATTTAATGACGACGATAATGCCCTAGCAGCGTGAAACATGTCACTTCCATTAAAATTTATTTAAACGTTTAGAATTTTGATTTGTTCATAAAGTAATAGATTAACACATTATCCAAAAAGCCATCAGCATTCCTACAAAATCAAGAGGCAGAGGCTGCTCAATGGCAACATGATGGGCCAACATAGAATAGGAGCTTCAATACGAGAACCTGACAGTAGAGATGAGCCAGGATCGAAAAATTTGGCGTCTTTGTAGGAGGAGGGCTGATCCCAGATGATGGGAAATGGCAAAGGACAAATGAAGAGATAGTACATATTGACGTTGAAATAACCAGGAATAAATATATATATTTATAATAATGAGTCAAAGTATAGTATATCTTGGGTATATCTGTGCTCTGGTGTTTCTTATGTGGTCAGATATCCTGTAGATTGTGCTGGGTTTCTGTAATTATAGTGATTTATTATTATGACAGTAACCAAACGTAGAATACTGTGGTTCTTATTGATAATTTTCCTTCTTCAAAATCATTTTCTTCGTGGCTTTTTGACGTTAAAACATTAGAATAGGAATCGATAAACTTTAAGCGAAACGATTTTGGTATGTGTTAGCAGTAGAATGAAGACTTTCGCGGCAGAACTGCAAGTCACTTAATGGAAAACCACAATCAATGCCAGGGAAGCCTTCAAAATATCTTGTAGGGAATTGTGTGAGGCGAGACCGATAAGCCGTTGACGGAACAAAGACTAGCTGCGTACGATACGATAAAGAAAGTACGATAGATGTGAAAGTTGAAGTTTTTTGAGTGAATAGAAAAACATGAGAATAAATTTTGAAAAACATCTGATTTCTCTCTACTTTATCTCAACTTGTTTTGGACCATATACTTCCTTTTACACCATAAAATAATTTATTATTTCTTGAACAATGATGTAAAACTTCATATTTAATAATTAGTGCAAATGAAAACGTCAGGTTTCTAGAAGTTTTATTATATTTTATGGGAATGACATGTTTCGCCCTTTTAAGGCATTATCAAATGTCTTTTTCATGAGAAACATTTGATAATGCCTTATAAGGGCGAAACATGTCATTTCCATCAAATTTATTAAAACTTCTAGAAAACTGAGTTTTTTTTTGTATAAATTACAAAAAATAACATTATGAAAGAACGTCCTAGGTCAAAAGTATCTGTTATGACAATACAGTGTTTTTGAACAATTATCCAAATGTTAATCCACTATTTGCAATATTAAAAAATCGTATTGTAGGAAATTTTTTCGAAAGGGTTCATTCATATGATAATTACAATACTATAATATATATCAAGAGTATCTCTGAAACAACTATTGTATTTGGAAGTAAAGCTTAGAGCAGGCAGAAGAAGGATGAAAGTAGGTAAAATGAGGTCGCTGAAAATAATGTGTTCCAAAACGATAAATGATAGAATACCGAACGACGAAATAATAAAGAAATGTAAGGCAGGTGATTGCATCTTAAAGAAAATTAAAAAAGGATCACTGAGATGGTTTGGACATATGAAACGAATGGAAGAGAAAACAATGGTTTAAATGTTTTATATAAAGGGTGAGTGGAAAGAGAAGCCGCGGAAGTCCGAGGAAAGCATGGCATGAACATTTTTAATCAAATAATAAAAGGCAGCCACATTCGAAGTCGGAAAATAAAAATTGACGAGCTTGCACAAAGGATGTATGAATGTAGAGGAAACTTGAGAGGTATGTCAGGACAGAAAAGTATGACGGTCCATCCTATCTGCCTCACTCTCCGGAAAACCGCGTGATGATTAGTTAGTTGTACTCTCGTTTGAAACTTACGCACTTAATGTATTGTGTAGAATTATTTAAAATAATATTAATATGCCTTTTTAACTGTTTAATTAAAATACTTTTATAGAATATCACAATTAATTAATTTCTTAAAAAATTGTCGCAACAGCTGTTTCGCTTACTAATGTAATCATCATCAGATGTTACAATCAGCCAAAAGAATGGATAATCTAATGAATACGCTTTTATTAATTTTAACACTATTTTACTTTGTTTCTTTCACTTATTAACCTCGTACACACTTGCTGCTTCTTATCCCTCTCTCTTCCTCCATTTTGTATTTTTATATATTGTGTGTTTCTCCGATTTTTTATTTAGCATTTTTTGTATCCCTGACGAAGCTCCGGCGGGTGCGAAACAGGTTGGTTGCAACAACACAAAGTGGTTTTAAAACTAATAAAAGTGCATTTATATTATTTTTAGTTAGTTGGTTAGTAAGTTATCTCTCGAGAGAGAAATCAATTGCATAATGTTTTGAAATGTTCATGAATATATTTTTTATTCATTCAATAAAGTTCGGCGGAACATGGAAGGAAAAATAGGGTAAATTAAATGTGGTCTGGCACCCCCTTGCTGTTGCTATTTTTAAATGTAAGTCCCGGATAGACCGGTGACAGGTCTAGGGAATATACGAGCGAGGCGAAAGAAAGAACGCCGCTGCGCCCTAGCCTTGAGTATGTGGCGGGAACTTCTATGTTCTTTGTATTTAAAAATAAAGTTTGTTAAATCTGTAACAAATGCTCCCTCCATTTGAAATGGTTCTCCACGGCAGGCGGCCTTCGAATAATAAATAATAATTCCCCCAATTTCTATACAGCGAGCAACAAATGCTTCATGTCAAGATTAACACTGCGATATGTCTGCTTGTGATTAATATATTGTGGTCTATGTAAATATTTGACAGAAAACGTATTAGAAACCGTATGCACTTATAATTTCTTTAGGAATTCGATAGTCCTTAATTTTCCATTATGTAAAAATATAATACATAAGACCACTTTTTAGTACTTTCACTACCAATCAGAAAATAATAAATTTATGGTGTTAAGGCTTCTTCTTTCTTCTTCGATGGCCCTACAGACCATTTCGAGACTTAGCCTCCAGTGTTCTTCGCCTCCAACTCCTCCTGTCCTCCGCTTCGACCCTCCAATCTGACACTCGTAACAATCTTGCCCCATCTCTCCCAACTTCATCCTCCCATCGCAGATTTGGTCATCCAATTCGTCTTATATCACCTGGGTGTGGCTCCAGCAATATTTTTGGGGTTCGCGATGACGGCATCGTCTGCACGTGACCGGCCCATCTCGGTCTGTTCAGTCTGACCTGTGTGGAGAGACTGGGAGCTTTGTAAATGTGATACATCTCGTCATTATGGCGTACTCTCTAGTTTACACCGTCATTCACAGGTCCCAGAATTCTGCGCAGCACCCTTCTCTCAAAAGTGTCCAATCGCTCTGCGGATTTCGCTGTCATTGTCGTGGCGTTAAGGCTACGGAATTAAATTATTGGGATTTTTAAATTCATTTGGGACACTGCAATTGTTCTCATTTAGGAGTTGTGGGAGACCGAGGAAAATTTGGCACGACGAATGTAATCAAATTGTACAGGTCCACCATTTTAGAAGAATGAATAATCGACGTGTGTGTATGACTCGCTGTATGAATGTCAAGGAAACTAGTGAGGCGTGTCAGGATCGAATAGTGTGGCGGTACAATCTCTCTGTCTAGCCCCTTTGGAGAAACGACGTGATGGATTGTGGTTGCTGTTGTTTATCAGAACACTGTTTTTAAATTGAATTGAAAAAAATCGATTATTTTGAATATGGAATAACGATTAAAGCAGTTTTTCAGATTCATAATCTCTAAAACATGTTTTGAAAAATTGTTTCAAAAGTGCAAAAATAACTAATTAGTCCATTGTTTTGGCCGAAACACTACATTATTAATGATGATATTTATAACACTGTTATAATATCACAATTTATTTTTAATCCCCGAGAATGTCGCGACAGTTGTTTCGCCAACCGATGTTGGCATCATCAGGTGTTACAAAATAAAAACAGAAACAGATTTTTTGAAACACCTGTTATGTATTATAGCAGTGTTATACATTTTAACAGCGAAAATAACGGTTTTCCATATCAAATTTAAACACGTTTAAATGAAAGTTTTTTTTTATTAAAAAAGAATTAGACATTTACCAAAAAAAGTAATTGTATAAATGTAGAGAATTATTTAAAGGATGAAATGTACTGATATTGTATTGTCACAGGAAAGTAAATTTTGAGCTAAAACGCCTAGTAGATATTTATATATTCAAAATAGTAACACATAAAGGGCTTTATTAAAAATACACATTACCATAATTATCACGAATGAAAACGTCTGTTTTCGAGAAGTTTTTTTAAATTTACAAACGCACTGTCACTCATATTATTACAAACGATCTCCTTGTAGTGAACGGTCTATACATTGCTTTAACAAAAAGGTAGAGTAGTAATAAAAGCAAACAAAATAGATAAAATCGCAACAGATTTTAGGGGTTGATTTTATTAATTACAACCTTTCTACCACTGTAGTGGCCGCTCAGGGTGTAATTAATTTGTTATTTCCGCTATTTCATGGCCTGGGGACAAAATCTGATTAAAATTTTATTCCCATGGGTTTGTAATTGGTGATTTCAATGAAGGCATAACTATGTACGAAATTTGAATTAAATTATTTTATGAAAGATTAATTAAATTTAATAAAATATCTACAATTGCAATCGATTCGTTAGATTGTTATTTTTTACACGTTCACTGTCAAAAACACGGCGTCCGCGTTCTTGTGACTTTGACGATATGCCGACAACGCGTCTCACGCGTTTCTTACCTTTGGCAATAAATACGACTTGCATTCTGCCGGCAGAACTTGAATCTCGTGATTCGTGAGAATGAAACTTAACGAAAAGTCTGTTATATCGCCAAAGTTACAAGAACGCGGTAGTCGCGTTGCCGGTAGAGAACTGTTAATAAGTGCAAACTCTTCATTTGCCTAATTTTCATAAACCCATTTTCGCTACATTTTCCATTTAATATAATTCTTCTACATAAATTCTACCCGGAACTATGCTTATTCATTTCAATATTTAAAGCCGTCTACCGACTGCGGTAAAACTTAGGACTTTTATATTTATTTATTTATTGTGAAAGATTAATTAAATTTAATCATACAATGGCAGTCCATTCGTTAGATTGTTCCATTGTTATTTTTAACACGTTCACTGCGGGGAACGCGGCGCCCGCGTTCTTGTGACTTTGACGATATGCCGACAACGCGATCATTTACCTAGTACATGGTTTAAATATCTCCCAACTGGGATTTCCTACCTCCCAACTGGGAGTATATATACATGTTACATTTGTTACATATATTTCGCAAGATTTAAATTGGGATTTTTTTCTCTCTGAATGCATTTTTGTACAGTTCAACTCCATCTTCGTTCAAAAGTCAAATATGTTTGTTACATATTAATTCTAGAAATAGAGGTAATGTTTAACAGTTATTACAAAGCCTTGAGGAAGCTTAGGTACAAGCGAAAGTAGTCAGCAATTAAAATAAACGCATAGCGGTAAAAAACAAAGACCAGTTATTTTATTTTATTTTAAATACAAATACTAAAAACAAATTTAATTCTCATAAAATGTATGATTTGGTTTTCAATCTTATAGTATAGCTTCTATGAAAAACTTAACTGTTAAAACACTGACTAACTATCACGCCGTTTCCTTGGAGGGGTAGGCAGATAGAATGTACCACCATATTACTCTGTCCTGACATAACTCATACATCGTAGCATGCACGCTCGTCGATTTTTTCGACTTCGAATATGACTGCCGTTAAGTATTTGATTGATTTGGTCGTGCCATGCTTTGCTTGGTATTCTACGGCTTCTTTTTCCGATCAAACTGCGTGTCTACATTTTTTTAACCATTCAGTTTAAAAGTCCATTTGATCCATATGTATAAACCGTTTTTTAAATTTGACGTATGATGCAATCAACTGCCTTAGATTTCTTCCTTATTTCGTCGTTCGATATTCTATCAAATATCGTTTTCGCACACATTCTTCTCAGTAATCTCATTTTCTCGCAAATAACCTACATTCATTCTTCTTTTGCCAGCTCTTAGCTTCACTTCCATTCATAAGGGTTGGCACTAGAACTCCATTATGTACAACCATCTTTCTTTCATTGGATATTTATATTGAAATACTAAATTTTTTTAAAATACTCGCAGTCTAGGACTAACTACAAGTATTATCCATTTTATCGTCCCACTAGGAATACAAATTATACATTTTATACCTCTTATTATGTACCAAAATAAATACAAACATGTTTACAAAACTAATTTTTCCTTTCGGAAAATAAGGAATATCCTTTACCTTATAAATTGAATCCTTTTTTACTCAAACTCTATTGGCTGTAATAGATATTTATTTAACTATATCATATTTGGTGAATGAAATTCGACGACGTTGTCGGTCAATAAAAACATTTCTAAAGAGAAATAACTGATTCAGTATAGAATACGGCTTCTGAGTATTTATTTTTCCATTCGTAAAACAATGGATATATACATAATTTAAAATTAATATTAAACTTATGTAGGGAATCTGCAAACAAAATATTGTTTGTAATAAAAACAATGTAAATAATTTGCTCCGCGAAATCAGCAAAATAAAAATAGACGTGTATGTTTATTTTAGTCGTTTTTATTCTTAATTTCAATTTTAATAGAAAATAAAACGGATAAATGATATATGGAACTGTTAATATTTTTTTTTTCTAGCAGATTTTTATAATAAAATGTAATTACTTTGATCGTTTAAACAACAATTCTGTCATATTCTGGAAACCAATCTCCGTGCTTTTGGCAGTAAAACTGATATTTAATAAATTTAAGTATTTTTAAGATTTTTTTTTTGGAAAAATTGATATATTATACAATACAATTACTAATTAAATCAATAGAAAATGTACGTATTTTTTTATAAAACAAACTCAAATTTAGACTTAAATTGGTTAAAATTTGTCTTAATTTATACGTATATGTAGTTCTAATATAAAAAATTGTTTGATTTAAACAATAATTCTTAAAGTTATTAAATAGGTTATAATATAACAGATTTGCTTTGTTGAGACTTTCATAAATGTCTCTGATAATTTCCTTTCAGTGATAAACCTGTCATTACAATGAATATTAATTTAAATTATGTATATATTATTCTCAATAATACAAATTAAATGTTTGTGATTGGTTTCGGCAGCTCGCTGTCATTTTTTCGTATACATATTTTGTATTCTAATGTCACTTCCACAAAAGTTATTCAAATACTTTTTATTTTATGAAAATTATGGTAATTTTATTCTACTAAGTAGAGTTAATTTAAATACCGGTTCTTGATAGGTCTTAACTTCAGTCTTGTCAATTAAATTGTATTGAAGATTAGTCAATTCAGCGATAAATCAAACTAAATTGTTTCTGCTAAATACTCGGGCTTGCTCAATTAACCTTAAAACATTCGCAAAACAGTTTACTCTAATGAAAAGACCGCCTTTTGGCGTTTGCGTGTCAGAACTCGTACATAATTCGTCTTTCTCTTCCATCTCATTCAGGAAAGGGTTTACGATCCTCATTTTGATACAATTTCATCTATTTCTTTAAGATTGGCGTGTCGGTTACGAGAACTACAATAGAAATTCGTGCATCTAGTTTAGAAAGTCCGAGATCTTGCGTATTATTAAAACACTATTCAATCATATGAAATGAAGAGATTATTTCATTATCAACATATTAAGTTGATCCAGATAATTTTTTTTATCTTAATATCTGTATATTCCCACATTTGAAGTAGAAAATATATTTTTAACTCGTTGACTACGGAGCACTGACCGGAACAGTGGTAAGAGAAGAACCCAAATGCCGGAAACCTGTCCAGATCAGCCCCTATACCGTTCAGTTATTTCATAAAAAAATCATTAATATGTAATTCCACAATATTATAAATTAAGTTTATCAAAAAACTAAAGATGAAAATAAGTAGAAGTATTTTGAAGAACAAAAATACGTTATTGATAAAATTCCTTTTAAAAAGTAGCGACATTTAAAAAAGGCTTTTTCGAGAAATACGATATATTTTTCAATTTTGTGTGGATTTATTTAATTTGCAGAGGAAATCTCACTCGCTTTCAGTTTGTTCCATTTAATCTGATGTACGAACTTGATGTTGTTATAATGCAATCACTTATTTTCTGGCCGTAAGAGTTTCAGCTAATCGAACTCGAAATATGACTGTCAAACACATCTTGCGAGATGTTGTAAAAATCTATTTGCAATTATGTCAGTTCAGTTGCAGTCATGTTAAAAGTATTCTGTAAAAAAAGTGATGTAGAGACTCTAGAAGAGTTGAAATCAAGAGGGTAAATTGTTGAAACAACAAAATTAACACATAAACAAAGAAAAATAGAATAAAAACCGTTTATTGTAACATATTAATTGTTATTTTTTTTCTTGTATATAACAGGTCTTTTAAACCCAATTACTGTATACAATTTATTTTAGCTATTTTATTGATTCTCATGATATGTGATAGGTAGCCAAATCTATCGCAATTTTTTTGTCACGTGAATTCTACATCAGACCAATGACAGTGTGACTATCACACTGCTATTGCCGGGAATCGAACTCGGGACGTTCTGTATGAAAGTCAAGTCTTACCACTCTGCCACGAAGGTCGATAATTTGCATGTAGCATGGGTAGCATCTTTGGGATAAAGCTTGAATTACATTATATTTTTCAATTACTTTAGACTTTTGCATAGTTACTTACTGGCCTTCATGTTTAACACTAACTGGGATCAAAAATTATTTTTAAACTTTTTCGATACTTGGTACATTTGTAATGATCAGCCCTCAATTCATATACGAGTATACCATATACATTGCATGTAATTAATTTGGTTGCATATATTTAATTTCGAAACACTTTTAATCCACGTATTACAATTTATGAGATTGTCGGAACGGCTGTTTTGCCAACCAAGGTCAATATCATCAGGTGTTACATACAAACAACTAATGGTTTAACCACAATGGCTTACTTTATATTGAAAACTAAAACTCATAAGCGTGATTAGTCATAGTTATATGAATAAATTACAGAAAATGTTTTAAGAAAACATAATAAAAATAGGGGAAAAAGCAATGATTAAAAATGAATAATTATACATGTCTTTTTTATTGTATTTTTATTTGTAAGCAAAACAGTTATAGCGACAATCTCACAAAAATAAATTGTGTTAAGTTCATTAACAGGGTTTCATAGTTAAACCATTTAATCATATTGAAGTATTATAGTGTTTCGGCCAAAACAGTGGATCTCAACTATAATGATACCACTTTAGATTTAATATATTTCAAATCATACTTTTAAAGTTAAGTACCATTTTTATTACATCAGCTGATTATCAAAAAGCACGAAAGCTTAAAAATAAATTAAAAATAAAATACCACTGATTTGAACCTTTTCGAGGATATACGAAATAGTCTTCTTTTAACAGAGGCGTATTGCAGAATTATCACGATGAAAAGCTTTTACGAGGTGCCGGTATCAAAAACAAAATATCGTTGAACCATTTCCGTTTGAACAGTTTTCACGGGTTCTTGAGTCACTTGACCCCCCTCAACCCCTTCTCATCCCTTATATTTTATCCCTCATTCTCAATTTCTCATCCCTTTTCGATACACAAGCGTTCAGGGTCTAAGAGATATTGTCGTGTGGCTATAAAAGGATAAAGTGTTTTTAGATGACGGGTAAAAATTGCATATTCCTCCAATCAGTCAATTATTATGTTGTAATAAAATAAAACCAAAATTAAATACTCCGTAAAAACATTTATATAAATTTATTTTTAGTGTCAAAAATTTTAAAAAAATATGTAATATAAACACAAGTTATTAATTTATTGTTTCTTGAACCATGATGTAAAACTCTTTATGGGAATGACATGTTTCGCCCTTCTAAGGCATTATTAAATGTCATATCAAATATCAAACATTTGATAATGCCTTAGAAGGGTGAAACATGTCATTCCTATAAAATATAATAAAACTTCTAAGAAAAAATTAATATATTGTATATTTATTATTTTTATTATTCACAATGAACTTATACAAATAAATTTCAAATAACAACGTTAATATTTTGTATTATATTTATACAAGACATAAGACGAACGACAAAAAAAAATCCAAGTCACCGTAGTTTAAGAAATGTTGAGCCATTTATTCGTTACAAGCTTTCTAGATTCCGTATCTTTATAACGAACATACACCCGAAGGTCTATAGATTGTTTCCTAAGACCTCTAATGCCGTCATGCTGGGATAGCGAATTAATGATTTTAATTCAGATCCTTGTCAAGTATTTGGAGCACATCCTGCGCAGGTCTAAGGGGATTAACACGTGTTCGACGAATGGCAATCTCATAGGAAAGAAAGGACGATTTTGTTAAAATAACATTTCGTTAAGAATAGTCTTTGCCGTAATTAAAATAGCCTTATGTAGATAGAGTCCTAAATGTAGATTTCATTATATCGTAGCATATTGGGCAGATATAATATAAATTTGAAAACGGAATTTCTTTAAAAACTTTCTCTCTGCCTACCCCTGCGGAAAAATAGCGTGATGGTTTGATGTTGTTGGTGTAAAGGAAAATTTAAAGCAGAATATCATCATCCCATAAACACGTCTATTTTCTAGAAATTTTATTATATTTAATGAGAATGACATGTTTTGCCTTTCCAAAGCATCATCAAATGTATGGTAAAGTCAAATATAGGATGTTTTTTAGAGGTATACAATACATAATCAAAATGAAAAAAAAACACGTTATAATGATGTAAATGTCTATGATATTGGCTTTATTTAATAGATAATTTTATGCCATTATTGTTTATACATATATGATTTCGGGCATATGAGCGCCACGGCTAGCTCGAATGAAGCGCAATCGTGAAGTCTAATTTTCGACAATTGTCGTCTTTGCGGATGCGCATTATCTACCAGAGTGTACGTGGTGTGAAAACGATCCATGGTATTCCGAATAACGATTATGTCGACCGTAAAATGGACTTAGTGCACGATAGGTTTGGCGAACCGAACCATGATTTTCAAAAAATAAATTTGCGCAATTTGCAAGCCATGTTCTGACGAACTTCATATTAAATAATAATTACGAACGAAAACGCATGTTTATTAGAAGTGTTCTTTTATATGAATAAACGTTACTTCTTGTTAAAACATTATCAAACGTATTCTGGACACATAGACAAATGAATGATGAAATAATGTTAAAGGCAGTATACGTAAATGATGTTAACTGAACAAGAAATCGAGACAGACCGAGGAAAATGTGGTAGTATCAAATTTATCAACTATTAAATGTCGGCCACGAATGAAAACAGAGAAATTGATGTTCGTATATGACAAACATGTCATTTCCATAACATACTTTATTTATAATACTTCAACATTACTAACTGTTAAAATATAAACGCTTTTATGGTTTCACGATTTTTTAAATTATTTTTTATTTTTCACGACAGCTGTTTCACCAACCGATGTTGGCAATTGTTGGTGTTAATTTTTTTTTTTTAATAAATTTTAACAGTTGTCAAAACACCTGATAAAGGCAACATCGGTTTGCGAAACAGCTGTCGTAAAAAATAATAAAAAATGGTGAAACAATCACAACGTTTAAATTTTAACGGTTGATACTTAAAAAAACAGGCGTTTCAATTCTTATTAAATAAATAAATACTTATGATTTGGAAGAATTTGTAAGGGTTTGCATTCTCACTATAATGTATGTGTTTCAATATTTTTGAATATTATTTACTAAAATAAAACTAAAATTTATATACTTTTCGGTAAAGCTTTTGTTAATTCCAACACAATGCACACGCCAGTAATGTAAAAACTTTTCGACAGTTTGAGGTGTTTCTTTAGGTAAAATTATGTTAAGTGTCCTCCTGGGTATAGCGACTGTGCAAGTATACAAATGAAAAGTGGGTTATCTAATGGGATAAACTTTTCTGCGGTGACTCAAGAGTTCAGCTCCCAAGAAAAGAGTGGAAATAATATTATTATGAAGAGAAAAATCCAAACTATTGATATTATTATTCAGGTTCATTATTATGACTTGCTATTTATATTGACAGTGAATATTAGTTTCTATTTGTTCGCTAGTTACAATCCATGGGATTTGTTTGCAGCATAGAGTAACATTAGTGCTGGTTCATGGGATGCCATTTGGGCCATTTGAATGTGGTATTAACTCGTTGTTTTCTACATGTGTATCTTCTTCTTCTTCAGCCTATTCCCTTCCACTCCTGGACAAAGGCCAGGAATTGACGGGAACACATTGTTCACAATGTCCTTCATTTGCTTCCATGTCACACTGTCTTGTGCAGACTGCATCCAGTTTTTCCGACGTGTGTGTTCAGATATCCTTCCACCGTAGTTGCGGTCACCCTGCACTTCTCTTTGCTGTCCACGGTCTCCAAGTCAGTCTTCTTGTCCATTTTTCATCTGAGCTTCTGGCTACGTGATCTGCCCATTGCCATTTTAGAGTTGCCACCCGGTGGATGATGTCAGTTACCTTTGCTTTTTTCTCTCACCGTATCGTTTTTGAGTCTGTCTCTTAGGTTTACTTTCCATGACTTTTTGGGTCACTCGTATTTTTTCGGCACTTTGTTTGGACAATGTTACAGTTTCAAGGCCATAAGAACCAACTAGCAGATCACAGGCTTCATAGATTTTTCGTTTCAGGTTGATCGGTATTTTTCGGTTTTTAAAGATGTAGCCCATGTTTCCGAAAGCTGCTCGGCTTAGTCCAATTCTTCTCTTGAGCTCTGCGGTTTGGTTATCTTGGCCCAATCGAATATTCTGTACCAGGTATGTATATTCTTGGACATTCTCGAATCTGTTGCCATCCACGTTGATTTCAAGCCTTTCTGTGCCCATCCACCTTGGTCTTTGCCAGGTTCATATACAGGTTATTTGAACCCAATAACTGAATACAACTTTTTAGCTTTTGATTCTTATAATCTGTGACAAAAACAGTGGAACAATCACACTACCATCGCCGGGAGTCGGACTTGGGACATAGCTCTTCCCACTCGGCCCCAAAGGTCATCATAAATTAACAATTATGTGTGGCTGGACCATCAAAGCCGTCTCGAAATCACTATTTACCAGGCCGTAATGTTGAATTAATTGTGGAGCCGATCAGATCTGCCAGCTGTCAAATGTGAAAAATTGTAAAAAATATCGCGACTTTTTCGAAACAATTAAGTAAAAACACATTAAAAAAGGTCATTTGATTGACGAAGATTCTACATCGCATTCTTTGAAAATATTGAGTTGAATCTTCAGTGTAGAGTGGTTATGCAACCAAATTTGTATACCAGCACTGCGGAAACACTTTTGTTTTATTGTATATTATAACGTTTGTTACACAAATATAAAGAGTAACTACGACTTGAAGACCTTCGTGGCAGAGTGGTTACGATCTCTGACTTCCATGCCGAAGGTCCTGGGTTCGATTCCCGGCGATGGCTGTGTCATTTTCACACTGTCTTTGGTCTGGTGTAAAATTCACGTGACAATAAAATGGCGATTGATTGGCTACCAATCACATGTCACGAGAATCAATATAATAGCTATAAAATAAAAATTGTATACAGTAATTGGGTCCAAACGACCTGTTGTGTACATACACAAAAAAAATACAATTGTCGACACATTATACGAGTACGTACATCAACTTCACATAAATTTACAGTACGTACATACATCAATCACATTTATAATCGAAATACGATGAGATTACGCCACGAGAAACGTTGTATCTTCACGGATTCCAATTTTGATATGGCGGTACATATGGCCCCATAAATCTCCATGTTGCAAATATTGTTTATGGTGCTTACGGCTTGGTAAATGCTTTCAAGGCAGCATTACGTACGATCGTAGTCCTTGCTTTTTAATATTTCTTTAATAAAAACAAGTGTTTTCTCTGGCCGCAATGGAGCCACAGGAAAACATGTATTTACAATTACAAAAACTTTTAAAATCCTTATTCGCCTCAGCCACAAGTTTCGCAGAGTAGAAAACATCAAGTGCTTCACATTTGCTTTCATTGCGAATAGCGGCACCGAGGTTTGACGATTGGGATAAAGATTTACGTACGCAGGATATTTCGCTGTGGAGAACATCCGGAAACATTTCAAGAAAAAAATTTACTTTCCTTCAAGCCAAAGTTTCCTTTCTGTTTGAATTTTAATGGGCAATGAAAAATATTGAAGTGGGTTTTTCTTAATAAGTTTTCGCTGTTTTATCGACGCAAGTTTTCTTGATTTAAAAACACGTGTAAACGATTGCATTAAAACGTTTTTTTGTTTTTTTTTTCCTGACTTACTAATTTCATGACTATCTAACGAACTTTCTGAGCATCTAACTGACGACCTTGGTGGCCAAGTGGCAAGAGCTATGACTGCCACACCGAAGGTCACGGTTCGATCCCCGGCGATTGCAGTGTGATTGTCACATTTTCTATGGTTTGGTGCAGAATTAAAGTGCTAATAAAATGGCGAAAGCTACCTTTCACGTGTTATGAAAATCAATATGATAGCTATACTCTTCACATAGATTTGGCTCGCGCTGTATGATGTGAAGAGCGATTCAACAAAATACTAATAATATTAATAGTAATAATTCGCCATCACACCGTTTTCCCTGAGGGGTAGACATAGAGTATGGACTGTCACACTAATCTATATCCTGACGTAAATTGCGCGATTATTATATATTCACACACCGTGACACGCACTCTCGTCGATTGTTCCGACTTCGAACATGGCGAGCTTCCAGTAATTTATTAATTTGTTCATGCCATGTATTCCTTGACTTCTTTTTCCATTCACTCTACTTATATTATATACATCTTTTTAACCATTTATTCCTCATCCATTCTTTCTATATATGTCTTAACCATATTTGTGACCCTTCCTTAATTTGCAATATAAATAAAACGTTTAATAAAGGAAATTTTGAATATTTTCATCATGCGGTTTTCACAAATAATGTACGGTGAATATTTAATAATTGCAAATGTTGTAAATGTGTACATTAGATTGACTCGAAAGGTTTTAGAAAAAAATATTATTATTTAACTAGCTATTGGACTTTATTGAATAGTGGTTTTCTTATAATGCTATTTAGAAGCAACAATTACAAATACGAATATCAAAATTTCCTGTTTAAAATTAAAATACCTTAATGAAGTAGAATATGTAAAATAATTGACATTTTTGTAAAACAAAAATAGCTTTGTTGAATCATCATTTAAAAGTTTTGTTAAAAATCATTAATTTTAAAAGTTTGAACACTTTTATGTGGTATTTAATGTGAAATGTTGAAACACGTGCTTTATTTCAGGAAACTTTAGCGCATTCCGAACTGAAAAGTAATACCGGCAGTACGGAGTCGCGCACAATAGCGTCGCCGAATGAAAAGCTTTCAATTGAATTCCGAAGTCTTGTAAACAAGAAAGGACTTCAGTTCTACTCCCGCGTTTATTACGAGACAACGCATTCAGAAGACATTGCACTTAATTAAATATTGCAAATGGAAGTACAATGTAAGCTCAAAGATTAAAGTTTCTACTATTTGGTATTATTAACAAAGTATTGCGGCAAATTTACAGTATCATGATAAAATGATAATTGTTATTTTGTTCGAGTATAAGAATGTCAACGACTGTTTGCCATAGAAAAGCGAAATATATCATGTTCCTCTACAATATTATTAAACTTCTAGAAAACCGACGTTTTAATTAGTATTAATAATGTTATATGGTGTTATACGAGTATATAATTGTTCAAGAAACAATAATTATTAGAATGTCAATAAACTGCATGAAAAAAATACAAATAATAGTTTCTTCTATATACGTCATTCTTTGAGTTATTATGATGCTATATATCTCTTTTTCTATTTTACATACTTTGTATATACAACACTTATATTAAAAAAAAATCAAATCATAATTAATTACATAACATGTCTATGTAATTTTTAAAAATATAAGTGTTGTATATACAAAGATTATAAAAAAAGAGAACTAAAACAAATAATAGTATTTTATTTTATAAAATACTATTATTTGTATTTTTTCATAATAAAATGTTTGCTTAACATTTGATAATGTCTTTACAATATCAAGAATGTCATTCTCACAAATATAATAATACATATAAAATGGTGTATTTAATCACTGTTCATTAAACAATATCTATGGCTTGTTTCTTGAACAATGATGTAAAACTCCACATTGAAAAAGAAAACGTCAGTTTCTAGAAATTTTATTATATTTTATGGGAATGACATGTTTTGCCTATGTTTCGACACTTGAAAATGCTTTAGAAGTGTGAAATATATCAATCCCATTAAATATAATAAAACTTATAGAAAAATGATGTTTTCATTCGTATTAAATATATATGGCGTTAGATATTTATTGTTTCTTGGTTATAAATTCAATATAAAACCATAAATATTGATAAAAACGTTCGTTTTTGAGAAATGTTGTTATATTTTATGGGCGCTTATACTAATATGTTGCGCCTTGTAAGGGAATTAATCACTCCCATAAAATGTAATAAATTATATCACTCTCATAAAATATAATAGAACTTCAAGAAAAGCTAGGTTTTTATAAATAAAAAATAGACAAGATAACACTTTCGAGTCCTCAAAAGTACATTTCGAATTCAGTGGGTATTTTTGCAAAGTAATCCAGATTTTTTTTTCTAAAAGAGAAGGTAGATTATGAACAAAGAAAACTAGATCATAACTAAGATTATCACAAGATGTCGGGATATCCCGACGGCAAAACCCTTTGGAATAAGAATGTATGGTATTATACCTTTTTTGTTTACCTCCCAGATATATCGTGCGATACCGCAGAATGTGCGTAATATCATGTTAAAACAAGGTGGAGACAAAGGAAAACATTTTTTCCGAACATGGCCAACTGATAAGAAGAACAAACCATTTATTTTTTTGTGTGTCAGAAGTAAAACGAGGTCTTTTGTTTTGAATGCAAATTCGATTTTCAAAATATTCCATAATAAATTGGTAAAATAATATCTAATGAAAAGTCCTGGGAAAAAAAGATACCCGAAAGGATCGAAAACTAGAAAGGATCCAAAAGCGATATTCATACCTCAGGGAAAATAATATTTCCCTTTTTTTTAATCGTTCACTATTTCTTGTAGGAATGTTGGGCTTCAGCAATCTTTTATATTATCCGGAGGTATTCATTATCCAGTAATATTGAGAGAACTAAACATCTACGTTCCGCACAGTTATAGCAGAGCAAGGGGTCATTTTATTTAAGTTCTATCTCGAATCTATTCAAGTGCTCTCGTGTATTTTTATTTTGATGTTCTTTTTTCCATTCTTAAGAAAAGAGTTATTAATGTGAATGAAAACGTCTGTCTTCTAGGAGTTTGATTATATTTTAGATAGAATGACATGTTTTGCCGTTCTAAGGCATTATCAAATGCAGACATTTGATAATGCCTTAGAAGGACAAAACATGTCATTTAATTTAAATTTAATAAAGCTACTAAAAGATAGACGTTATTTTTATATAAATTATTTTATTCACAGTTTTACATCATTGTACAAGAAACAATAAGTGTGAAGAGTTATTTAACAAGTAAATAAGTAGAAATTTTAAATTAATAAATACATAAAATATAATAAAAAGGCTTTATATATAAACCATTATACTTGAAATCAATCGATTATGCTTGTACCGAAGCTTCGTCAAAGCCGTATAATTTGGCTTATTTAAAAGTTTACATATAATCCTGCTATAAGTTAAGAGAAATCAGTTGGTTTCTTTGTACAATATATAAACCACGGGTAATTACAATTCCGTAGTTTAATATATTGTACAAAGCATTGTTTTTCTTTTATATATTTATTAATATCAAATGTCTAACCATAGAGTGAGCGGTTCCCATGAAAAAAATGAACTTTAACTAAACTAACTAACTAACTAACCATCACGCCGTCTCCCCGGAGGGGTGGGCAGAAAGAATGGAACGCCACACTGTTCTGTCCTGACATACATCTCTCGCTTCCTCTACATTCATACATCTTGTCATGCACGCACGTCGATTTCTCCGACTCCTCACGTGTCCGACATTCAATATTTGATTGATTTGATCGTTCCACGTTTTCCTCGGCTTTCCTCTATTTCTAGTTCCGTTTACGCCGTTTTCATATACCTTCTTTACCATTCTGTCTTCACTCATTCTTTCCATGTGTCCAAAGCATCTTAATGACCCTTTTCCTTATTTTGTTCATAACAATTTCATTCGCACCACATTTTCTTCTTATACTTGCATTTGTCACTCTATTATATACAGATTTGCCACACATTCGTCGTAGAGATCTCATTTCTACTGCATTTATTCTTTCATCCTTCTTTTGCCAGTTCCATGCTTCACTTCCATACAAAACTAATTTACTTAATTAAAGCTAAACAATATGAGGCTAATTAAATTCAAATATAAAATATTTAAGAGTAATATTTGTTATAAGAAATAATATTCAAAAGCTCACGATTTTGCACGCTCCTTGGAAGACAATCTACGTAGCTTGTAGAGCATTATTATGATGGATAGATATTTTAATAAAAAGTGAGATATGGTACCGTAAACATCATTTGTCTTCATGCATATATTACAAAGTAAAAGAAAAACTTGTGACATTCGTACAGTAAAACTTATATAACGCGAAAATATTAAGTGCTGCATATGTTTACAAAATAACCTTAAAAATATATTAAAATGTTGGTTCTGGAAAATGCTGCAATACTATTTTTTTTAAATAATATCTATGATGGTATAGTGTGGTGAAAAATTATAGTATTGTGTGGTATTCAATTGTTCAACTTGAAATACTGTCCTTCTTTCTCACAGTTTTTAAGAATACTTTATTTTTTTAGCTATTATATTGATTCTCGTGACATGTGCTAGGTAACTCATCTAGGTAGCTCATTTTATGTCACGTGAATTCTACACCAGCCAATATGATGACCAATATAAATAAAAACTTATGTGTATGTAATGGCTATGAAATAAATCGCCTTGGTAAAATATTATCAAATATTAAATAATGCCCAAGCAAGCTGAATCATGTAAATCCCATGAAACATAATAAAACGGACGTTTTTATTCCTATATTATTCAACAAAAAAATTTCATTGATAGTTTCATGTATTGATGATCTAAAATTTCTGATTAAATAATTGATATCAATGAAATCATCAGCTTTCTTGAATTTGTATTATATTTTATGAGAATGATTTGTTTTTCCCTTTCTAAGACATTATCCAATGAAAATTTGATTAAATAATACACTTTTGGTATTTGTATCTAAACCACTTTATTTTGCAACATCAACCGGTTTCGCTCCCGCCGGAGCTTCGTCAGGGTGAGAGAGTAAACTGTTCAGTTTTCTCAGTTTACTCTCTTACCCTGACGAAGCTCCGGTGGAGCGAAATCGGTTGTTGTTACCTAATAAAGTGATTTAAATACAAATAGTAAAAATGTATTATTAATTTATTTAAGAATGTCATACCACAAATTAAGAGCTTCATACGAAAGTTTTGAAAATGTGATATTACCTCAGCGAGGCCAAACGATGTCATTCCCAAAATAAAATTTCTAAAAAAAGACATTTCATTAATATTAAATATTTTTTTAAGTTAATTTTATGTTTAATAATAATGTATATTTTTTCGTTTACGAATGTGTAGTAAATTTGTTGATCATACAGTGTCAAATCCAAAATTGATTACTAAATGTAGTGCGAATTATAGTGGTATGAACAATATAATGCAGTGGTATGAAAATATACGTGACACGATCAAATTAATCAAATATTAAATGTCGACCACACGAGGAGTCGGAGAAATCGACGTTTTAGCATGATACGACGTATGAATGTAGAGGAAGTTTATCGAGAGAAGTATGTTGGAAAATAAAATTGTGGCGATCCGTTTTTTGGCCTACCTCTTCGGGGAGACGGCGTGTAGTTTTTTAAAAAAAATTAGTACAAATATATATTAAAGAAAAAATATTAATATTTGTCATCGATCAAATTTAAGATAATGCAAAAGATCACTCGTTTCTAAAAATGATTTAAAGTGTATTCAAAATATGTATTTATTCATTGTATTCGGATAGATTTTATTCATAATCAAAGTGATTCACAATGCGAAGTTGGTTCATTTTATATTAAAAATGTAAGAAATTATGAGTTAATTTTGAGAGCACAGTAAAATATACCGTTTGTATTTTGAGTTTACCACTAACTACGTCAATAAACCTAAAATGTGTTTTTATTGGATATTCATAAAGCTGAAACATTCCAGAGTCACTAAAAATTACCGTGGGTTAAACGAGCCAGCCGTAACGCGCCAAACAACACACAATACCTTAATTGTCAAAATATTTTCCACCCCTAGGTCATGCGGGCGGCGGGGAGCGGCCGGGTGGCTGGGGGTTGTATCGATCGCCCGAAACCCTCCATCTCGCCTCAGATGGGATGCTCGACATAAAGTGAGGTTGGGAACACAAGGAAAATTCGAGATACGGAATTTGAGCGCGCAGTTTTATTCGACGGTTTGTTTGGCCCGTTTAAGTTTTCTTGCTAACAAATTTAGTTTGAGGCTACACGCGAAACTCGCGTTTTTATAACGATCGCTTTATCACTTATAAAAAATACAAATAAAATTATTCCACTTGAGTTTAATGAACACATAAAAAATGAATTAATATATATACAATAGTAAAAGCGTAAAAAATGCCTAAAAACTTGCCTAAGACCTGCATAAAGAAAATTCTACGTATATAAATATTACTCATAAAAATACATTTCATTTCAATTACTTGAAGATTGAAAACCAACTCACGCCGTCTCCCTTAAGCGGTTGGCAGAAATAATGAATCGGCACGCAGTTCTTTCTTGACGTATTTCTCTAGTTTCCTCAACATTCATACATCGTGTCAAGCACGTGGCTGACATTTTATATTTGATTAATTTGACCGTGGCACCATTTCTCGGTCTTACTTTATTTCTAGTTCCGTTTACGTCGTTTGCATTTACTTTCTATACTATTCTTTTTTCATAATTTTTCTTAAAATAATATATTTCAATATAATTACTTGAAGATAGAAAATTTTGAATATATCATATAATTGTAGTAGAATTAAATAATTTAAGATGCATATCCTCAAGAAATATTTTAAGTTCTTTTCTTCTACTGCCATTACAGGAATTTTACAGAAATATTCTATATTCTGTATCTATTTATAGTTCTAATCCATGCTATAAATCTGCAATCGCATTTAAATATTTCCATAAACTGGATCCACATTTCAAGAAAATAATAAATAATCGAGAATTATAAATTTGTCTTTCTTCTATATTTGCCATCACTTTGTGTCAATGGTGAATACCATTGAATAACTTTTTTAAAACATTGTAATTTCAAAATACTTATTTGCACTTTTCACAAACATGCTTCAGGACACGAAGTTTCCTTTTACAGTGTATGAAGTAATACGTTAAAATTCATACACCGAAGAAAGGAAGTTTGTGTCCATGAACAAGACATGTTTGTGAAAAGTGCAAAAAAGCGCTGTGAAAAAACAAGTGTTTAAAAAGTATTTAATTGAAATTTTATAGTTTTTCATTGCGCAAAAAACATATATAAGATGCTTGGTTTTTGATACGGGGGGTTCAATCCTGGATACATCCAGAATCCATTTTCATTATAATGAATTATTTTCTGCTTACACTTTTATTTGATTTTATAATAAATTATAATACCATTGACATTAATACTTGGATAAAAAAGCCAAAATGACCTTTATACCGAAGTACGAGAACAAGTCAGTAAAGCCTCTGCCGTGTCAGGATGACTGAAGAATCTGGTCTGGAAGAAAAAGCACAAGGGTATCGACAGCAAGATCAGAATTTATAAAACATGCGTGTGACCTATCATGACGTACGCTGTAGAGACGCGGGCCGACACTGTGCGAACCAAGGGACTACTAAGAACATCGGAGATGAAGGTCCTAAGATCAATTACTGGAAAAACTCTCCGAGATCGTGTCCGCAACGTAGACATAAGAAAAACTTGCGAAATAGAGGATATCGTTCAGTGGAGTAGATCCAGAAGAAGATACTGGAGGGACCATGTAGCCCGAATGGATGGCGACAGACTTGTATACACAGCCGCTTATGAAATCCCCTCCGGACACCGCCCACCCGGAAGACCGCCTAAGAGATGGAAGGACAGCTGGATCTCATCATCCGACGAGACATGATTTCTGTATCACAGATCGTCAGATCTATTAAAAGAAGAAGAAGAATATAAACATTTTAGCTTATGTGCGAATTGGGATTTATTTGTTTCATCGTAACTCATTTTAAGTAAGCGTTATTTATTGTAACATGTTAAATTCAAAGTTTGAAAGTAATTATTCAAAAAAATTCTCGTGTATCACGGTAAGTGATGAAGTATTCATGCGACATAAAAGGCTACAGAAAACGTTCAGATATACCATCGGTTTTGTTCTATATGTATTTTATTCACAGGACGACGATGCTTGAAAAATAATGAGGCAAAGTGTGACACAAACAAACAAAAGAGGGCGTTTTTCAAATACGAACTGTTTTTTTTAGAAAAAAGAGTTTTTTTTTTAAATTTTCCACGTTCTATGAAAGCGTAAAACTTTCGAAACTTGTCGAATAAAAATCAGTGTTTAAATAAATAAAAATCACTTTTAATACATTATAAGTATAATAAGTATGTACTTGATTTGAAAAATATAGGAAAACCCAAATCAAATTAAGTAATAGACAAAGAAGAGACACTCATCACTATAGAAATTGATTTAGTTGGGTATTGAAAATCCAATAACGGAAAACAATTCAGTATTATAAAGTAGGTCAGCCCGAATATTTCATTTTATATAATATAACTATTGTATATCGAGTACCAGTCACCCTGTATATCATAAATGTAACATCCAGAAGAAAATCCTCTCGAATTTATGTAGCAGAAATTGTTTATATTCCGGATAAAGACATAATAGCAAATAAAGGGTGCTCCGAACATCACATGCACTGTTTTACTGCCATGGCAAAAGCAGTAAAAGGATTGTAATAAAATAACATAACATTTCACCTGTGTTCACTTTGACTGTTTTCATTGATATTCAAAAGTGACTATATCTATATTATAATACTATATCACTATCAGTATCATTGTCTTCAATGTTCTTTTGCTGTTTTATTATTATGTATGTATGGCGGGCCATCTAGAGAGAGTAGCGTAGTTTAAATGTGGTCTGGATACCCATTGGCTGCACAAATACATATTATTATTATTATTTTTTAAATATAACTCCCTCATGTACGAGGGACGGGTCAAATCAAATCAAATCAAATCAATTTATTTTCTCAAAAGATATTACAAACAACAATTTTAGTTTAAGGCATCTATTGAGAACAGGTAAAACATAAAAATATATGATATAATACTAGGAACGCATGAGAGATGGTTCGAGATTAGGAATACAAGATATTCTCCAAAGTCAATAGTATTTGTCTTCTGAACGTACTTTCACGAATATGAAAGACGTCGATCTCCGAAGCGATCATGTTAAGAAGTTTGATTGCTTTCCCCTCAGCATCACCAGAGGCAGATTGGTTCTGCATGCTGGGAGATAAAACAGTCTGTGCTAACGCTGTCGAAGATAACCATCTGGAACATAAAGATGGATAGCCTCCAAGAAAACGAATACGATTCAAGGCGAGTGAATGAGCGAAGCTGACGAAAGACACCGCTGCGCTCATTACAGCTTCAGGTAAGCGGAAGGAACCCTCTATGCCTAAACCATAAATAAAAAAATAAAAAATTAAATTTGATTTTAAAGTATCCACACACGTATAACGTATGATAATTATTAAAAATAGTATTAACTCTTGATGAAAACATTTAATTTCTACAATTTTATAAATATAAAATGAGATCAACGCATTTAACCTTGCTGGGATATTATCAAATGCTGAGTATATCTATTTCTTCTTATAGATTTCCCGAGAAGAGTTACAGGTTCCCTTCATGTTTGTATCTAAACAAAATGGAATATTTAATACCCAAACGGAGTTTTATCAAACACTTTATATGGAATTTATTTATCAATAGCAAAACATAATAAATATGTCCTTTTTATATAATATGTTACCATTGTTCAAGAGACGAAAACGAGGCTTTAAGCGTATAGATATGTTCTTATTCGATAAATCATTATAAAGTTTATAATATGTATATGTATAAAAATGTATTTAAAAATATATATATATATGAATTAAGTTATATTAAATATCAAGTTAGGAAATTGAAATTAACTTTGTTTAATACACAAAATATTAATTAAAAAAACACATGTTTCGGAGGAAAACCTCCATCTCCATATGTTTACACCTGAAGATGGAGGTATCCTCCGAAACATGTCATATTTTTTTAAATATATTGTGGATTAAACAAAGTTATTTTCAATTTCCTAAGTATATTACTATGGAATTCCACAGTGTTAATGCCTTAGCGTTCAATAAGTTAAATATCAACTCGTTAAATTAGATTTCTTATTGATCTAGGCAAAAGCGGTTTTATTTTATGTATTGTTGTAAAAAAGTCTTTGATTTATTTGGGTACATTATAAAATCTATACAAATGGCTATACAATGAAAGAACACGGGATCTTTTTCGCTAGACTGGCCTTTCTGTATTTTTCAATGGGTTTCCAAAAATGTTCTTTGATGAATTCTATATGATCGTATCATGGACCTTTTGAGGGTACAGGAAACGTGGCAGAAAATAGGACAGTTACATACAAAGACAAAAAATTAATAATGAAGCTTGCCATCTATGGTAGGTATATTCTTCAACATGCACACATTTTTATAAAAAAAAAATCTATCGAAATATGGAAGAAGTTTTTAAATGTGAATTAACAAACTAATTAACCTTCACGTCGTTTCCTCGGAGGGATAGGCAGAGAGAATGGACTACCACATACTATATACCGACACCTCTCTTGCGCATCTTCTACATTCATACACCGCGACATGCACGCTAGTCAATTGTTCCAACTTTGATCATGGCCGTTTTTTAGTAAATAATTGATTTGGTATTGCCGTGTCTTCCTTAACTATTTTTACCATTCACATTACTTAATATATTACTAACCAACTTAAGGACTCTTTTTTATTTTTTTAAGACGCATTCATCTGTCTCACATTCCTTTTTTACTTCTGCATTCGGTATTCTATCTTGCATTGTTTAAATAATCTAAATAAAATTTATATATATGCGTCATAACTGTGGTTAAAAATTACAAAATCACCATTAACAGTAATTCTGTTATGATGAACATCAGTTAGCTTAGAGGCTATATTACTTTTTTACAAGGTAAACAAAAATAAGAAAAGGTCTTTTTATCGAAGTAATTAAAATGTCACTCGAAAAAAAAACTTAGCAATTTTGCTGCGTGTGTTCTGTGAGGAAAATTTAAGGGAAGCAATGAGATAAAATTCCCAGAAGAGATTATATCTTCCTTTGAAATGAAGCATGTAAACTTTTCATTATTCCCGGGAGAAAAATCGTCTTTTTTGGTAGAGAGATCAAGAACAATATTTGAGATTGCATTTCTCCACATTAGAGCCCGTTCCCACTTGTCGGGTGTCGGGTCCGGTTTTTAATCGGATGTTCCAGTGGCAGAACATTTTATATGGAGCTATTCACACTTGCCGGAACCCGATTTTTTGCCGGCAAGTGTGAATAGCTTCATATAAAATGTTCTGCCACTGGAACATCCGATTAAAAACCGGACCCGACACCCGACAAGTGGGAACGGGCTCTTACAGGTAAAGATTCCTTCCAAGAGAAAAGGCTTTCTTTCATAACTACGCAATTTAAATTAATAATGGTAAAGTCACCAAAATTTTGGTCTTTTTAACAAAAACGTTACATTTTTTTAAAAATAAAAATTCTGTGAAAAATAAAGCTTAGTCGACAAAGCTTGACGATCTTCGTGGTAGAGTGGCAAAAGCTCTGACTGCCATACCAAAGGTAGTGTGATTGTTACGGTGTCTTTGGTCCGATGTTGAATTTACGTGACAATAAAATGGCGATTAATAGCTATTTATCACACATCATGGGAATAAATATAATAGGTAAAAACAAATTCTATACAGTAATTGTATTCTAACAACCTGTTGTATACAAAAAAGAAACATATTTTTGATTTTAAGTGTTATTATTTTTAATTGTTTTTTATTCTTAAAAAACATGTTCTGTCCTTAGTATTCTATTTAATTAAAATTTTCCCATGTTGCATATTTGTTTTTTGTGTTCTGTTGAAAATATTTTACGTCAAAAAATTCAAAGGATATTATTGCAATCATTCCTCAGATTTTTTCATGCAGTGTGATTTGACGAATTTTGTCGTGATATGTACCTGTGTGTAAGTGCATTATCATGCATTTAAATGTAAGTGTATGTACGTGTCTGTGTTTTGTTATGAATGTGTATGTGAGAATAAGTGTAGGTATATTTTGGATAGATTTTGAATATGAATGCTATTAGAAAAACAGTGATATTATTTGGATTTTCTATATAACATGTATTCGAACTGTGTTTCATATTTCATACCATCCGCAATTGTGTAAAATTAAAAACTGTATGATAAGATGATTGAGTTAATTTAATAGAAGTTGAGTAGAAATTTCATATACCTAAATGATATTAGAAATATAGCACTTTTAACATCAATTTTATTGACGTGCAAATGCATAATTTTTTTGTTTTTATATCGTTTTTAAATTTTTTTTTATATGGTGAATACTATTAAGTTAACGGAATTCGCTATTTGAATATGTTCTTATATTTCCTTTAAATAGTGCAATTTATGATATATTAAAATGATCAAATATTATAATGTAAAATAATTTTGTAAAGCACCAAAATGTACATATTGTAAAATGTTTTAGTTTTAAGTCAATTTCTTTTTCTATTTTCTGAATTTCCATAATTATTTTATATGTGACTTATCCCTTTTGTGCCATAATGAGTTTTCTCCTCATGGGAATACAATGTAACTATTGTATGTTTATAAATAAAAAAATATATATATTTTAAGGTGATTTTAGCTGTAATTGATATTGTGAAAACATTCCCATTGTATGAACATAGAGGCTAAATAATTTCAAATGGACTTATTATTCATTTAATCGTTATCGGAAGATCGCCGAGTTAACACAACACCTCTGATAGGGCTCCCTCTATTCAAATAGAAATTTCATTAATCAGCAATGGTTGAATGTTAGTTTCCGGACCCGCCTATCTGACGATCTTTCTTGGCAAGTACTTCATTTTGTGAATATCCGAGTGCCTATGAGACTTCAAATTCATCAAATGGACGGGAAAATAGTAGTAAAGTGGATATTGGATCAATGAGTATTTCAGGAATTTGTTTATTTGGAACCGTATTTTGAAAATAGTCCCAACATATGAGCTTTCAGCCAAAGAATATCGCAAAATTAGAGTTTCAAACAAATGCTCATTATTGACGTAAGGCTAAAAATAAAAACTTAAAAATGTTTTTAAGATAATCAAATGATTTTACTGAAATCTCTTGATGGAAGTTCATTTTAAATAATAATTAAAGTGGAAGTAGTTAAAAAACATCGTTTTATTTAATTATTACTTAAAAATGTGTTTATTAACTGTTTAAAAATGTGTTTAGTAACATTAAATCTGTCAGTGGCGATACTCCTATTCCAAAGAGGTCTGAACATACGAGCTTTCAGCCAAAGAATATCACAAAATTAGAGTTTCAAACAAATGCTCAGTATTGACGTAAGGCTAAAAATAAAAACTTAAAAATATGTTTATTTACTGTTCGATACATTAAGTCTGTCAATGGCGATACTCCTATAGATACTCCGAAAACCTCTTCATTCTTACAGAGGTTCAGCTCTTGTGGCTATTCCTCTTACGTCTGATGGGAACATTGTTGGAAGGCGATTTGGTGGGTTGTTGGTTTATGCGGGGGCATGATAACTTAGATTTGGGTTTTTGATTCAACATTTCTTACGCAAGCCGGGCTTCTGGGCTACTATGGGAGTACTGCCACTGAAGTCTGTATGTTATTTGTGAAGATAACTAAGTAACTAACTAACCATCACGCCGTCTCCCCGAAGGGGTAGGCAAAAAGAATGGACTGCCACACTTTTCTTTCCTGACATATTTCTATTGCTTCCTCAACATTCATCATCGTGTCATGCACGCGCGTCGATTTCTCTGACTCCTCACATGGCCGATTTGTGAAGATTTATCTAAATATTTTATAGTATTCATTGTGATTTAACATTTTTTATTTAGTAATATGTATTAAAACATATTTTTAATAAAATTTTCAGAATAAATTTTCAAATTCAGCGTTAACTACTTATACACCCTGTATTTCAAATTTGAACTATTACCATTAATAAGTTACAACCCGTAAAATATACACGGAAGTAAACTAAATTCTATATTAAGTTTCATGTTTTTTTTTTATGTCATACATTAAGCAAAATTCAAAATATTCCAGAAACGTTCTCGGACATGCGCATCGTGTGCATTTTGAGAATCGAAATATTCCTGTCTCGCTCTCTCGTATTCAAAATTTTTATTTTATTCTTTCTTTGATGACATCCGAGTTTTTGCGTGTTTATATTATGAGGAAGTTTGTTCAAATATCCCAAATGATGAAATTTTATAGAATGACCATTTTTTAAATTTCAAATTTATCTCAAAAGATTACGTTATTTATAGGTTGATCTTGTGAGTAAGAAATGCGAAATAACTATTGCGGTTTGTGAATTTGAAAGTACGTTTTTTCATCTTGAATTTTATACAGTGTGAAATTTTTTAAATCGAGAACAGAAATGTTGCCAGTTTGTTAAAATAAACAGGCGACGTAAAGCCGATAAACCAATCTTTATTTTTATTATTATGATATGTGGGGTATATTTTTAAAATGTCACGCTTTGAATACAGTCGTATTTGTTAGTATAGGACTTTCCGGTGTAGTTGCGCGGGCATATATTCATTTCGACAATGCCGAAGTCATTAAACTTTAAGCTTAACTACACGACCTGTTTGCCCCTTTTGGGCCGCGTGAAGAGGGCGGGGCTGGGGGAGGGGCGGGTTGGGAGAGGGCGGTGAGCAAAGGGAGGGGGGGAAACCGAAACGGGGCAAGAGCGAACGCGGGACCTAATTCATTTTATACACAAATGGAATATCAAGCGACACATTAGAGCCAAGAGCTTTGTTGAAATAAAGAGTATGGATAAAATGAAATATTTAAGATACTAAACATATTGATTTTCCGGCGCTCGTGTGAGAGCGACAAGAAATAAAGAGGGTAGTCATAAATACGAAGATCTGAAGGCGGGATTCGTTTAACGGGAATTGGGAATGTGGAATTAAATTTGGAGTATTATTCATTACTTTGGAAGGAGTGTTATTACATCATGGAATAGTACTTTGTACGCAATCACTTTAATGCTAAAACATATGGGGCAATAATTATTTACATTTAGATGAAACTTTCATCATTATAAATGACAAGGAAAATATAAAGGTTAAAAACAAATTTTATTTCCTACATCGATTTAGTATTCGCTGCTTTAAATTTTGATTAAGAAGTATACTGTAAATACGCAACTATTTCATTCCAAATATTTAATTCAACTCATTCATAAACCTAAGATAAGAGCGTTAAACAATATTTTTTGTAAGATGTTTTAACTATTGGCATGGTCAAAATAAAAATAAATATAAACTAGTGATTGATTCATCAAATCAAACATAATATTTTTAGTTTAGTTCTTACAATTGCGTTGGATATAAAGTAAATGTTTTAGAAATACTTAATACGATTTCGAGTATTTTTGTGGATAAAAGATGATTTGCTAGTGAATGTAACATATATCTGAATTGATCGTGCCTTTTGATAGATTTTATACTCTGATTCTGATGTACAGCTAATGCAAGCAACAAGCTTAAATAAAATAATGTACAGATTGAAGATATATACATGTTTTCCTAAAAGTCGACTTACTAAATCAGCTGAAATCCGCATATTATGATATAAAATACTTTGTTAAAGAACATGTATAATTAATCTCCCCTTAAAAAATGACAGAACATAGTAAACTCATATTGTTGGTTCAAAATTGTCTTTTTGTGGACACCTACTCCTAAAATTATCCTTACTAAAACGAACTACTATTATATGATAGTAAATGTTTCGTCTAATTAGGGATTTATTAAATATCCTTGCAGGGCGAAACATGATACACCCATAACGTATACTTCTAAAAAACTGACGTTTTAATGAATGATTGTATTGTACAGCTTTACAATTGTTAAAAAACAATGAAATGTAATGAAATATATTGTTTCAATACCATAATACCGTTTCTTAAGAATTCTTATAAAATACATAATACATAAATCTTACATACATCGAAAATAAATATGTACATTGCTCGGGTCAGCTTTTAGAAGTTTCCCGGTTGTTTGTGTACTACATCCTTCGTATCTGTCTATTGTTATCCTTCTTGAGGGCGTCTCGCGGCTTTTATATTGAACACATATTTATAATACCTAAATTTACTTTATTTCAGATAAATATTTTGTCAAAACGTCTTCTTCATACAGGATCGCAATCACTAAATGCTGATGTTTAAAAACATCGTATTTTCGTATATTAAACGTCTATTAGAAAACAGACGTTTTAAAAGAAGAATAAAGTTCAACGTGAATCTGAAACCATTCAAGTTTAAAAGTTATGTAGGAGGCGTGCACAACGTTAATCACATATTATTTAATCAGGTCGCATGTGATATTAATTATGCATTTACATTTTTTAATTATTTTTTTACTAGAAAAAAGTTATATTATACTTTATGGGAATGACATGTTTCCCCTTGATAATACATTAGCTAGGCAAAATATTATTCAGTAATACTTTTAGAAATCAGACGTTTTCATTGATGTCAATTATTTAATATGGAAATATTAAAGTTGTCATTTGAAATTTCATGATATGATAGAATTGCAATGTAAATAATTAAAAAAAATCTTAATAGTATATATTTAGTTAAATTCTACTGAGGTCTATGCTTTGACTGGTTTCGGCAGCTCGCTGACATATATTAGTCATCTGAACATGCCAAGAAGATGACAGCGAGCTACCGAAACCGGTTGAAGTCCTAAAAATCTACCTATAGGTAAGTGGAATTTCACTAAATACATACTACAAAAGTTTTATATAATTATTTTAATTTTATTTTCATTATTTTATATGGAGTTTTACATCATTATTAAAAATATATATTATTTCAAATTTTCCATCTACAAAAAATGATTTTTTTTTCGCTTTTTTCGCCACCACTGTTCTTAGGCACTTCAAGCCAGGGTCGTCATTTGGGTACTCCAGCTCCTTCTAGGCATTCTTTATGAGTTTCCAAACCGAGTTGTGACCGCCGATGTATGAAAGTATATGAATAGTGACCTCGAGTTGAGGCTCTCTAAAATGCTGCTGTTTCTCTTATTACCCTTAACGTAGATCCAAAATACTCGCATGTTACATAAAATTATCTGTCATTTTATAAAATCTGTTGTATAAATATTTGTTATATTAAGAGAAGAATAAAATTCAAAGTGAATCTGAAACCATTCAAACGTTAACGTTACGTAGGAGGCGTGGACAACGTTAATCACGTATTATTAAATGAGGCCGCATGTGATAATAATAACACATTTTTAAAGATTAAGTTTTTTCGTTTTATGAGTAATGTGCTTGTTGAGAAACGTACTCATTATATCAATTTTCGGTTATATTCACAAATTTTATAAACAGCATTTCAGAATTGGTTTTATTTTTATTGCGTAAGTTTTAAGATAGAACATCTTTTTTCGACGCGCATAGCCTATTGACTTTTATAATACGGTTTGTGTCGAAGAATGATTGTCAAATAATGCCAAGATAAAGTGTCAAGCATAAATAAAACGCAAATGTGCCAAATTGAACTGAAGACGTAGAAATGAAGAAAAGAAGCAACTGAAAAGCAATTTCTTAAAGGTCACTGTCGAAAGTATTGAAATTCGATAAACGAACGTTGAAATCTACTTTTGGCGTGAAAGAAAACATTTTGGCGGATATATATAAGCTACATATTAACATTGCATTAAAAGCGAGATTGTGTAATGGAAATATTAAGAAATACCATTTAAAAAATTCATTCATGTAATTAAATTGATGTCTATAGTCCGTTTTATAGAAGTTTAATATAAAATTTTCATTTTAAGCACAGTTTCGTTGTAATACATTTTAAATAATTAAATTTTCGTATGAAGGGTTTATTACAAAGAAAGTAATAACCAAAATGATTATTATAATCTTTTAATGATGTATGATGCTAATGATTTATATAATTGTTTAATTATGTATTATCAAATATCATAAAATATAAATTTAGGTTCTATAAAACGAATGCTTTTATCAATATAATTGAATGAAGTTTAACAACTTTGTTTAAAAATGTAATCAATTTATTCAATCAATAATAAACAATTAGTATGGAGTATTATTACAATAAGAGAGAGATCATAATCGTTTTATGATCATATTTGTAAACAATTTTATAATATCTTTATAATATATTAAATATCTTTATAATATCACTGAGGAAGGATCGGGTTGTCCGAAACATGTCTGAAATATTTTTATTATTTTAAAGTTAGTGTTGTATACAGAGTATATAAAAGAAATAATACATTTACAACACAAAGTAACTTTGGCTAACATATAAGAACGTTATTAAAATAGTTATAATTACCCAATAACAATATTTAGTATTTGTATTTTATTTACATAATATTTAAACGAGCGAAAATTTAAAAAAAATTATCGTAGCAATCTTTCGTGTGGACGAGACCATAATTTAACATGATATTATGATACTATTTTATTGTATATTTCTTTTTCATTCATATTTCCGCTACTATTGTTATTTTTAACACTTAAAAAATTGTTTAGCCTTATTATGTATTAGTTTAATTCAATCTCGTTTCACACTGTCGTCTGTTAGTTGTTAACTATTATTTTATATTTGTGGTAGCTTGAAATTGGCACTACTTTTTTTTTCTAAGTGTTATTTTGTCTAATATATCGTCGGTTCAAAGGTAAAACTCATTAAGTGACATTTTAATTTTTTGTTTGAAATTGCAAAAAAAAAAAAATGTCACTTAATGAGTTTTACCTTTGAGCCGACGATATGTTATTGATATCGTTGTATGTTACCTAAACTAACTAACTAACTAACCATCACGCCGTCTCCCCGAAGGGGGAGGCAGAAAGAATGGACTGCCACACTTTTCTTTCCTGACATATTTCTCTCGCTTCCTCAACATTCATACATCGTGTCATGCACGCGCGTCGATTTCTCTGACTCCTCACATGGCCGACATTCAATATTTGATTTATTTGATCGTGCCACGTTTTTCTCGGTCTTCCTCTATTTCTGGTTCCATTTACATCATTAACATATAATTTCTTCACCATTCTTTCTTCACTCATTCTTTCCATATGTCCAAACCATCTTAATGATCCCTTCATTATTTTGTTCATGACACCATCGTATGTTACCTTTAATAATTAAACAAATAAATAAATTTAAAATATACTAAAATTGATTTTACTCAAAGAATTTTTTTTGCGTCCCAAAATGTGAATATGTAGGTATATTTTACTATATGTTATATACTGGATTGAATTTTTTTACGTGAATTTGCTTGAGTTTAATCAAATAATTCTCACACAAGGTCGTTACTAAAGTACGTAACTTGGGAACCTTCCGCAGTTTGGTTACGTCGGTTTATACTGCTAACTGAATTTATGCTTGGTGTAAAATCGTACAACTAGATGTCGCCCGGTCAGCGTAATAATTCAACCGACCGGAAATAACGCGCCCGCGCTTCCAGATTCAAAATGATCATCCGAGATTCTGCAGAGATGCTATCTTCCGGTCAGATTTTATTCCGTCTTGTTTCTCTCAATCAAAATGATTTATTTATGGATTATTTTCTTACAAAACATGTTAACGAACTTTCCGGAAGAAACTGTTTTTTTACTGCCAGTTTTGTGTTCTCAGAATAAGGGATTCTTTTTCAGGATTTTTATAAGTTTTCTTACTAACATGATATTTTGATCTATGATAAATGGAGAATGGAACAATAATTATTTTATTAAAATATACCTATATATAATGTAGTGAATAAACAATTAAAAAAAAAGTACAATATACTCGTACATGTAATAGAAATAACAATCTTTGTAAAATAATAAAAAAAGTTTGTTTTAAATTCGCCTTCACTTTGTATGTGGATTCACATAAGAATAAATAGAATAAAAGTTTGTATTTTATAAAGTGTTATTCAAATAATACAAATATAATAAAAATAAATTATTTACCAGATCGACAATATACGAGTATATAGAAGGCTAATCATCAGATTCTTCTATTATTTCACTATTTTCATGATTGTATCATGCAGTTTCGACGATTATTCTTTATCATTTTATGTTAACATAATTGTGCCATTTATTTTTCCACCATTCCTGGTTGATATTTTAAATCTGTATTCAGCTATACACATTCTTCAGAGCATTCTTATTTTTTTAGATTTTATGCTCTATGGTTCACTTCCATTCGGGTGGTTGTCTAGGGGGAAGAACGCTTGCATTCCAATCTACGAAATTTCAAGTCTGGACACGACCCAAACCTTTCTTCATAATAATGACATCTTTCTGCTCGGTTCGAAGTTGCTAAATAAATCTAATATCATTGATTTCAGTGTTTAAAAATTATGATGGCTCTACAATTTCAACCCACATGCTCTAATCAGGAATTAGATTCAATGTTTCCGTTTATTAAAATTAGATTCCGTGAAATAAGGGGATGATTTTTGTTATTAAATTTGTATTTGTAATATAACAAAAAATACACATAATAAATAATACCTTTTCAATATTGTTGATCCATCTAAAATTATTATAAATTTATTTATTTTTACTTATTATCGTTCCTAATTTGGTATGACTCATAGCTTTTAAATTTCTATTATATAAGGCATAATTGTTATTTCTAATCACTGTTTTTCTTTAATTATTTATCAGTAGTTTCTTAGTATAGTAAATTTTCAATTACAACTAATCACATTAATTTGGATTAGTACCATTTTCAAATTTCTGTTATGTTTAATTGTTTATTTCTAATTATTGTTTTTTCCTTTACATTGTCTGTAAGTTCTATAATTAATAACACATTTTTTGTTCCCTATAACACCTGATGATGCCAACATAATCTGGCGAAATAGCTGCCACTACTAACTCATACAAATAAATCGTGATATGTACACTAACAGTGTTAAATTTTAACATTTTATAATTGATTAATCCGGTAAAAGATTGGGGCTAACAATAAATGTCAGTAAAACCAAATAGATGACATTCGGAAGGTTCGCCGAGTTGATTGTGTTGGGGGGACCCGACAGGGCACTTGAAGAAAAATAAGAAGATAATTAAATTTGCGTGTATGATTTGATACTTGCATGAAATAAATAAATTTGCTCGGTCACAATAATGGGAGATCATATTAATCAGAATAAGCGATACAACGTAACAAATGAGAACATCATTCGCTCGTCCCAGAAAATCCTCATAACATCGGTCCTTATTAAAGACCCGTCTCGTGATACGTCCTTACGGGATGAATTCTCGCTTCCGAGGCAGTCAGGCGGGCGGGAGACAAGGAACTGCGTCACATGTCCTGAAGGATATTCGGGATTATTTAAATGAGCAAACTCACGCCCTTTGTGTACAATTTCGAATGTTTTTCTTGAATACATAAATTACCACATATTTTACAGAATTTTTCAAAGAAATCCGGATGAACAATAGATATTTCACGCGAAAGAAGTATGAAATTTAACAACTAGATTTTTTTTCTGAAGATCAAAAAATATTTTTTCTAGCATTAATTTTCATAAAATATGTTGGCTAATGTAAATTTGTTTCTTAATAATGTAAATTTGTATTGACTATTAAAGGAATTGGAAACTGTTTTAAAACTAGAATGAAATCGGAAGAGATTTCGGAAACATACTGTTTAATTCACCATTCAGTTTTTCTTCCCATCGTTCTAGGAGTTTAATTTTTAAAATATGTCTGAGACATATGGAATTAAAACACATAAATATATGAATTCAATCACGATGTTGGATGGAAGCGAAGCGTGGAACTGGCAAAAGAAGGATGAAAGTAGAATAAATGCAATAGAACTGAGTTCTCTTAGACGAATGTGTGGATACTCTGTGTATGATAGAGTGTCGAATGAAAATATAAGAAGTGAATGCGGTGCGAATGATGGTGTCATGAACAAAATAATGAAAGGATCATTAAGATGGTTTGGATATATGGAAAGAATGAATGAAGAAAGAATGGTAAAAAAATTATATGTTAATGATGTAAATGGAACCAGAAATAGAGGAAGACCGAGGAAAACGTGGCACGATCAAATAAATCAAATATTGAATGTCGGCCATGTGAGGAGTCAGAGAAATCGACGCGCGTGCATGACACGATGTATGAATGTTGAGGAATCGAGAGAAGTATGTCAGAAAAGAAAAGTGTGGCAGTCCATTCTTTCTGCCTACCCCTTCGGGGAGACGACGTGATGGTTAGTTAGTTAGTTAGTTTATCACGATTTCAATATGTAATTTTTTTTAAAATATTTTTACAATATTGATTTATTTTTTAAAAAGAGGTATCGAAGTAATTAAACCTACGTCGTCGAAAGAACTAAACAAACTTGAGATAAATAAACATCATTTTTTTTAGTTCTATCGACGATGAAGGTTTAATATCGTTGTAACCTATAGAGAAAAATACGAGTAAACTAAACAGTGAAAAAAACAACGTTTTAATTCGCACAAAAATTACACAGTAGAATTCTACGAGTATTTATAGAATTCCATTGCGTTATCAGATTCAGATTATTCTATCAGTTTGGCATTGTTTTTTTAAGAAAAAATACACGATTTCCTTCGACATTCAATCATTAATCCCATAATGGATAATAAATATTGAGTAGAAAACTTGTTACAAAATGTGTATTGGTAGCCCTCTCCATCCCAACGATTCATTTATCTTACCCCTCATCTTTCACATTACACACGAAATTGGACCCTTTCGGTGGTTTCCCAAATGATTTAGCTTCAATACGAACATTTAGTTATCCTGACAGACATTTCATTTTAACCTTACCCCACGGGGAATCCAAGCAGTGGACATATATATTTTAATTATTATTTGAATTATTAACAAGTATAAAATAATTAGGCAAGAACGTATGTACAATTAGTAAAATTTAATTTAATTACTAAATACCTCATGAGTTCAAATTTATCAGCATAGCTTTGTGGTGACACATTAAAAACGTCATGTATAATAAAGCGTTTTGTTTTTACAATTTCAAATAACCACACGCAATGTGTAAGAGATTGTCACTAACCCCTTACAATAGTATACAATAATACTTCTTCTTTTGCCTAGCTATTAACAGTTAAAAGGGGTCGGCTCTCCTAATACGGCTCCACCAAGACTCACGATCCAGGATCATCTGGCTGTTCAGTCCCAGCGATTTCAGGTCGTTCCTAACTGTAGACATTCACGTTTCAGGGTCTTGTGAACGACGTTTACATTGTCTCTTCTGCTCACATGGGCGTACCACCGCAAACGACGTTCCCTAGTTTTTTCCGCTATGTGAGCGACTTTTAGGCTACCTCTGATGTGCTCATTTCTAGCTTTATCCAGCATCGTAATTCCGGCGGCCCACTTTAGCATCTTCATTTCTGTTACGTGTAGCCTCTGTTCTTCTTGTCGTCTTGCAGCCCAGCATTCCGATCGGTAGAGCATAGCAGGTCTTACGGCGGTGCGGTACACCTTTAAATTATTTTTTTATTTCAATTATTTGTTTATTTGTTTACAGATGTGCCAAAGTCGTCTGCAGCCTCAAAATTACATAAGATATATTTTCAATATTTTGCACGGGTACTTTGCTGTCGCAAAGTACTCCTGAAAGGGGATGCCATTTAAACCATCCTACGTTTATTCTATGCTCTACATCATTTTCAATCGTGCCATCATTGGTAGGAATAGAGCCGAGATATCTGAAGTGGTCCACCTTTTTTAATGGGATGCCTTCCAAGTAGATGTTCGATAGATGGGTCCTGGCTCGTGAGAAATTGCAAATCATATGCTCCGTTTTGGTTCTGCCGATTCGAAACACATTTTTTTAGACATTCTAGTGAGTTTTGCATAAAATTATACAATATATATATGAATCGCCTTGTTGATGATACGGTTAATGTTGATAATGGTGGGGAAAGAAACTTGTAATCTTGCAAAGCCTTCGAAACATATCGAGAAAAATAAAGTCAAAAGTGGAAAAAGCACGTTTTAATTAATAAAAAAATCTTCATTATGGAATTCCGCAGTGTAAGTGCCTTAAGTTTATTTTAAATTGATTAAATTTTAATAAAATCATTCTTCATAGAACATTTTAAAGAGAACAATCGTGCAATCTAATATCTGTACATCTATTATTATTTCTGACTAATTATAAGCACTTTGAAAACACCAGCAAACAAAAGCAAACTTTGATTAATTACTTAGATAACATCTCGGTACAAAAATATGATAAATAGTTCGTTTGGATCAAAGCTTATTTCATACAAAATACCATTTTTATTTCACGATTTACTTTCGGAATTCGGGCGCGAGTCGCAATTACTTTTTTCCTTGTTTATACCTCTTTGATGTTTGAGAGAGGGGTAACCGTATTCCGGGGGAGGGTTTGAAGTTCATGTTTCGAGCTTACAAGCATTTGCGCCTAATTTTAACATCGTCAGCGTTATTTTGTTTGCATACGAGGATCTTATTACACGCATTACACGGGTTTTACGAGATTTAAATTTTTAATCTCGGTGGGTTAATTCAAAAGAGAATTAACGTATTTTTCCGTATTAATTAAATTGGGTTGTTTTCTTTAGTGTAACATAATAAACACATCTTGTTACTCATATCAATATTTATAAAGAAAAAATATATTTAGTATAAAAATACAACGTGTCATATAAAAATATAAATTGTTAAGTTAAAAATATAAAAACACCCTGTATTTCCATAAAACAATATTTTTCGATTTGCAGATATGTTTCGATTATGACCCCACATTCTTATATGCAAAAAAAACAATTAATAATTAATACATTAATTCTAAGATAATCCATTGTTTTGACGGAAACACTTTGATATTTCAAAATTTTCAACTGTTTAAATAAAATTGTGTTATAAATACCACAATTGATTATATTTTGTCACGACAGCTGTTGATTGTAAGACCTGACGATGCTTACATCGGTATGCAAGCCTTCGCCGCAAAATAAAATCAATTGTAATATTTATAACAGAGATTTATTTAAACTCTCAAAATATTTGGATCGAATAAGGTTGGGTCACAACCGAAATATGTCTGCAAATCGAAAAATAAAGTGTTATTATATTAATTGAATAACGTTTTTTTTCTCTCTAGGGAATTATCAAAAGATTTTAAGTATTTTTTTTGATACTATACATTATCAAGTAAAAATTGGCATTCCCCATTAAACATAATAAAACTTTTATAGATTTATACATTTTTAATGCATTTTTTGGGTGGTAATTTTGTACTAAATGCAATAAATACTTAAATGTATATGTTTATAACACTTGTTTCATCATTCATTGTACATTGTTGAAAGAAACAACAATGTACAACGAATGATGTTTACGTAATGATAAATACATAAACTCGCACGAATAAAATCTCTTTGTTCGTATTTCACTTTGATAAATTTATAAAATAAATTTATGTTTCAATCCACTCCTATCAAATTATTCACGTCCAATAGAAAAGTTTATACAAATTTTGTTAAATGTTTGTCCATAAAGGTGGCAGTTAACGCAATATAAACGATCGTCTAGGTTGGATTAACTTGATCGAGTAATACAAATGACGTTTTTAAAAACACTACAAAATTTCAGCTTAATCAAAACTTGCAAGAATTAATGTTTCTTTTTACTTCTGTCACTGATTTAATAATTAAGTACTGCGATGGAAATCTAAATGCGATAATAGAAGTTCGCGTGGTTGCTTTAGAGACCATAATTGCACCATTTGACGAAAACTACAGCTTGCTTAAGAGGTCACCGAGAAAAAAGTTCCGGATCATTACGCCTAATGCGATTAGACGCAGAGACGGAACAAACAATCTTTTATTAACGTGCGGTCACATTGGCTGGCAACTTGTTGACAATTTGTGTGCTAGAAAATCACCTGCTAATAATGCGTGTCAAACGGGGCTATTTTCTGATCGATCGGGCACATTATACACTTCCTGTGTATATACAAATGTTAGGTGGGAACGTTTTTATGCTGTTTTACTGTATTTTTTTGTTCATAAGTATTAAAATAGAAAAAAAAAAAATTATCATCCAATCTTTTATATCAAATAAACAGCAATAAATTGATTGAGGTACTAACAAAGTTCAAAGATATACTCGTATCTGAAACATGGAAGATGACATCGAGCTGCTGAAACTTAACTGGAATTAAACGAAAATAACTAACTAACTAACCATCACGCCATCTCTCGAAGGGGTAGGCAGAAAGAATGGACTGCCACACTTTTCTTTCCTGACATATTTCTCTCGCTTCCTCAACATTCATACATCGTGTCATGCACGCGCGTCGATTTCTCTGACTCCTCACGTGGCCGACATTCAATATTTGATTTATTTGATCGTTCCACGTTTTTCTCGGTTTTCCTCTGTTTCTGGTTCCATTTACATCGTTAACATATAGTTTTTTTACCATTCTTTCTTCATTCATTCTGCCCATATATCCAAACCATCTTAATGATTCTTTCATTATTTTGTTCATAACACCATCATTCGCACCTCATTTTTTTTAATTACTGCTTTCACGTTTAACAGAAATATTAAGATGGTTTGAACACATAGAAAAAATAATTAAGAAAGACTGGTATAGAAGGCACATATAAATGTTGTAAATGGAATAAGAAATTACCGAAGACCGAAGAAAACGTGGCACGATTAAAACAATAAAATATTAAATGACAGCCACGTAAGAAGTCGGAAAAATCAACGTGCGTGCATGACACGATGCATGAATGTTAAGGAATCTACTACCACTATGAAATTTGGTAAGTTAGTGATATAATTTACTTAGTAAAGTCATGCAAGTAAATTAACATATTTCTGTGTATAAATTAGGAATGTAACTACACAGATGAAGCATATCTGTCTAAAATAATTTTATGAGAGGCCATATAACAATGTATATTATTATTTTGCTCTGTTTTGTAAGGTTGGGACATAGAAGTGATTTGTAATTAGACTAGATTAAATGTGGTCTAGAGACCCCTTTGCCTTTTGCTTTTTTATGGAATGGTGCATTACCCAGTTAATGTAAGTCCTATGTGGATGGGTGACGGGCCTAGGGATTGTATTAGTGAAGTTGGCAAAAAGGCGCCGCTGCGTCCTATAAGAGCTTTGGGTAAGCAGTGGATAAACTTCTATGTTTTTATTTAATTGTATATTTATTCATTTGTATATGTATTAACAATCACTGTATGTTACCCTACAACAAACAAATACATTGATGAAATGGAATTAATAGAAGTTTGCATGTAGAAGGAAATATTAAGTAGAGTAAATGTGGCCAGGCATTCCATTGTGTTTGCGTTAATTAAATGTATGTCCCGGAAGAACGGGGGCAGGTTTAGGAAGTGTACGATCGAGGCTGTCGAAAAGACAGGCGCCGCTGCGCCCAATAACATACTCGGGTATGTATTGGAAACCCTTTTGTGTACACAGATGAAATGTACTCGTAAAGCGAAGTGTACACACTGTATTGGCCGAGATCTTGACTAATCGATATTCATTGAATAAATTAGAGTCTTGCAAGGCAATCAGCATTGTGCAACAGGCGCCTTAAGTAACTCGCTAATTTATTGCATCCACAGACGTATTTTCTACGGAAGCGGTCCCTGATCTGTACAAACTCTCTTCCTCCTTCGTGGATGCAATCGATTCTATACTTATGTTGCACAATGACTATTTTCCGATAAATTGGCTCAAGTCCAATGAATAATTTATCATTCAAATAAATTTGAATCAGTCGAACTTTTTGAACGTACAATAAATTTTACCGTAATTTGTTATAGGTAACAGATAAAAATAAAATATTTAAATGATTAAAAATGCACTTAAATTTGTCATCACAATATCAGCCAAAATGGCAGTTTACTATGGTGTTCTTTTACCGACCCTTATGTATGGAAGGGAATCATGAAACTGCCGTTATAAGAATGAAAATAGAATAAACTCAGTGTTAATGAGATCTCCTTGGCGAATTTGTGGAAAATCTCTTTATGATTGAGTATCGAATAAAAATATAAGAAGCGAATGAAGTGCGAATGAAAGTATTATGAACTAATTAATAATAAAAAGAACATTTAGATGTTTTAGACACGTAATAATGAATGAAGAAATAATGGTTTAAAATTATGTGTTAACGATGTAATTGGAATAAGAAATAGAGGAAGTCCGAAGAAAATATGTCACGATCAAATAAATAAAATATTGAATGTCGGCCACGAGTGGGAGAAATCGTTGTGCATGCATGCCACGAAGTATAAATGTGGAAGAAGGGACAGAAGTTTGTCAGGAAAGAACAGTGTGGCGGTCGATTCTTTTTGCCTGATGGTTAGTTAGTGAAATGTTTACAAATTTTTTTTTCCAAGCTTGTTGGAAATGTAATGAACACATTCATTATTTATTTGAAAGCATGAATCTAGAAAAGTTATTATAACATCTCCAGTTTGCATTTGTAAGACCCTTATTTATTTAGAATGTTTTGTTTATTTAGCTCCAGACTCATTATGACTGCGAATAAAAATGTAAATAAATTTAATGAGAAAGATTATGGAAAAAACATAGCGTGCCAATATGTAGTACTGACGTTATGCATTAATCTTATTAAACAAACAAAATATCTGCTTTATTTAGTTTAGGTAAATGCCAGTATATTTTTTTGGTCATTTAATGGCAAATGGGAGATTTATTTATATATTAATATTTCATAAATATTACAGAAACATAAGTTTTTATTTACCCTAAACACTGCAAAACTCATATTTCGCATTTTTTTTACTAAGAACTAACTAACTAACTAACCATCACAACGTCCTCCAAAGCGGAAGGCCGAAAAAATAGACTGCCACACATTTTTTTCCTTACATACTTTTCTCGCTTTTATACATTGTGTCATGCACGGTCGTCGATTTCTCAATATGTGATTTATTTGATCGTGTCACGTTTTCCTCGGTCTTCCGCTTTTTTTTAGTTCCATTTACATTGTTTACATAAAAAAATCTAAAATATATATTAAATGATGTTTTAATACAACAAATATATAAAATTTAATAAATTTATTTATCTGTTGATGCCAGACAGCCTGGCGAAACCGCTCGCTTTCGAAATAATGACGAAAGTGGAGGAATTTAATATCTTTTCATTGAATTATTTTTTAAAATAAAATAATTAGATTATCTTATGTAATTTATTTCAATGTTTCTTAAATAATGGCGTAAATGTCTATATTAAATAATTAATTCGAATTCTAGAAATAGTATTATACTTTGTGTGAATGACATGTTTCGCCCGTCTAAGGTATTATCAAATGTATAATATTTAACATGTGTCAATGTCATTATCAAACGTGGGAATAATTAATTTATTAAATTATACTTTAGACAGGCAAAACATACTAATCACATAATGTATAAAACTTCTAAAATACTGACCATTTTATTCATATTAATAATTTATGAAATATATATTTTTTACAATTTAAATAAACAAATTTTTCAGTCATTATTAAGGTTACGTTCGATTTTTCTCTAGTATTTTACTAAAAAAAATTATCTGTTTGAATATTTCACTGCTCATCTCTTTATTTTACGGCCCAATTAATTTGCTTTGGGGAAGTTGTTTATTATAAACGATAAAATTGCTAAAACTTGAGTTTGGAGTTTTGGAACTTTATGAGATTCCACGTGCCTCGATAAAATTAACCATTACCAATTGATGTGTATTTAAAATTAGTAATATTTGTTAAATTATAAATGGTTAACGGAAGAAAATTCCGGAATTTGAAATTGTCTTTAGTTTAAAAATAAATGTTTGAAACAGTCTTATTGTTCAAGCAGTATGACATAAGGAGGGTTAGTGAACTTAATAACAAAAACGTACTGTTGATGATTTTAAAACTAAAAATAGAAAATAATTACATTATCTTGAGTCAAGGAGCAAGAGATGCATAGTGTTAAAAAATACAAAATACAGCCACAGCCTAGCATCATTTTGAATTCATTCGACAAAAAAGTTTTAATGCCCTCCCAGAATATATAAGAAACCAGATATAATATAATAAATATAATTTTTCAATTAAAATTTTGAAAACTGAGTGAAACTGAAAACTCTTTGGTGACATAAATTTTAGTGACATTATAGACATGAATTCAGTGCTATTCAAGAAAAATCCACCAGAAACTTCTCTCCTTAACACAAGAAATTTTGTTCACAAGGAGAGAAAGAGAAACGTTTATAAAAATGAATAAAAGGGCATGTTTTTTTTAATGTAACTTAAAATTATTTTTCTACCATTTATAAGCAATAAAAATATGATTAAAAAAATAACGATTGTATTTTTTTTTAAATATGTAAACTATGATGATGGAAAGAAAAAAAGAGACAATGCTTTGTAGGGTGTAATAATGCTGGATGTTGTGAAATAAAAGAATTGAGCAGCTAGATAGATATTTGTAAAATAATATATATTTTCCCTGGAAAAGCCACGGTAATTTTTTAAAATTCTAAATTAAAAAAAAATAATTGGCTCGTTACGTAAGAACAAGCGTTTAGCTGCGGTTGGTATTAATAATTCTGTGTTTTTTGGTGAAATTATTCCTATCAATTCAATATTACACGTTATAAAAATATATATGCTACAAGTAGAGCGAATGGATGTCGATGAAGGCTAAGGAAGATACGCAATGACCAAATTAAAAAAAGATAATGAAAGGCGGCCATGTTTGAAGTTGGAACAATCGACGAGGGTACGTATCACAGAATGTGAACGTAGAAGAGGCGCGTGAGCTTTTGAGGATAAAACAGTGTGTCAGTCCATCGTCTCTGTCTATCTTCCCAGTAAAACCGCTTAATGGTTAGTTTAGTTTTGTTTTAAAAAGCGTTATCATATTTCACCCCTTTACAAATAGAGCTATAAGTGATTAAGTATAAGAAGATTTTCTCTAAAAACATGTTTTTATAAATCTCAAAAGGTATTTATCTAAGTTATTGTACTATTATTATTTAACAACAAACCATCACGCCGTTTCTCCGCAGGGGTAGGCAGAAATAATGGACTGCCACACTACTCTATACTGACATACCTCTCTAGCTTCCTCCACATTCATACATCGAGTCATACACGCACGTCGATTCTACCGGCTTCTGACATGACCAACCTTTAATATTTGATTAACTCGTAACAGACCACTTTTTGGTGGTAACAAAGGTATTATTATATAAGAAATTCAAAAATGAATAAATATACTAATTAAAAAACATTACAATTTATACTTAGTATCTTTGACATATCACCAAATAAATATCCCACGTAAGACCCCTCCAAAAATAAATTCACAGGTAAAATAATATAGTAAAAGTATATTAGTTCCTAAATGCAAGTTTTTGCAAATGTTTTATTAAGAAAAGAAATAAGATTTGTGTTCATTATATAATTTAGACGTTTAAAAAAAACTACCAGAGAATGTTGTGAAATAAACAAAAGGGTGAGCAGAGTGTGACCTCATTATCTCAAGTCGTATCACTTTTCTTTTGACAGATCAGAAGTTGGCCTGTCAGAAGTCTACGTCAGCGCCATCGCGGCCGCTTCTTGAACTAACAATGGCCGCGATAATTGCTCCGGTCCCGTGATTTATACGGGGCTCCTGTAATTTAAATGCAAATTGTGCCTGTTAAACCCTAAATCACACCATAAATATGTATATACAATCTCTCAGAAAGGGGTCAAAATAGCACAAGCGCAAATTCATTAAAGCGTTCAAAAATACGCGAATAGAATATCTTGTAGATTACCTCAATTTAATCTATCGAATTTATAAAAAAGTAATATTTGTCGGTTTGCCTTCGATTTTATCGAAAATTACTAAACAGATTTCGCTGAAAATATCACAGTTTGCCCTTAGTAGTCCCATAAAGGTTTTGAAATAAGTAAATTGAATGAAATTTAATATGTAAAACTATTGCTATAACGTTTTGAAATATGTATGAAAAACATTAAACGTGTCAAGTTAATTAAAGTTTGCCCATATTCTGCTATTTTATAAATAATATGAAATCTCTGTATTCTAGTTTGATTTTAATTTACACATATTTTATGTATTCTATAAGCATATGTTTTTCAATTTTTATCTTTTCTCATATGAAAAAGATAACCAAATATGTGGAAAAACGAAAACAATTGTTTTCAATCATTAAACAAAAAAAACCTATGAAACTTAAAACTTTCTTATTATTTTGAACTAAGTTAAAACAATCGGTTGCACGTATTTCAACATAAATCCGAAACAGGTAAAAGTTTAACGTAATTTATGCTGCCTAAATCAGGGCGAACAGAATATAAAGAACATCAGAAGTATTTCCATAAACGGACGTCTGTGGGGTCTGCGTCACCCCGTTAAGCCGGTGGAGGTTAAAGGTAAGCTAGAGTGTTTCGCGTCGGTGCTCGTTGGACGCACCCCTTTGTAAGGTAATAATTAGAAATTTCTACACATTTGTGTTCGCAACGTGAAGAGGCGTCTTAATTCAAATAACTCAAAAGGGCTGCAGTTATCCGGTTTAAGGAATTTTCATCACTCTACGGAACACAAAATCCCGGTAAACTGTGCTTTCTGATCGTTAAGCTTTTGAGATTTGTGGAAATTTCAACGGAATTATGGAATAAATAAGTGATGTACTCGTATTTAATACCCACTATTCTAAATATTTGTGACCGTCTGTTTTAAGAGCAACATTATCAAATGTTACAGGCGTAAGTAATTCCCATAAAATATCATAGAATTTGAAGAAAAAATACATTTTTATTCGTATTCATTATTTAAAATAAAGTTTTTCAACATTGTTAAAGCCATAATACATATGAAATTGTATTCAACGACATTTTAAAATTAAATCATAAATACGAGTATATTAAAAGGAGTACTAAATATTATGAAATGAACGTGTTTTTCTCTCAATTGTGTTTTATTTTAAATAATTACATATGTTAATAAAGTTTTTAATGTTAATTTAAGATATGATTTTACTTGCAATGCTTAATAATCTTAAGTAATTGTATATTACGTTTAATTATCATTGTTGAATGGACAAAAGTTAATTCACGATGAAATTATATAGAAATTTATAAAGATTAGGTTTAAGAAAAAAATTACGAGACACGACACATTAATCGATTACGTAAAATCAATTCAGTATTTTTTAATAAACTAATAAATAATGTTTAATATTATGCGAAACAATGGTTGACTATTTTTATTGAATTAACCGTCGCGTTGCCATGTGGTCAATTGAGTTTCCACTGCCAATTTAAAGTTGATTTTCTTAAAACCTATGGACCCTAATATTATGAAAAAATTCTCCATTGAAGTGTTCTCAATATTTCGTAATAAAAAAAAGCAAAAAATTACTTCCTTCATCCCAAAAAAAAATATTTTTTAAGACTGCCCTTACCTTCATTCGTGTTAAAGTAGAATTTGTTTTGCTAATATTTACAACTTTATCAAAAGTGACAAATACTTACTCGCTGTTTTGAACGTATTATAAATTATATGTTTGGCCTTTTCTCATAGGTACGTAATAATACCGACTGTGGACGGAAACGCAGCAAGCAACTTAATAATATCAGAACTGTGAAAATATTAACACTTTACAAAAAGGGACAAATATTAATACATACTCGTTGTCTTGAACGTACTATACATTTTGCCTAGGTGCCTTTATCATACGTAAAATTATAGAGCCACGGCGCGGCGGGGCGAGACAAGTGCATACATGGTGTCAGTTCTTCATATGCTGTCTCGCATTCTATATCAGAAATCACATGGTTCCAGAAAAAAATTAATAATGATATGTTTTTCAAATAATCCATGTATGTTATAGATATCGATCTATTTCTAATGAAATTCCCTACAAGATGACATAAATTTAATTTTGATTCATCGAGTCAAATGCTTGATATTTAGATAAAGTTAGCGGTAAACTGAATTGACCACATGGGAGCGAGCGTTTTATTTTGAACACGGAACGTTAAGGGTTAAAATGAATGATCAAAATTGATATAGTTCAAAAGATGATATATATAAAACGTTTAACACACTGTTGGATAGTTTATATCTAAGAAGAAGAGCCAACTAGAAAATAAACTATACCAGTAGTGCGTATTATAGAGCCACTAGGATCTAATACCAATTTGTTTTAAAGCTGAAGCAATTACGAGTTAATCTTCGTTTGCTATGAGATGTAGATGGCGTTAGGTTTATTCTGTGAGTTGCGATGTTGAATACTAAGTTATTAGAGTTAAAATACAATCCTGTTATTCAAATAGGAATCGCAGTATATTTATGAAAATAACACCAAATATACTGTTAGCAATAACAAAATTACGTTGAATGAGAGCAAAATGCAAATCTATAGAGTCTGCGTTCATCCTATAATCATATGGAATTGAGACGAGAGCTAAAATACCCAAATAAAAGTCGTTTATAATAAATACAACAGAAATAAGGATTCGTCGATTTATTGCAGGAACAATGCTCTGAGACAGATGAAGAAAATTCCAAAATAAATAAGATACGATGTCGAAGATGTTGTCCGTTGGGGAAATTAGAGAAGACGTCACTGCTAAGAACGTGTTATGAAAGAATGATTAGCAAAACGACATCCAAAATATGGCGACACAGTTGGACATCTAAATCCCTGGAACAGGTTCCGAAAAATAGCAGAACAAAGTCCTAGATACATTAGTAGAAGAATTACAAGGATAAAATAATGTATTTGAATACAGGTATAGTGAGCACAAATGATTTTTGACCACAAGATGTATATTTTTTCACTTGTTTCAGAATGAATTTGAAAATATTATTTCGTACAGCATATTTTTTTGACTATAACCATCGTAAAAATAAAAAATATTTTTATAGTGTTAAAAAATATCAAAATATAATACAAAGCAAATTTTCAATAAAGAGGAAAAAATCATCATAAGATACAAGTGCTCAGTTCACACAATACGGACAAATAAATGTTTTATTATTAATTAAGCTGTATAATAATGGTTATCACAAAATACATAATACTGAGAAACATTTATTTATCAATCGGTTATCAAAACATGCATTGAAATGTCTAAAATTTCCAAACTTTTTGCAAGATTTTTATTTTAAGGATTATTTTACATCATTTCATTGTTTTAAGGAAGAAAATCAAATTAAGAAATACAATTTAAATAAGTTGGCAACATTATTGGTTTTTTTCTCCTCAAATGTATTATATAAAATAATAAAACATATCGCATTAGAGAAAGTGATTTAAAAAATAAATAAAAAAGTACAAAATCTTTTTAAACTAAACATACATTTTAAAAAGATTTTTCAAGTTAAAAAAAACGTTTTCATTATTAGTAATGTACTTATACCACGAAATTACAAATAACAAGAATATTTTTTAATGATTTTAAATAGAGCTATCTTATCTGTTAACAAGGGTCTTAGAAAACCTTAAAATTGTGTTAAAGGTAATTTTATTTGTATCATTTTCGCATCACGTTCAAATCTGATTATTATTTATTCCCTTAACAATGAAAAATAAAACAATTTGTTGTAAGTGTTTTATTTTTATTTTGTTCAAGGTCTTCTTTCATCCCTGGGGCGTAATATATCTATCCAGTTATGAATAAAGAATTAGCGAAACGTAACGTTTTCATTTAAAAATGTCACGTCCTAGAAAATTGAACATGTTTCTTTATTGTTGTAATTCTTATTAACTAATTGTTTTTAGTATCATCTACTTAAGGATATTAAAATTGATTAAAAATTATTCTTGTTTAATCACGTCATATTTCAGAAAATATAAACGTATTTATTGTTTCTTGAACAATGATGTAAAACTCCATTGTAAATAATTAATACGAATGAAAACGTCAGTTTTCGAGAAGTTTTATTATATTTTATGGGAATTTGATAATGCCTTAGAAGGGCGAAACATGTCATACAACAAAATATAAGTTGTTTAAGTCGAAGATCGACTGATTGCTAAGAATAATTAATTTGTAAGAACGGAGCTTTACAAAACATAAAAATTATCATATTATTATTATAATTTATTGGTTCACCAGACTTTTTCTATTGATCTTTCTCGGCCAACATCAAAGATAACAGAACGAAACGATAGAAGGTAACAGAACTTCCGATTGTCACAATGTAGCAGTCTACTCATGGCATTATATTAACATAATTTATAAACATGGCGTTGCTGAAAATGAAAATTAATAGCAGAAAAACCTAGTCAGAACGTGAAGAGCCGACCTAACAACCAACCTAAAAAGTGAGTTGGGACCGTGCCAAGGAGAAAAGGAGAAAAATAAAGGTTGTTATGTATCTATTACCCTAATACAAACAACTTAAATAAATAAAACAGTAATTATAACTGTATTACACATCTTTAATTATATTTTTTATTTTTTAATTCTTAGGTTTAAAACACAGTTCATAATTCATAATTTTATGTATATTTTTATACAAACTGAATAAATGTATTTAATCATATAACGCGTATATCAATTGAGTTTTTTTTTACAAGCCTTATCACGTTTTAGTAGAAAAAGAATAAATAAGATTCGTTTTTGTTTTTGAGTCCAAACTTGAAAAAGCAATGACAATTTAAGAAAATTCGAAGTGTTAAGGTGTTTATGCTTCAATGGAAAAATAACATTCTTCAATTTTTCCATCATTTTGGTATAATGTATTCCATTAGATCCTTGAAAGAAAAGCTATCAAAAGAATATTTAGGGCTGGTTACATTTTTTCCAATGAGGTGTCTCTCGGGGCAATAGATTTACGGCACAGTGTAAATTAACACCCTCTTCCCTTCAGTTTATTTTTATAAAATACTTTGGTGACAATTCACACAAAAACACTTCACAGGTAATAATCATAGTAATTAATTATCCGAAACTTTTAATTGTACATTTTTAATCCAAATGAAACAAGGAATATTTGATAATAACAAAAGGGTTCATTTCGCAATGCATTTGCTTTTAACACTCTATCATGTACAGTTTTATCACACATTCGTCTTAGACAGTTAATCTCAAAGCGGTGCATATCGACCCAAAGGGGTCGATTCTAACTTACAAAGGATTCATGTAAATTTTGAAAAAATTGTGGTTTAATGAAATATAAATGCGGGGTTCAAGAGAATTGATTCGATTATGGCAAGTCATCTTAAAATTTTGGCTTCATACAAAATGTCTCACAGATTTTGTCAAGAGTTTTTACGTAATACTTTCTCATAATAGACATAAATTACTTAATTATATGTATAGTATGTTTTTTTTTTCTAAAGAAAACACTATCAAAAGTGAAAGCAAAGCAAAGGATCTTCACAAAACAAAAAAAATCGCCAAGGTGTCCGTGCGACAATTAAAATGGGAACCTTTAGTCTAAGACCTACTGAATTTATTCTATTGTACTTTTATTCTTTTACAACAGTTGCAAATTATTTCATTTTTGAAAGATGGTTTCTAACTTTTGTGCGAACCGGTGTACAGATATCAGAAAAACATAATAGTATAAACTTGTATTTTGCTAATGAGCGAGCAGTGACAATGGCTACTGAGGAAATTATAGTCGAGGGAATTGCATTTTAACGTTGAAACTTACGTAAGAAGAAATTAGTTTTTTTCACACGCTGAAGTTTTTGTAGTGTTTTTAGATGCAAACTGGGTCAAAGTAGTTTACGTGATAACAATAATATAAATTAAAAATATATATGGATGAAACATTGTCTAAGGTGAATAAGTAAATTACTACGCCTGTTTATAGGCAAAAAACGTTACTTATAATTTTCACATTCCGCATCTAAAATAATTACATTTAATAAGTACTGATACTGAAATTGAAGAAGACCGAGGAAAACGTGGCACGATTCACTAAATTAAATATTTAATGTCAGAGTCGATGAAATCGAAGTTAGTATAGAGAAAAGTATGTGAGGAAAGAACATGGTGTCGGTCCATTATTTCTGCTGCGATAGTTACTGTAATTCTTTAAACCCTTGTTTATAGGAAATATATTATATATAACTCATTAAGCGAAGAAAATTGGATCACTGCAAGTAATGAGAAACAATAAATATATATTGCCGTAACTGAGTATTCAATGTAAAATTTAAGGAAAACGAAATGTCGGAAGAAAATTCTGGATAGAAAATCTTCAACAATTAATTAATTGCAGAACGACATCACAATTTAGAGCTGCTCTTCCCAAAGTACAAATATCCATGATGTTGTTCAACCCCCGAAGTCATAGTGACAGTAAGCTCTGACTTCCATGCCGAAGGTCCTGGGTTCGATTCCCGGCGATGGCAATGTGATTGTCACACTGTCTTTGGTCTGGTGTAGAATTCACGTGACAATAAAATGGCGATAGATTGGCTACCTATCACATGTCACGAGAATCAATATAATAGCTAAAAAATAAAAAATTGTATACTGTAATTGGGTCCAAATGACCTGTTGTGTACATAAAAAAAAAATACGAAGAAGATGTAGCCATTATATCTATAATAAATTATAATATTAAAATTAATGTCATAGTTCCCGTTGTATTCCACATCTTTGTAAACAAAATATTCTTTCAACCCAATTACTGTGTAACATTTTTTACTAACTGATTTTAATGAAATGTGATAAGTAGCTACTGAATTCTATTAGTCAAAAGACAACATGAGTATTTTTTTCACACTGTCATTGCCAGGAATCGATCCGTGGATCATTGGTATTGAAGTCATAGCAATTGCTACTCAGCCACGAAGGTCATCAGTCTAGTGCCGATACGCTGTATATAAAATTATTGTTAATAGTCCATGCTAAATTATGAAAATGAAAGCATCATAGATAGCGGCAATAAATTCGTCTGACGAAACAGCCTCCGACTGATTGACATGTCGCAAATTAATTCTCAGTTTCTCGGCACGTCCCGCAAATTAGGCAACCGGGTGGGGTCGCTTTACCTAACCCTTGTTCCGCTGGGTGGCCCGGAATCGGGTTAGCAATCGCGGTACTCGTTAGCCGGATCAATGCACTATAAGGATCCAGATTTAAGCCATATATTTAATAATAAATCTGTGCCAACAGGATTACGTTGTCGCCTGGTTAAATTAAAGCGCAAAGTTTAGGATGCTTAAATTCGTAAGTTTGATTAATATATGTATTGTTTCTTGAACAACAATGATGTAAACCTCCATATTAATTAATTAATTTGAATGAAAACGTCTGTTTTCAAGAAGTTTTATTAAAATTTGTCGCAGGTTTCGCCTTTCAAAGGCATTATCAAATGTCACTTATTTTATAATGCCTTAGAAAGCCGAAACATTTTTCTAATTTAATTTAAATTGTCATCAAATTTTAATGTTTAGATTCATAAATTGAGAACAGTTTATATAGTTTATCTATATAACTTTAAAGATAACCGAGGAAAGAGGATGACCGAGGAAAACATGGCATGACCAAATTAATCAATTACTAAAAGCGGCCACATTCGAAGTCGGAATAATCTACATGCGTGCATGGTACGATGTACGAATGTAGAGGAAGCCCGAGAGGTATGACAGGACAGAGCATTGTGGCGATCCATCTTCTCTGCCTACCCCTCCGGGGAAATGGAGTGACGGTTAGTTAGTTAGTTGGTTTTTCTTTAATGATACATTTTTCAAACGTTTTTTTTTATAATGTGTGCCCACTAAGTAGTTCAAATTCAAGAAAGAAAAAATTCACCCTCCTTAAAGAAACAGTCAATATATCCCTATAATAAAGTAAGTGCATATAATGATCGCATACACTAATTGACTATCACATTCCATTATGTAGGACTAAGAATAAATGGACAGTAGTTGGATTTTGAAATGTGTGATTAAACTATAACAAAAGTTTGGGGAAAATGAGTTAAAGACATTGTATTAATGTATATTATGCTATGCTGACGATGCAAAAATACTGGCAAAAAGTGAAGACGATATACTAATAATGATTTATTGGTTCCATCTTGCGTCTGAGAAGTATAATATAATATGATGATATCCATCGCAAAATAAAATATCTAACAATATTCAGACAGCCTGTCAGATGCGAATTGGTTGTAGACGATAAACCCATAGAACAGGTCATGAAGTTCAAATATCTGGGTGTGGAGATATCTAGTTGCAGCGATCTATATAATGAAGTTAAAAAACAGACTGATAAAGCTGCAGTTATCTCCGGATGTCTAAGGGACATTGTCTCGGACAATAATCATATGCTAGTAGAAAGCAAAGTTAGAATTTATAAAATATGCACCAGGCCCATAATGACATACGGAATCGAAGCAAGAGCAGACACAGTCAGAACGAAACATCTCATAAGAGTAGCATAAATGAGAACATTGCGACCTATTGTGGGGAGAACCCTTAGAGATAGGATACCCAATGAAGAAATTCGCAAATCCTGCAAAATTAAAGACAAAGTGAGATGGAGTAAGCAAATAAGCCGATTCTGGAGAGAATGGATCCAGCAAGAATCCCTAATATCGTGATGCACGAGATTCCATAAGGCCGTCGGCCACCAGGACGATCACCAAAGAGATGGAGAGAAGGCTGGTCGTCTTCATCATAGGAAGAATATTAACGTCCTGCATAAACAGATCGCAAGATCTACAATCGGAAGAAGAAGAAGAAGAAGTATTAATGATAAATTCCAAAAGATGGCATTATGAAATATAATAACTTGTGATTGGCTCTAACGATTAGTTTATGATAATGAAAATTGCTTCTAACAAAAACAAATCATAGAAATGTATTTAATCCGTTTATTACAAGATGTCGAGTGATAAATCGGTAAACCTTAAGAGCTCCGCAACCAACAGATGAACTTTGGCTTCTTTCCACATAAACTTGGCACGGGCCATACGCCAATTGTTTCCGATGTTCAAATGTTCCTTTAACACCTGTTAATGCTTAAACTAAATTGCTTCAGAAACGGATATTGATCTCAGGAAAAGGTTTAAGATAAATAACAGAAACTGCACCGTTAAAATCCTATAGTTGTGATTTCAATGAAAATAATATTCCAAATAGGATTTTTTTGCCTTTCTTCTTCTTCTTCAAGTGCCCTGTCGGGTCCCCTCAATGTTAGCGATTACCTCGGCGAAACTGTCCCTATCCTGCGCCACTCGGAGCAGCTCCTCCGCACTTCGGATGCCGGTCCACTCCCTCACGTTTCGCAGCCAGGACATTTGTCTTCTTCCGGGCCCTCGGTGTCCCTCAATTTTCCTCTCCAATATCAGTTGGAGAAGGTGGTACTTTTCCCCACGCAGTATATGACCCAGATGTGAGACCTTTCGAACTTTGATAGTTGATAACAGTTCCCTGTCAACTCTAGCTCACCTCAGGACTTCGGTATTGGTAACCATGTCTGTCCAGGGAACTCTTGACGATGGAGCCACATTTTAAATGCTTCCAGTCTGTTCATTAGGTTAACTTTCAAGGTCCACGTTTCACATCCGTACAATAAAACAGACCACACATTTTTGCCTTCGACAATGTTTTTAGAAAAATATGTGTAATTTAGGATTCAATACATACTCGTATGTAGGAGATTTAAAAAAATATATATTTGTAACTCTTTTCAGGTTTTTTTATTGTTATTTAAACAATGATTTATGATTCTGCGTACCTTATGCTCATACAATTAACAATATTTCACTCCCATAGAATATAAACTAACTTTAAGAAACGTAAGTTTCCTTGAATATTCCATATTTATTTTTATTATTATATGTTACATTATTTCTTTTTATATTCTTCGTATTATATGTCTACCAACATGTAAAGATTTTGAAAACTTTTGTCAAGGCAAATATATCACTCCCAGATACAAGTCAAATATAAAAATATTTCTAGATAACTAAAATTGTCATGAATATTGTAAAACAAACCAAATAAGAATACATATATTTGAATCGGTTGGAAAATGCCTGCTCATTTGTTTATAAAATCATTTTTAGGATAGTGTGTTTATTAATTTTAATTGTAATTGAATCTTTGTGGTATAAGTTCATTTTAAAAAATAAATGAGATCGTGGAAAAATCCGTGTACTTGCTTTTCTTGACAAATGTTTTGGAGTATGTTGAAGTCTCCATCTTCAGAATAGTAAGTTGGGTGAGTTCAGGGTAAATCCATGGAAGTCTCCATCTTACTTCACTGAAGGTGAAGATTGCAACGATATCCGAAACGTCAGCCGAGAAAGACAAGTTACGCTGATTTTCCCGAGATCCCAAATATATTCATAATATGTTATATTCATAATAATAATTTTTTTCAAAGTAAATTTCCACAATTTGGAAGCGTTGTTCTGGCGTTAAACGATTCATGGTGAATTGTCAAACCTTACTGAATAGAAAAGTCAACACAATTTGACATTCTCAACTGTCAAACCATAGACAACAGCGATCGAAACTTCTCATGCAGCTAAAAAAACACCCTATACTTCCAACCGTGAAAATCGACTCAAATATACACATCTAAAAAAAATCTATATTTCGTTTAGTTACACATTAATTATTAGCTTCGACCGTGAATCATTTTCTGGTTAGCGAGCTGCCGGTCAAGTCATGTGAAAAATCAAGTGGGTAAACTAAACACATATAATCATTTTTTTTTTATATTTATGAAATATATTATATTTTTAGTGCACTATCAATAAATACGAGTCAGATAGAAACGGATTGAGTGTAAAACGTTGGATTCGGATATTCAGTCAATTAAAATGAAATGCAGACGGAAACGGAAATGCGATTTCCACTCCGGATCAGATGTTTAGCACCGCATTGGTTGCAACCAGCCTGAAGATTTTCTAGAGGGCTTATTTCGTAATGTTCAAGTTTAAACATATATTCAGATGAATGGGTATCAAATTTACGTAATTAACTCATTTAAATAACACAGACTCTTTTATGTAGTAGTTAGAAGTAGCACCGATAAGTTTTGTGCCACCAAAAATAGTTTATTTATCTGATTCGTAATTACAATAAAAAAAACACACACAGATGTAGTCTTCATATTTAATTAGAGAAATGCGTTATTGGAATTATTGTCATTGTGAGTTTTTGTGCCGACCCTTATGTACGGAAGTGAAGCATGGAACTGGCAAAAGAAGGATGAAAGTAGAATAAATGCAGTAGAAATTAGATCTCTAAGAGTGTGGCAAATCTGTATATGATAGAGTGTCAAATGCAAGTATAAGAAGTGAATGTGGTGCGAATGAAAGTGTTATGAAAAAAATAATGAAAGGGTCATTAAGATGATTTGGACACATGGAAAGAATGAGTGAAGACAGAATGGTAAAGAAGGTTTATGTAAACTGCGTGAACGGAGCTTGAAATAGAGGAAGGCCGAGAAAAAGGTGGCACGATCAAATCAATCAAATATTAAATGTCGGGCACGTGACGGGTCGGAGAAATCGACGTGCGTGCATGACAAGATGTATGAATGTAGAGGAAGCAAGAGAAGTATGTCAGGACAGAACAGTATGGCGTTCTATTCTTTCTCCCCTCAAGAGAGACGGCGTGATGGTTAGTTAGTTAGTTATGAATAAAAATTAACTTTCAATTAACTTTAGTAAGAAACACATTATTATAACAAAAGAATCTTTCGTTTTTCAAACAATTAAACGATTTGAAAAAAGTACTGTTAAATCGAAATCAGTTGCTTGTTAAATGTATGGTGGATAAACATATAATTTACATTCAAACAGTATATTCAAAACATAATTATTTAACAAAGCTTTTTTACACTTATCACAAGAAGTATATTATAAAAAAACAGTGTGGGGGTCCATTATTTCTCCATACCCCTACGGAGATGATGTTTGGTAAGCTGGTTGAATTTAGTTCTGTCGGTTATAATTGAAAGATACTGAGGAAAAAATCAGTTTTTATATAAATGATCTAAAAATTTTCATGACATTTTATAAGATATCGAGTAAAGAGTTGAGTTGATTACAAATGTCGTATTAACCTTCATGAAATTGTACCCCAGATTGAAAACGTACATTGCTAACTGGGCGCTGAAGTGCGGCTTGTCCAAAGCCAATTTTGCAGGAAGACACTATTCGTGATTCAATTTGATCTCGAATATGTGAGCGTATCCCAAATTCAATTTCCAATCGGGGCGGTGAAACGTCACCCCAGCGCGTCGTGTTCCATTGCCAGATCCATTTTCAGCAATTTTAAATAACGTTTGTAGGACTGAAATTCTAATAGTCCTTTTCGAAAACTTAATTTGTGTTTTAATGGAGTATTAAAGTAACATCGCCTCACCATTCGAAAGCAAAACTAACATATTACAGACTATAAAACACTCTGCATTTATGTGAATTGTTTAAATATGAAATACTGTTATGAACTAACTAACTAACTAACTAACTTACTCCCCGAAGAGGTAGGCAGAAAGAATGGACTGCTACACTTTTCTTTCCTGACATATTCCTCTCGACTCCTCAACATTCATACATCGTGTCATGCACGCGCGTCGATTTCTCTGACCTTTTACATGGCTGATATTCAATATTTGATTTATTTTATCGTGCCACGTTTTCCTCGATCTTCCTCTATTTATGGTTTAATTAACATCGTTAATATATATTTTTTTTACCATTCTTTCTTCATTCATTCTTTCCATATGTCTAAACCATCTTAATGATCCTTTCATTATTTTGTTCATAGCACCATCATTCGCACCGCATTACTTCTTATATTTTCATTCGACACTCTATCATACACAGAGTATCCACACATTCGTCTAAGAGATCTCATTTCTTCCGCATTTATTCTACTTTCATCCTTCTTTTGCCAGTTCCGTGCTTCGCTTCCATACATAAGGGTCGTTACATAAGGGTTATGACGTATTACAATTTATTTATATGAGCTTGTCGCGACAGCTGTTTTACCAACTGTTGTTGGCATCATCAGGTATTACATTGTTTTTGTTAGGTATTGCATCACGCCGTTTCCTCGGAGGAGTAGGTATCTTCTGTCCTGACATACCTCTCGAGATTTTTCTGTATTCATACATCGTAACATGCACGTTCGTCGATTTTTCAAACTTCGAATGTGGCCGCCTTTCAGTACGTGATTAATTTTATGCTAAGCTTTTCTTGGTCTTCCACTGCTTCTCTTTCTGCTCATACTGCTTGTATACAACAATTTTACCATTCTTTCTATATTCATTTGCCCAATTTTAGAGATCCTTTTTACTTCTACTTATGATGCAATCATCTGCCGTACATTTTTTTCTTATTTCATCGTTCGGTATCCTATTTTATATATCGGTTTCTCCATATTCATCTCAGTGATCTCATTTTTAAAGCAAACACTCTAATATTATCCTTGTTTATTCCAAAATTTACTTCCATACATTTGGGTTCGCTTTAGTTTATGATTATAATATAATATAAGTACGTACAAATTGATCGAGTATAGCAAACAGGAAGCAATATTGAGATATCTTATGTAGCATATTGTAATGTAAATACATCTCTTAAATTATTTTGTTACATAAATATTTGTAGAGCCAATTCATTATTATGTGGATTTATTCAGAGGATCCTACTGGAATGTTAATTAAAATTCCTTACGATTACGTCTTACGTAACAATGATGAACAAGGGTTGATCTATATCTGTCATTAAGCTCTTCATTCGTTAAGCTTTCGAATTTGTTTATTTTTTTCTCATTTATGTCCAACAAAGAAATTACATATCTGATTAATACGCTCTTTATAATACCGAATGGCGTTCATAAAATTATTCGGAAACAATGTTATGTTAAATAATTGTTATATTAACAAAACACTACCTTTATTAAGCACAATATGTTTGTATCGAATAATGTAATATTTGTCGTCTTTATTGGACTTTATAAACAATTCAAACGAATCTAAATTATGTAGCATAATAAACTCAATTTTTTTAAACGTAAGTCTACTAGTTTTACCTTTATTTAAAAAAATATATAAAATAAATAAAAAAACTTTGTATTCAACCACAATTTTTTTTAGTTTGTATTTTTTTATGTAATCCGTGTAAACACACTATCAACACATTTTTTCTGCTTCTTTATCTTGTAGTAGATCCAATGATCTGTTTGTGATAGATAAAATATTTTCAATAAGTATGCATAAAGACGTCTGTTTTTTTTTGTTTTATAGGAATGACATATTTCGTCCTTCTTAGGCATTCGATAATGCCTTGATTTGACACTGTTTTATTATGTCCCTCCCATGACACAAAATAAAACTACAATGATGGAAAAATTCGTATTAATTCGGATAAATGATTTAATATTGGGTTTTATATTATAGTTCAAGAAACATTAAATAATATATATTATTAAAACAGAGTTAAAGAAAAACCCTCTTTTCGAAATAATGTTGATTTTACTAGATCAGACATGATGACCCCGACGAAAATAATTTTAATTTATAAACACTGATTTAATGAAAAAAATATCAGAAATTCAAAATAATTTGAAATTAAATGAGTTGATTGACTTTGTTTATCGCGTAGTAAAATAATACTTTTAATATACATATTACACATTTAGAAATTTATACGACCCAATAATATAATTTAAGTGCGAAACAAAAAACGTAGAAAACTGTCTCTCAGCACGTTTCCTTCCACAGAATACGCTACTATAATCGTATTACGTCACATGTCACGTGAAGCATAAACACAACTAACCAACTATGACCAGTCATATGCATTCATAATAGTAAATCTCGCATGAACACAATAGCAGGCACGGAGCAAAAAATATGCCAATTGAATAATCTCAAGACTCTCGTAAAAAAAGGATGAATCTTCTTGTTTTTATGATGTGCCCGGAGTTGTAAGTGTCAACTTGTATCACCGCGACCAGGCTTAATGGACTGCCTCCCTAGGGGGTAGTTAATCAGTAGCGTGACGTCACTGGTCACGGAAATGGGCCCTTGGAGAAACAACGGGGTAGTTTTAACAGCCACCATAGTACTTTACGGTACACTTTGATGGGGTAGGGTTACCAATCTAGTCTCAAATGATTTTTCTCGTCAATCATGATCATAATGGGGGACCCTATTTCCATTGTATTCTGAAACAAGATGTTATTACAACTGTTGTGAACTTTGTAACGTTAATCACGATCAACAAAATGTGTATAAAAACATATTATTTATTAATTAATTAAAACGAATGAAAAAACCTTTGTTTTACAATTTAATAAAACTTCTAGAAAAACATAAGTTTTTTCATTCGTATTAATTATTTAATATGGAGTTTTACATCATTGTTCAAAAAAAATTAAGATATTATTTATTCACGTAAATTCTTTAATCTATTGATTAATTAACCTAATAACTAACATAGATGGAGGTCACCTCCGAAACATTGTTGTGTTTTAATAGTTTTATTATTATTTTATAAAGATACAGTGCTGTTTTTCAAATCAAAATTTTGTTTTATTATGTTTAAAGTAAATGACATGTGGCGCTATTAGCTATTCATAAGTTTAAGACCAAAATTTAATTTAACGATCTTCTTCTTAAGTTTCAATCCTGGGATTGGTTTGCAGCAAAGTTTACTTATATCTTTGCTGGTTCTTGGGATGCCACTTGGGCCTTTTTGATGTGGTAGTTTCCCGTTGCTTTCCATAATATATAATTTACTAAAGATTTTTTATGCATTATGGGATGACTAAAACCCGCGTCCCATGTAATGTTATTCATCGATAAAATTGAATAATGATAAGTACTCTCTATGTTAAGCACTCTGATTACTCATCAATATGACAAACTATTGAATTAGGTTTTGGAAAATTTTCATTGAGTAAAAAGTTTAACAATCTAATGTCATTTTAAAATAATAAGGGAGATAAGTTAATCACCTGAATGATTCAGTCATATTTTTTATCAATTGTTCATGTCATTATAGTGTCATTTGTAATACTATCAAAGTAATTTATCTTCAATAGACGCCCGCGTACCAAAACTTTTGAGAGAAATTTAGACATTATTTTAATGATACGACCATGATCGTTAAAAAATATCGATTTTATCAATGTGAAAACCTAGTTACTAAAAATGATTTACGTATTTAGAGACGAAGAAAATTTTAGTTATAAATCCTTTGAGAAATATTCAGTAGCAGCACAAAAACCTTGTTTTTTGCCATGATGTTGTCATCAAATCAAATCAAATCAAATCAAATCAGTTTATTTCATCAACAGACATTACAAAATTTATTTTTAAGGCATCTATTGAGAACAGGTAAAATAATATATTATATATAGTATACTACCAGAAACGCATAAGAGATGGTTCATCATTAGGAAGACAGGATACTCTCCAGAATTAAGAGTATTTGCCCTCTGAACGTGCTTTCACTAACATGAAAGACGTCGATCTCCGAGGTGACTCTCTTCCCACCGGTGTCACCAGAGGCAGATTGGTTCTGGCAGCCGGTAGGTAAAACAATCTGTGCTGTCGCTGTTGGAGATATCTATCGGGGACAAAAAGCCGAACACCCTCCAGTACGGCCGAGTTCTCGAAGTATCCCCTAATTAATCTAAAGAAATGGGTAATTAGATGTCCATCTCTTCGAAGCTATAGAGAATTGATTCCGAGCATTCCCAAAAGAAATGCCGTGGGATAGAGCCACGGATAGCTACCATACTCCCTCATGCCATGTATTGCCTTGTTTATTGCCATGATGTTGTATAAAAATTGCCATGATGTTGTCCAACCTCTGACAGGGGAGTAACAAGAAAAATAAGAAGATGGAGTTTACGCTGATCTCTTAAACGACGGTCAAAGTGGATACTGAAATATTGACTTGTAAATATGTCACTTACTATGTTGATGCATTCTTTCAAATCGGTTCGTCTTTTTGGATAAATAAATAAATTTGAAATAGATCTCAGAAAGTACTGTGTACTTTTTGCCCGATAAAAATTAACGCATTGACGTAAATATTGGTTGAAACTATTTTATGGTTAAATTATAATAAAAAAATCCGTTATAGTTGCAGAATGTCAAATATTATGACTGTCACACTGAAGGTCCCAAGTTCGATTCCCGGTGATGGCAGTATGATTATCACAATATTTTTGGTATGGTGTACAATTCACGTGATAATAAAACGGCAATAGATTAGCTACCTATCACATGTCATGAGAATCAATGTGATAGCTTTATCCTTTACATCGATTAAGCTCGCATTGTAATGATGTGAATAGCTTATAGGTTTATGGTTTATGGCGAGCTGACGAAACTGGTCGAAGCCATAAATAAATGCTTTTATTATTATTTAAAATGAACTTCCATCGAGAAATTTCAAATGATAATATTAATATTTTTATTTTAGGGTTGATTCATGAAAATTCAGATAAACATCCCGTAGAGTGACTCATTAGAATATAGTGTGAAAAATCACAAAAGATAATCACCTTTACGAATAGCAGTGATTTTCTTTTAGGGTTTGAAGCATGTATTATTATATGCCCCATTCCCATTCGTGACAGTGGAAAAGTTTCTGGAGGCACGCCGATCAAACGGCAGCTTTGTCCGCCATGTTTCCCTATAGAATTCAATATTGTAATATCCCTCGGATAATCGGCCATCTCAATCCTTTCCCGATAACACATGATTCCCGCGCTTAAGGGGCCCATTTGTACAAAATGCGTACTACCACAGCGGCAATGTCAACCTGTCTGAATTCGATCAACAGCTTTTGCTTATTCAACTATAAAACACAATTTAAACATATAATCATGATATGTCATGTAAAGAGTGTAAAGAGTTAAAATTTCCATGTAAAATTAATCATCGTGTAATCTTCATAACTAAATGTTCAGATTACTTAAAAAGTAAAATTATCGAATCAAATCAGTTTATGCTCTCAATAGACTTTATAAACAGTATAAATTTCTTCTTTCCTTTGTTATCTGAACCACAATAAGAACTTAAAATTATTATTTAAAATTTAAAATTGAATCATAATATTTGTTATAAAAAAAGCATAAACGTTCCAAAATAAATCTTTAAAATATCTGTTAGATCATGTAAACAAAAACAATTTTATAATATTTTTATAAATATGTATCTTTACTGAAGAAGGACTTTTTGTCCGAAACATGTCTATATAATTTTTTAACAAAAGTGTTATATATACAAAGTGTATAAAGAAGAAAAATCGACATAAACAGTATAAATGTTTCAGACATCTATTGAATACAGGTAAAATATAATATATACAATATAATACCAGAAACGCATTATGGTTCGACATTAGGAAGAAAATATACTCTCTAAAACCACGAATAATTGTCTTATAAATATACTTTCATAAATATAAAAGACGTCGATCTTTGCAGAGATAGCGTTCAGCTGACTTATTGCTTATCCTACCGGTTTCCCCAGAGGCAGGTTGATTCTCGCGGCCGGAAGGTCAAACAATCTGTGCTGTCGGTGTTGGAGATATCTACCAGGAACAGAAAGAGCAACATCCTTCAGCACTGCCGAGATATCGAATTATCTTCTGATTAAGTTAAAGAACACAAAAGGCTGGAGGCATTTGAGATGTGGACCTACCGTCGAGTTGCCCATTTTTCATGGAGGGACCATATTATAAATGAAGAGGTTCTCAGCAGAGTTGAAGAGTGTAGGCACGTGTTGAACACTATAGTGGAGAGGCGCGCAAGATGGATTGGTCATGTGTTGCGACACGAATGTTTTCTGCATAATGTGTTGGAGGGAATGGTCGAGGGATCGATTGGCAGAGGACAACTTCACCAAGAGTACCTAGACCAGATTTGCCGAGATATGGGCTGCACCTCTTATGCGGAGTTTAAGAGAGTTGCCGAGGACCGAGCGAAGTGGAAGAGGAGATGAGTCGCCTTGCTGCAGACCAATCATTAGATTGAGACCGGAGAAGAGAAGAATCTGAAGAAATGGGTTATGAGATGCACATCTCTTCAAAACTGCAGAGTTGGTCCCCTGCATTCACAAAAGAAATGCCGTGTGAAAGAGCCATGGATTGTTACCATACAGAAATAATAATTAAAAAATACGCTTAAAATAAGTTAAAGTTCTTTATTTATCTAATTTTCTGGTATACAATTTCTTCTACTACGAAATTCCAATAGCCGTACAGTAAAAATAAACTAAACGTGATCAATGCGCATAAAAGCACAATGAGTTTTACTCAAAGTTACCATGGCGCGGTGGTGAAACGTGTTATGCGGGAATTGATTCTTAGTGTCGCATGAAAAACCTCCATTCCCATTCTTTTTTCCGACCGCGTCATTGGCTTACGGCCTCCTTTCACGAAGTGCCAATGGAAAATTTGTATGAATGTATTAAACATGAGCAAATAGAAGCAACAAACGCGCGGCTGTGTCGCGAAATCCAAACATGTTGCTAAGCTCCCTTTCAAGATGTTTGTTTTTTTATGAACCACAATAAGGTTACTAATCGGAGCGACGAAATTTTGTTGAGCTATAACTTTGTGTCACATGTACTACTGTATACAAAACTCAGCTATGGTGAGACGGCCCAATTTAGTTTGCAAATCATCCTTAGAATATGGGGGACTTAGATTCAAGGTTTCTCCCCCTTCTAAATAAATTATTCCAATTCAAATATTCTCTAACGAAGTGGTGACAAGGTTTATAACCCATATTACTTGTTCAAGGGTCAAATATATTCACTTTCATTATAATAAAACAATTCTTGAAATTTTTACTAGATGATATAAATTTCTACATTGAAGTTTATTGTAACTAGTAAAAATGAAAATGAAAATGTGATGATGACACCAGTTAAAACAGTCAATATTTTTGGGTAAAATTGATCAATTATCGTGGTTATTTAATACAGTAAAACTACCAAGCTAACCTTCACGAAGGGGTAGGCAGAAATAATGAATCGCAACACTGGTATTTCCTGATATACTAATCTCGTTTCCTCAATATTCATGCATCATGTCTTGCATGCACATTAACATATATTATAGATGGTTGAGGTTTTTGTTTTGTAAAACTCCATTATAATTATTGTATATAATAATAAACGGGATTGTTTAATGAGCAAAATCTGATTTAATTCAAATAATTACTTATATAAATAGTTATATTACTTATTACTTAAATAATAGTTACAAATTTGTTTCGCCTTTCGATGGGCATTTTCAAACTGAACCTAGTCGCCAAACAATGTGTCCTTATATTGATTTAAAAAACTTTAGGGTGGGGGAAAGAATTTATATAATGTAAATCGATGGGGCCATCACACTTAACAACTTTAAGATTTTTCCAAGTACTAATTAGTTATTTGAATTCATATAATGACGAATTTATATAATGCTAGTTGATGGGGCCATTACACTAAACAACTAAGATTTTTCCAAGAACCAATTAGTTATTTGGACATAGAGAAAAGAATTTTGGTACTCGTCTGTCTTATGAATTTCTCTTCCCTTTCGGCCCCATCAACTATCATTATATAAATTCGTCATTCAAATAACTAATTAATTATTGGAAAAATCTTACAGTTGTTTAGTGTAATGGCCCCATCGATTTACATTATATAAATTCTTTCCCCCACCCTAAAGTTTTTAAAATGAATATCCGTAATGGGGAATGTTGTTAAACGTGAAGCGATCGCTCAACCCAAACAATGACAGGTCATAAGTCCTGTAAGCGCCTCAGCCACCACCTTCTGTTCCCAGAAAACAACTTGCATCTTCGTCTCTATTGAGATACAATTAATCCTTGTAAAATAAAAATAATTTATCCGCAATGGGTGAAATCCAGTATTTGTCTACAAGAATTTGTATACATTCAAAATGTTGTTGTTTAAGAAAACATTGTTTGGCGACTAGGTTCAGTTTGAAAATGCCCTCGCAAGGCGAAACAAATTTGCAACTACTATTTATATATGTAATTATATGAATTAAATCAAGCAAAACCATTAAACAATCGCGTTTATTATTATATATTATACAATAATTATATTGATAAAAAAAGTTTTTTTTTGGTTGTTCTTAATATTTTCAATATATTTCATTATCAAATGTCTGAGATACGCAAAACATTTCGTTCACATAAAATATAATAAAACTTCTAGGAACAGGAGCTTACTTCCGAATCATTTCTTTAATATGAAGTTTTACATCATTGTTCAAGAAACAATAAATATTTAGAATTCTTTTTTATTATGCTTAATATGTGAAATTTAGTTGACCTAAATAAAACTTTCTATTATATTATATAAAGTGAATAGACTAACAAAAGTGGAGTACAAAAATTGTTCCAAAAGTTTCATCGCACGTCATCTCGACTGTTCTACTATTTCGTGTCCTATTTTACTCCTATTCCTAGAATTCCAGCAATTCTCTACGATCCTTTTCTTATTCCCCTCACACTCCACACTCAGATTGGCTTTAAACTAAGAGGAGACAGGATTTATTGAAAATTATTTTCCAAGTCCTTTGATGGAGGGCGGAGAAAAAAGAAATAAAAGCTGAGGGAAAAGAAATTAATTCCTCGGAGATGTAACGATACTTTTACGATATTCGGGCCGGGATAAGTCTAACCTTAGATGATGAGAGAATCGCGAAATTGGGTAATACGTTTAACGATATTGCTGTTCGAAGAATTTAACAGACACCATTTTATCGAACTCATAATTATTATCGAATATTATCCTTAAAAGACAAGAGAAAGCTAAGCAAAGAGTTGAAAATATGGATATTTTTCCTATAAGCAATTTTATAATATATGAATTTTTTTAAATATTGATATTCCGATTTGCTGATATAATATATATATTTTTCAAATTATCATACTTTACCGCGTTTTATTTATTATTATTACGTATGTAAGTTAATATACGTTTTGATTTTGAAAATTTAGTTTAGTTCATGTGGTTCTCCCGTAAATTTGGAGATATTTCGTGTATAGGTGAATTGTTTTGGCAATTTGATTGTTGTCGCACTTTATAATAGTTAGTTGTGACACGTTATACGTTTTTACTGTTTTGATGTTAAAATTATACACGATTTTTCGGTTAATATAAAGAATTTTAACAGGTGTAAAAATAAAATTTTCATTAGTTCCAATGACAAATTGAATAAAAGTTCTTGCTGGTGTCGAATTGTTTGAAGTGCCTAATTACAGCTAATTTTAAAAACGGAGGATACGTGGAATATAAATTAAATAGAACACAAATGTCCGGATCGTCCAGCTGACAACAAATGCGCCATCAAAAAGAACATTATGTGTTAAAATATTTTTATTTGGTTATTTTATTTTATTTGTATTTTAAATAATTTGTTTAAGATTTATTTCGTGGACGTTGGACGATCGAAGTATGCGCGGGAAAGACGCCTATTGGTGGCGATGAGGTTCGCAATCCATCACACCGCGTCTCTCGCGGGGGCGAAAAGAGAAAGATGGAGTGCCGCATCGGGTAAAGTGTGGCAGACCATTCTTTCTGCCTACCCTTTCGGGAAGTTGGCGTGATGGTTAGTTAGTTAGTTAGTTACGTAAATTAATTTAAGGATATTTCAAATACGTTTAATTTGGTCAGGTATTTTTCTGTATTTCCTTATTTTGCGTTCCTTTTTCAAGGTCCATAATATTCATATTTTTTGTTTATAGAAATAGAGGAAGACCGAGTAAATCAAATATCGAATATCGGCAACATGAGAGTCGGAGAAATCGTCGTGCGTGCATGACATGATATTGAAATGTTGAGGAATCGAGAGAAGTACGAGTATGTCAAGAAAGAACAGTGTGGTGGTCAATTCTTTCTGCTTACCCGCTCAGGGGAACAGTTGACGGTTAGTTAGTGTGTTAGTTTACTTTATACTATTTTTGAAATATGATATTTGCATATTTCAAAAGGGGCAAGCGAGGTTTCTTGATGTGGGTTTACAAAAAAATTATAACACCCGGAGCCCCTGGAAAAGACACAGAAAAAAAACTATTATACCGTTAGGCAGAGATAATGGACTGCCTCATACAGGAGATATAGGGCCTTGTCATTGACATAAAGAAAAAGAAGATGTGGAATATTTAAATAAATTATAGAAGGAAAAATAAACACGGAATTTATTCTCATAAACGATGTAATTTTTACAAATAAAAATATCACGTTTACGTGATTTAAATACTTGTTAAACTCTTCGAAAAATTTCCACAGCTGCTCGAAACAAGCGTAAAGTTAAAAAATATAAAATTGGGCTGAGAACTCCTTCAATTCATTTATTTTTTATTCTATTTTTGCGAATGTGTAAGAGCTTTTTCTTGTAACCGGACCAATACTAATAAAAAGTAAGGCAAATTCTCTAAAGTTTCGGACGAAAACGTTTTGGAAGAAAGAGCTTAGAATCGGAGAATGGGGCGATAGAAGGGACAATTATAATTGAAGTTGTTAAAGTGAGAATGGCCAACAGATGGCGAAATTCTCATATCCAAAGGGATCGAAGTGGGAAAAATGATATCCTAGTAATTGAACTGAAAATGATCCGAATGTCGGACAATAAACTGATTTTCAATTACATATTATATGTAATTATGACGTATATTGCATAGCTTTATTAATTTATTATTATGATGATTTGTATTTTAAGTGCGCCGTTTTGTAAAATCAATTACTCCAAGGGCGCACTAGGAAATGACTGACCGAACAGTGCAGTCTTCAGAAGTTTCTTAAATTTAACGTTACTATCCTCATACTTAATACTAACATGGAGGCTTTTCCACGCCAACGGACCCGCAACGCTGAAAGCACAATCATAGAAACATGCTTTATCGGCTCTGACTCGAATAACTGGAGCTTTGGATAAGATTATGTATTTGAATTTTTACCTAAAAAATTATGATAACATTTATTTGTTCACTGCAGAGAAAGAGGATAAATATTATAACGTTCATATTTAACTATTTATAATTAAAATATAAATAGTTAAATATGAACGTTCCAAAATAAATGTTTATAAAATCTGTCAAAACTGATCATATTTGTTAACAATTTTATATTATAATATTTTAAATATCTTTATAATATCACTGAGGAAGGGCCTAACTGTCCGAAACATGTCTGATATTTGATTAAAAAAAAATTTTAAATTACTGTTGTATATTCAAAGTACATAAAAAAGACAAATAACTAGTTATTTTCATATTAAAAACACTCTTATATTGATTATATAACCATATTTTTTTTAAAAGAGTGGTATCCTTTTTCAGCGTAATACCTACAGACGAAATATTTAATTTAATTTATATATTCAGGGTAATAAAAACAAACAATTTTTTGTTAGTTAATTTTTGTAAACATAAGGTAGCTCCGCTGGGAGCGAAACATGTTGGTTCGATAAAACATAATATAGTTGTGTAAAAACAATATAATATTGTTTTAATTATTTTTTAATATTGTAACACCACATTTTTTTTTTTTTTTTTTTATTTAATTTTTTTTTTTAAAAACCCAATTGGGTTATATGGTTACATTTCTAGATCCTACCACTAATTATGTACTGCTTCAGACACTTCTTATATTGAGTTTTAGTGAGATTCCTTATGTCTTTAGGTAGTTCATTGTAAAGTTTCAGTCCATTGTTCAATATCCTTGATTGTCCTGTCTTAGTTCGTGCAATCGGTAAGTGATATCTGTCACAATTCCTGGTCCAGTGTCCGTGTATGTCTGAATTTTTAGTTAATTTGTAGGTGCTGTCTGTTGGCTTTTCCATGGTCACTCTGTGTACAATTTTTAAGGTCTCATATTTGGTCAGGTCTGATATGTCCATTTGTTTAGTTTGTCTGTAAACTTGTATGGTTGGGGTATGGTAGTCAATGTTATATGCTAGTTTTATTATTTTATTTTGTTGTCTTTGGAGTCTGGAGATGTCCTTTTGGTTTCCTGTCCCCCAGAAGGGAATCATATATGTCAGTCGGCTTTTTACATACGCTTCGTACATCATAACTTTTTCCCTTCTTGGTATGTAATTCTGTATTTTGTAGAAGAGGGAGTATAGCGATGCTAACTTGTCTGTTAGGTTGTCTATGTGTTTTGTCCATTTTAGTTGTCTGTCCATTGTTAGTCCTAGGTACTTTACATAGTCGAGTTCGGTTATTGCGTCATTTTTTATTTTTATACACATGTTATGGTTTTTCTTGCTTGTTTCAAAGTGTATAATGTTACACTTTTTTACATTTAAGGTCAGGTAGTTGTTGGTTGTCCAGTTGGTTAGTGTCTCTATGTCTATGTTCATTTGTTTACAGGTCTCATTGTCGTTGTCGTTTTTGTAAAATATAGCAAGGTCGTCTGCGTACATAATTATTTTCCCTGTCATTTTGTATCTTGTTATGTCGTTAATGTAAAGTATGTAAAGTAGTGGTCCCAGGATGGACCCTTGTGGCACACCAAATTCTGTCATTGTTTCGTTGCTGGTCATTCCTGACACAACTGTGTATTGTTTTCTTTGGGTGAGGTAGCATTTGAACGTGTTGTACGCCTTGCCCCTCACCCCTGCGGATGTCAGTTTGTCAAGTAGTGTGTCCAGATGTACGGTATCAAAAGCTTTTTTGAAGTCCAGTATTAGTCCTGTGTATTAAGTGCTTCATATAAAAACACAATCAAAATGATTTAACGCATAAGAAAGTTATCGTTTATCAGAAACATGTTTATTTATTGTTACTTGAGCAATCATATTAACATTTAAACGCCCGTGCGCCGCATGCAATAAAGATAGTTTTCTGCCCAAGCATTTTATTGTGAAATATTCGCGCGAATTGCGACCTTTGAGTAGCTGTTATAAAAATAACCATACATCTCAAATTAATCAGCCTATTTCGGTAAAATAATCATTATCACAATAAAAGGTTATTTATAATTTACAGAAGCATTATTTCTAATTTTTAACATTTTATATAATTACGCATTTTAGTTAAAGAATAAAAACACAAAAATATTAAAATCGAACATTTTTTTTAAGTGCCAAATTTTAATACATTTGTCTATGCATAGACTTTAGACAGTGTTGTATATTGTGTTTTATTTGGCGGACCGTAATTAAACAACGCATATCCCAAGAGTCGACCTTATTATGCAGGTATATACACTTATATTACGCATAATGAGAACAATATTTATCGGAACCGAAAATAAAATTATAGATCGGTATCTCAAAGACATTATTTACGTAAACTCATATTCATATTTTGAGTACTTTTGTCATTAATCAGTGTAATCCGATTGCGAAATGCACTATAATTACCGGTCCCGTACGGGACCATTGGGCTTGAAAGATGCAAATCGGTGGTCCCATACAGGACCATTGGGCGTCGTAAGGTTAAACAATGATAAAGTTAATACGAACATACACTATACTTAATCTTGAACCTAAGTTCGGGCGTTTATTATCGTTAAAATACATGTTATATGTATGAATAGTTTTGGTTGAGTAATAAATTTTCGGAATTTCTGCATTTCTCTTGATTGTGCTGCCACAAATTTAGTTTCTGGACAGAAGCACAACGTACATAATTAGTCTTAATATGCCAGAGAATTGTAGGATTAAGACTTCAAGGAAGGACTAGTCGTCGTTAAATAGATAATAATTTCCCTGCTTTGGGTAAGCTGGACGAAGGGGATTGCGGGGAGCAAAAGCTGAAGATCAAGGAGCATGGGATAACATCATCAAGGAGATTTATACTCTTCCTGATTTGTATGGCCTTTTAATTAGTATGTTAGGGTTGAGAACTAAGCATTTTTGTTTATAATGACTAATATCTAATGTAAGGGAGGCTTTTTGCAAAAACAAAATTAATATTTATTTAGTGAATGAAATATTTAATATTAAATCGCACCGTAATTCACTTAAATCTTAAGTGAATTACAGGTATTGTACATATATTTTTCATACGAAGCACTCTCTTTGTGGTTAGACATTTAAAAAATATAAAATTAATAATAAAAAAATCGTATTTAACCGCGGTATGGTTATTATAATTAATGCCGACTAGTCTCGCTTGGACCCAAGCTTCATCAAGGCAGTATAACAACTATTAGTTACAAGTTGTTATACTGCCCTGATGAGCTTGGGTCCAAACGAAACTAGTAAGCATCAATTATAATAACCATGTCGTGATTAAATACAAAGTTTATTTTATTTATTTTATATTTTTGAATTAATTTAAATATTGATTATCATCTGGCATAATGGAGGGGATGCTTCGAGGAATAAATTATGAAGAGCGACTTAGACGGGAATATTTAAAACAGGGGTGCGGGGACATGAACTGCGTCTCATGTGTTCAGTTAAAGAGTTTTGTAGAACACCGAGCACAATAAAATAGTAACCCGCTACAATTTCTTGAAGTTTTAGAATATGGGAGAGTTATGTATTCCAACGTATTAAGATATTAACAAAAGTTTTAATAAGACAAAAGTTTTTATTTACATATTTAATTTCCCTAGACAGTTCATTGTCAACCTCAATTTTTATTTTGCAATTGGTATCAATCAATTACTGGAAAAACTCTCCGAGATTGTGTCCGCAACGAATACATAAGAAAAACTTGCAAAATAGACGATATCGTTCAGTGGAGTAGATCCAGAAAAAGATACTGGAGGGACCATGTAGCCCAAATGGATGGTGACAGACTTGCAAAAGCAGCCGCTTATGAAATCCCCTCCGGACACCACTCACCTGAAAGACTGCCTAAGAGATGGAAGGACAGCTGGACCTCATCGTCCGACGAGACATTATTTCTGTGTCACAGATCGTCAGATCTATTTAAAAAAAGGAGAAGAAGAAGAAGAGATATTTAATATAGATTAAACATCATTTTTGATGGAAAAGAAAACAAGCGATATTAATTTTTTTAATAATTCCATCAATTTATAAACGGAAATTTCCGATACTAAAGAGAAAAATTATTTCCACTTTTTCACTAAAATGTCGTACAAACTGCCCTAAAAGTTAAAACGTGAATCGCCATAAAGTTTTCTCGTTAACGGTAAAATGCATTCTGTACTGAAACTTGGCGAAAAGCGTTTTGTGAGAAATTTAGCGAAGTGTCATCGTAAACAAAAAACATTTAAATATGGCATTCTAATTTTTTTATTTTAATTACCTAATACATTCAGAAATTTCCTTTTGCCATAGAAATATCTTCAATAATTAATTTTTAATTCAAATTGATAATATTTATATTTTTTATTAAGGGTTAACACTATGTAATTTCACTTTAAATTAGAACACAACACTGTATATTTTCCAATTTTGTCAATTCGATATCTTTATAAACTTATAATATAAATATGAAAACAAGACAATATTTTAGGTTCACCTTCATCTTCATGTGTAAGTTTATTCTACTGTTATATTAGTTATATACGAGTACTTACACCTGAAAATGGAGGTTACCTCCGAAACATTGTCGTATTTGAACATGTGTACTTTTAGTTTATAAAGATATTGAATAAATTAAAGTGGAATAAATACAGTATTGTGTTTCGAATTCCAAAATAATAATTATTGTCCTTGAACAATGATGTAAATTTCCATTTCAAATAATGATTACGAATAAAAACATCTGTTTTTTATAAGTTTTATTAAAATTTATTGGAATTATATATTTTGCCTTGCTAAGACATAACCAAATGTTTTGATAATGCCTAAGAAAAAAGAAATATACGTTTTGATTCGTAAAATAATTTAATTATGATCGGTGAATAAAAAAAGGCTTTTTGTAATTCAACGAATGAAATGAATCAACGAGTACATAACGAAATGATTACAATTACAGTGTTTTTAAATACCGTTAAAATTTTGCAAAGCGTAAACGTTATTCACAATTTAAAATTAGAATGGATGTTCAATTCATTGTGAACGTCGTTTCATGAGGGCCTGTCAAAAAAAAATTAAAGCGTTTTCACACTAGAACAAAACCCGTTACGGCGAGAATTTCAGTGATAAATGGGGGTTGTTAAACATGACAATAAACAAGGACCGCCATTATGAAGAGTCCTTATTGGAGACTTTTTGCTGTTAAATAATAAAATGTAATGCATTATTCATTGTGAGCATCATTGTATACACATTTATAAAACATTTTCAATTTAAATTTCTATTCAAAATAATGAGCAAGAACTATGATATGAAATCTGTTAAGCGACTGGATACTTTGAGAGAAGGGTGTTTCGTAAAATCCTGGAACAATATTTATAAAGCTCCCAGTCCCTTCACATACGTAAGACTGAACTGACTACTTACTTAGATGGGTCGGTCACGTACAGACACGCATGTGGCAGAACATCCACTGAACGACCAAGGCTATGATGGGAGGATGAAGTCGGGAGCTGGGCAGCAAATTTGCTGCGAGTTTCAAGTTGGAGGATCCCAGCAGAGGACAGGATAATTGAAAGACGAATACTAATGGAGGCTAAGGCTCGTTATGGGCTATAGGGTCGTCGAAAAAGAATAAAACATTGAAAAATAATTTATGATTCATAACTTTTTTAAGTGAACTACCTCATAGAATAAGATCATTAATTTAATAAAGATATTGGCATTGAAATTTTGCATGTTAATAATAAAAATATAACTTTGAGCAATCTCAAATTTTTTGAAATTAAATAAGCTATTAAAAATAAAGAAAATATTAAAAATAATCAAATAAATTTAACGTCAAGTCAAATCTTTGATTAATTTCCTTTGTTGTAAGTAATTACCTGAACTCCAATAAGAACTTTAAATTATTATTTTAAATTTTAAATTGAATCATAATATTTGTTATAACAAAAGCATAAGCATTCTAAAATAAATCTATAACATCTGTCAGATCATGTTAACAACAACAATTTTATAATATTTTTATAAATATGTATCTTTACTGAAGAAGGACTGTTCGTCCGAAACATGTCTATATAATTTTATTTTTAATAAAAGTGTTGTAAATACATAGTGTATAAAAAAGAAAAATAGATATGAACAAAATAGTTTAGCTGTAAAATTTTGGGAACAAAATAAAAACAAAAATCGAATTATTGGCGCCTAATATTGTTATTTGAACCAAATGATCATTAACGGTCTAAGAGCGAGGTCGACAGCCGTATACATCAGGCTAGGCTTGCATTTAATAAAAGGTCGAAAATAATAGAGTCAAATAATATAGACCTAAAACTGAGAATACTCCTCATCAAGACCTATGTATGGAGTGTCTTGATGTACGGCTGCGAGACATGGTGCCTATCCGAAAGGGATAAGCGGAGACTAGAGGCTTTTGAGATGTGGTCCTATAGAAGACTCTTTGGAATTTACTGGAGAGACCACATCACGAATGAGGAAGTTCTTCAAGGAATCGAAGAAGGAAGGCACCTGCTCAGGACCTTGTCCGAAAGGCGTGCAAGATGGATCGGCCATATAATACGTCAAGAAGGTCTCTTGCATGCCATAATGGAGGGTATGATCGAGGGGACAAACTCTAGGGGACGCCCACGTCGAGAGTACCTGGAGGACCTGTTGGTGGACGTACGCTGCTCATCATACGCAGATCTCAAAAGAGCCGCACAAGACAGGGAAAAATGGAAAAGAATAATGGAGGAAATTGCTGCAAACCAATCCCAGGATTTGAACCACAGAAGAGATCATTAAAACAATATTCGATGCTTGGGGCGAAAAAAATACAACCTCAATATGCTTGTGAACCAAAAAAAAAATATAATCTGTTTCTCTGAATTAGTTATTGTTGCTTTTATAGAATTGGGATTATTGGAAATATGTTTAACTTTATTTTCTTAGAATCATTATTAAAAAGCTTGTTTACATTAAACGTGTTCTTAAAAGATGGTACAATGTTTTTCGTAAATAATTTTATCTAATTGAAAATAAAAACAGTACATTTAGAAAATTATGTTGTAGATAGAGATAATTTTTTTAAACTGTAGTATGAAGCACTTAATTTGTGTTGTGACATTATACAATAAAATAAAAATACGCTTTTAGTAATTTGTATAAACACCACTTTATTTGGTAACACCAACCGGTTTCGCTCCCGCCGGAGCTTCGTCAGGGTGAGAGAGTAAACTTAATTAAAAAATATATTTTTATATTTACTTTACTCTCTTACCTTGACGAAAGCTCCGGCGGGAGCGAAAACGGTTGGTGTTACCAAATAAAGTGGTGTTTATATAAATTATTAAAAGTGTATTATTATTTTATTATAAATTTTTTGTTACATTTGATGAAAACATATGTTTTAAAGAAGTTTATTTACATATTTCTTTAAATTTCTGAAACAACTACATCACTGGGGCCTCCCCTGAATGTCTTGACTCCACCTGTTTGTCTCTAGACCAGCTACCGCCCCCAAAGAAGGCGCCAGCGCCCAATGGGGGCGGGACCGCCCCCGTTGGAAATCTATGGTTTAGTAAAAATCATTTAACAAAAAAACGTGTTTTGTTTATGTTATTACAATTCTTTATAGAAATTTCAATACACAACAATAAATTTCAAACAGTTTTCCCCGCAATTATGTTGCTGTTTGTCGACTGAATTCCTACTTGCCACATAGCTAACTAACTAACTCACCATCACGCCGTCCCCCCGAAGGGGTAGGCAGAAAGAATGGACTGCCACACTTTTCTTTCCTGACATATTTCTCTCGCTTCCTAAACATTCATACATCGTGTCATGCACGCGCGTCGATTTCTCTGACTCCTCACATGGCCGACATTCGATATTTGATTTATTTGATCGTCCCACGTTTTCCTCGGTTTTCCTCTATTTTTGGTTTCATTTACATCATTAATTTATATATATTTTTTACCATTCTTTCTTCATTCATTCTTTCCATATGTCCAAACCATCTTTATGATCCTTTCATTATTTTGTTCATGACACCATTATTCGCACCACTCGTGTGCCACATAGCAGTATTTCAAAACTAAATCGAATGATAATAAAATGTATGCAGGTACTAAGCCTGTTAGATATTGTTAGAATGGTGGGTTTCTGCTAACAACGTAATTGGATTCACGTTTTGGTCTAAGTTAGTACTAGTATCGTACTCAGTACATGCACAGACTGTGTTCTGCATAATTACTGGAGAGTCCCTAGTGCTTGCATAGGAATGGTTGGTTTGTATTGTCGTATAATGTTTAATTTATTTTATTCACGTTCGACATAATTTATTTTATTTACTGTTTTAACCTAAGGTATTGTGTTGTCCACGCAAAGATTTTTTTACCTTTACTCATTTGTGTTCAAATATACGCGGGATAATTATTTAAATTCTTTAATTAATTAAGTTCAAAATCATAAACTTAATAAGAAAATCTAAATCTTTTAACGATTTTTTATGAATTCAAACTCCGGTTTTTCCACTTTTCCGTTTATTTTTCTCTACATTTTTCGAAGGCGGAAAACGATATAAACAAGCGGTTTATATTGTTCTTCCGATGATGATGATGATCGTGTAAGCCTTCGAAACATGTCGAGAAAAATAAACTCAAAAGAGGAAGAAAACACTGTTTTAATTCATAAAAATTCATCATTATGGAATTCCACAGTGTTAACGCTTTAAGTTTATCTAAAACTAAATATTTTACATAAAAAATAAGTATTATCGAATTTTTACTTCATTGTTCATTTTATAATAATTCTTGGGATCCCGGATATTACGATGTCTCGTGGTATCATATTTGAACGGGTTTTTAAGATCTGCACAGACAAGTTATCTTGAAGTTCATTTACCCGGTAGATAGAATCTTTAACAATCTAAAACGTCAGTTGAAATGGAAGCCACAAGACACGTACACACCTAAGATTCCAAGAAATATAATGGATGACTCATAATTGCAAAGGTGCAAAGTATAAAAAAAAATTATAAAGAGTTTTTGATCCCAATTGGTGTTAAACATCGAGGCCAATGAGTGTAAAAGTGCAAAGTAATTAAAATATATAGTAACCCCAAAGATGCCACCCGTACTTCACGACATCATCACGTCGTTTCCCCGGAAGGGTGGGCAGAGAGGATGGATCACCACATTGTTATATCCTGGCATAATTCTCGCGCCTGTTCTACATTCACACATCGTGACATGCACGCTCGTCGATTGTTCCTACTTCGAACATGGCCACCTTTCAGTAATTGATTAATTTGGTCATGCCATGTCTTCCTTGGTCTTACTCGACTTCTTTTCCCATTTACACCACTTATAAATATCATTTTAACCATTTTTCCCTCATCCGTCCAAACCATCTTAGTGACCCTTTCTTAATTTTATTTATCACGCATTCATCCGCTTTACATTTCTTTCTTACTTCATCATTAGATATTCTATCTTACATTGTTTTTCTGCACATTCTTCTTAGTGACCTCATTTCTACGGCATTTATTCTACTTTGATTCTTGTTCTACCAACTCCAAGCTTCACTTCCATACATACGCGATATATGTTACGATAAGCAGTGTTTTATATTTTTCTTTGTTTTTCTTTAAACCACATAACACATTTGTAATAATTAGCCATGAATTATAGATTATTAACTATAATAAATATTGCATATAGTTAATTCAAGTAAAAAGTGTAAAACTACGTTACTTCAAAGATGATTTTGCATAGAAAAGAAAAAAAAATCAAATAGTTTATTGTTCAATATTGAAAGCCATATATTAATATTTCTATACCAATTATTATCTTCAATTGGGATCGTAAATTGACTATCGCTTACGAAGTGTTTTATTATTCTTTTCCCCTGAAGACATCGTATTGGACGTGATGGGTTACTATTGATTATTAGTTATAATAACATAGCTTTGGGATAAAAGAATATTGAATTAGTGCGAATTCCCAATAGATAGTGAAGCAATTCACGGGAGCGTGACTCAGATAACTTGAACTTACATATTTATATATAAAATTATACGTTAAAAAACTAACCAACTTAGGGTCAAAGCACCAATGAATGACCGGTTAAGGTTCAGCTTGTACTGAAATCCACATTAAAGGCATTAATTTCATTATTTCAGTGTACAAAATAAAAGAAAACAATAAAAAACACATTGACTTCTCTAAATTATCTAACTTTTTTTATTGAAATATGAGTATTACTATTAAAATTAATATTTCTCTAAAAAAATAGCATAATCACCAGTAAATGACCATTTCAGGTTATATTGATACAATACATAGATTTTTTTACATTGTCACATTATGAAACACCCTAACATATAAAAATATGTAAATATTCAAAGAATTGCATAAGAAATAACATTAAAAAACGCTTACCACACTTTTCCTTATGAAAAACTACTAACAATCTCAAAACAACAACGGGAAGACGCAATTTTACCGTTTGACAAGGCACAGTTCAAAACTGATAGTTTTGTTTCTTACCAACAGTTGTCTCTGCCTACCTCCTTTGTCATAGTTTCTTGGAATTGAAGTTTTTTAACTGGACACATAGCGCAATTCTTATTATATTTTGTTTTATTAACCAACGGTCATTTACTGGGGGCGGTCAAATACTGGTGCTTCGACCCTATATCGCCGTATCTCCGAAGGGTTTGACAGAAAAAATGAACTGCCATAATGTTCTTATCTGACATACTTTCCTCGTTTTTGACCTAACTCTGTGGATACTTTATGTGAAAAGTATGAAGAAAAAAAATAATCAAATAACTGATTTAAACGAAATAATGAACGATTAAAATTTTTGAACACAAATCTGTTACTCGATATCATAATTGCTTAGATAATGTATTATAAGTTCCATGTTCGAAATTTAATTATTTCGAATCTCAGAAGGCATAATTTCAAATCGCGTCCTAACGACGATATTGAGACATTTCGATTATTGTTTATTGAGATAGGTAGTTAAGTGGCAGGAGGATGAGAATGGGAACGAAGCCTGGAGAGGTATTTCATTTTTCGTTTCAAACTTCTCCAATCTCTCCCTGATTACCTTTTATTAAATTTCTGAGACGCTTTCTTCGGCAAAACTCTCAAAATTATTTTAATTTATTGCCGAATCCCTGTTTGACTAGAGATAATTTGATTATTAGAACAAAGTTATTAAAGGCTTGAAATAAAGCATTTGCGCGGATATTTCTAAATGAATTACCAATATAAGCTTTTCAAATGTGTTTTTTATTCTTAATTTTAAATATTTAATCTTACAGAAGAAAAAAAGTCGCCAACATTGTAAGTAAGTAAGATTTAGGCACTAAATATTTAATTGTATCTCAATAGAGACGAAGATGCAAATTGGAAACTGAATATGGTTTATCAAGGTGTTTACAGGACCCATGACCCGTCATTGGTTGGGTGTAGTGCACGTTTTATGTAATTACAACATTCCCCATTCCACCTTTCTTATGACCATGTCTGACAAATTTTTGGAAGTTGTATATATGTTAAAGTCCAACACCAGAATTCAAATGTCAGTTTCAATGTGCCATCTATTAATCTCTAAGATTACTCTATATAATCTACATACTAACGCCATTTATGGAGATTTATGTTAATTAAGCATTAAGCAGAACATCTTTTTAACACAATGTGAAAGGCTACCCCGCCATTAGCGCATTGTTAGAAGCCGCCTGGAGATGTCACTCCTATCTATATGCCAAACTTGGACCAGATATGTTTACAATATTTTTTGAATGTATACATATACTTGTATACGAATACTGGATTTCACCCATTGCGGGTTATCAATTCATGATTTAATTGTATCTCAATAGAGACGAAGATGCAAATTGGAAACTGAATATGGTTGATCAAGGTGTTTACAGGACCCATGACCCGTCTAAATATTTTGCCATAGAAATTTTTAAATCGTTTAAATAAAATGTGTTTATTATTCATATGAAATTTTATTTTATTCCTCTGTTTCTTTTCTTTCCTCTATCTTTTGCTTGACCAAAAAATGGCAGCGAGGTGCTGAAAGTATTATAAACATTTTTCAATAGATGAGAATAAATTCAGTTCCTTCAACACTTGAATAAGAAGAGATAAATTTGAATTTGATTTTAAATCAGAGAGAGATTTAATGTAAATTTTCTAACTCGGTTTCCAACTAGACCGGATCTGTGTAAACTATTTCCGGACTCTTCTTCATTATAATTTTCCGGCTGCAGTTAGAATACGAGCACAAAATTTAGAACTCTCTAGTTATGCCTTAAAATTACAGTAAGCTATTCATTTTCATCATAAAAGTGTGTTTTAAACTAATCAGATGCTTGAAAAAATAAAGGAAAATTGTCTAAATTAAATATCTCATTTACAAAAACGTCGATCCAATTATGATTAAAATACAAATATAAATATATATTAAAGATAAATATTTATTACGTGAAAAATCTATAAAGGTGGCCTAATCATTGATTTCTCTATTTTTCTATTTAGCTCGTATATAAACTCTGATTTTTAAATAATAAATTTCCCCTTTTCAACGTTAATGTATGATAAATATTATAAAATAGTGTTTAATAAATTTAGAAAACTTTGAATTTTCAAATTATTTCGGTTCCAAATTCAAAAAAATATGTAATGACATAATTTAATGGACAGTTATAATTATTTAAATGTTTTGCTTTTTAAGTGCTCCATTTTGTACAATAAAAAGCCCCAAGGGCACGCAAGGAAAGACTGACCGAACATTGAAGTTCTCAATTTTCTCGATACTTAAAACTCGGAGGAAGAATTTTTGATGCCAATAGATTAAAAATGCTTAAAGTTTGATCGAATTTATTAGATAATCTATTGTTTTGGCCTAAACACTACGATACTTTAACATTTTTAAATGTATTGAAAGCAAAGGCAACAACACTGTGAAATTCCATAGTAATACACTTTGAAAATTGAAAATAACTTTGTTTATAATCCATATAATAATAAACACTGCTATTATACGGAAAAATATAGATTATTGAAATAGCTGTTTCGCCAACCAATAAATTTTTTTGGCTATTGATTCTCATGATATGCGATAGGTGGCTAGACTATCGCTTATTTTATTGTCACGTGATTTTACTAAACCAAAGAAAGTGTTTTTTTTCGGACTGTCATCGCCAGGAATCGAACCCGGGACATTGGGTGTGGCAGTCATGGCTATTGTCACTCTTCTTTTTCTTCTTCTTCCTAAGCCTATTACCGTCCACTCCTGGACAAAGGCTTCCTGCATTCGCTTCCATGTCACTCTGTCCTGTGCAGACTGCATCCAGGTTATTCCGACGTGTCTGTTCATATCATCCTTCCACCGTAGTTGCGGTTGCCCTGCACTTCTCTTTGCAATCCACGGTCTCCAAGTCAGCAGTCTTCTTGTCCATTTTTCACCTGAGATTCTGGCTACGTGACCTTCCCATTGCCATTTTAGAGTCGCCACCCGGTGGATGATGTCAGTGACCTTTGTTTTTTCTCTCACCGTATCGTTTCCGACTCTGCCTTGCTGTTCTGTTTCTGACATTGCCACTCTATGTATGTTTAATTGTGTCAATTCCACATATAAAGTAGGAATAAAAACAATAACATACGAGTTATGTAACGGATTATTTTGTTCATTGATCAGGTATTATTTTTAAAATTCACGTATAATTAAATTAAGGAATGTACTGTTGAAACCATTAAAGACATAAAAAAAAACTATTTGGAATTCCTAATGAAAGGCTTTGAATTGACTGTGGCTTTGGTCCAAGTAAATAATCACGTATTTTCCTGCAATTAGAGTAAGAATTGTAGGGTAACATGTAGCGATTAAGTTTTGGGCCCGCGAAAACGTGATTCTTGGGAAATTGAATAATCCTTAAACTAAGGAAATGGGGCTATTTTAGAAAACTATGACTTTGCTAAATGTAAAAGTAATATAATAATATATATACCATATTTATATTAATTTACTCTCAAGACAAACCAAGCAATTTTATTAAAAATAATATTAAAAAAAAACTTGTAAAAAATGTGAATTACCTTATTTATATTGAATTTTACTCTGCGCGTCTCCCGCGGGGCCAAAAAAAGAAGGATGGAGTGCCGCATCGGTTAAAGTCTGGCAGTCCATTCTTTCTGCCTACCATTTCGGGAGACGGCGTGATGGTAAGTTAGTTAGTTTTTTGAATTTTACTTGACAATATTGTGGAGATCCAAATTTGAAAATCTTATTTTTCAAAAATCAAAAACTGTCTATTAGAGATTCAAGTTTAATTTAGCTATATTTTCCTTAACAGTAATATACGAGTATTTATATATTTTATTTTTAATATTTATTTGATCATTATTTATTAGAAATTCTTAGGATTCTTGCAATTCCAATGGCTAATATTATATATACTAAATATTTATTAAAAAAAAAACACAATTAAATTTTGTACCTTAGAGTTACGAATTCCGATACTATTATCTTCACATTTGAGTCCTTGAGTATAATATTGGATTCGGTTTTCGAAAATTGTTATATTAGTCTGCTTATTATAATTATTAATTGATATAAGGTATTTAAAGTGTTAAAAATATGGTTATATAATATTATATTTAAAAACAAATAGTTGTAATAAAGTTTTTAAATTATCTTCTAAATTTTCATTTCCATGACGAACAAAATAAGTTTTAAACAAACTTCACGTAGTTAGAACAGGTGCTTAAATTCCCAACAAAACTTAGAGATTAATTACTCTACTTTGATAAATAATAACTGAGACAATAATTATATACCGAGAGGCAAAAGGCAATATTTAACCTCTTTATAATTATCAAATCAAATATATGTCATTAGTTAAATGTTATTGCGCCTAAATTCAATGGTTAACTGGATGGGCACGACCCTCAATCGTGATGAATAACTGAACTGACAAGAAGAAGTCTAAAATCATGTTATTGTTGATTCATCCACAAAATTATATGGTTTATACAATGTTTCCTGCATAGTGTATTGGAGGGAATGGTCGAGGGATCGATTGGCAGAGGACGACCTCGCCAGGAGAACCCAGACCAGATTTGCCGAGATATGGGCTGCACCTCTTATGCGGAGTTGAAGAGAGTTGCCGTGGATCGAGCGGAGTGGAAGAGGAGATGCATCGCCTTGCTGCAGACCAATCATTAGATTGAGACTGGAGAAGAATATATGTAGTTGAAAAAAAAAATTAAGAACTATTTCCACTTTTGTCTTTATTTTGACAGCGAGCCTGCGAAACAGGTCTCTGTCGAAATAAAGATAAAGGGAAAGCGTTTCTTAAAAAAAAAGTTACTTTAAATAATAATTATTGTTTAAAATATAATTTCTTCTAGAGATTTCAGAAAAAATCAATAGATTATCTTCAAAAATAAAGTATTTTGTAAAAATACATAAGATGCAAATTAAAGATTGAATATGAACCTATTAAAGAGATGTGAGGATTCTAACATCCACGAATAGAAGATTCGGATCAAAATTATATCTACAAAGAATCTACGATATCAAACGAATCATCCGCTATATCAGGATAGCCAAAGGCCTGCGCCATTACATACGTTAGTTAAATCAATAAACGAAAAAATGAAACCAAAAACATTGATAAGAACTACAGAAATAAAGGCATTTTAAGCTTTCTGGAAAATATACCATGGAACAAAGTGTGAAACACGGTCTTACGTAAAGCAACACGAAAAATGTCATAAGATTTGGCAGGAAATGAAGATGATTTTTGTGCAATCACGTGGGAAGAATGGACACCAACTGAATTCCCCACGTGGAGGCAAATACCATGTTAGAGGGTTTAATCCGGAAAACCAGCATAAAGGTGTCGAGACAGTTGATGTTTGATGTCCTAGGAGTTTTCTATGAAAATAAACAGATCATACGATATTCTACAAGAGTTAAAAGAATTGTATATAAATAACAAAATTAAATAGTTTGAAATAGGACCAATCAAATGTGGTTTTATAACAACAACAACAAACCGTCACATCGTTTCTCCAAAGGGGTAGGTAGAGAAAATGGACAGCACACTACTCGATCCTGACACACCTCTCTACTTTCCTCCACATTCATACAAGCACGTTGATTCTGCCGACTTCTAACACGGTGGTTTTCTTACTATTTTGCAGCATTTGAAATGTTGATCCATTGCCGAATGCTCAGAGTTCCCTGGACAGACTTGGTTACAAATACCGAAGTCCTGAGGCGAGCTAGAGTTCACCAGGAATTGTTATCAACTATTAAGGTTCGAAAGATCTCACATCAGGGTCATATACTGCGTGGGGAAAAGTACCACCTTCTCCAACTGGTATTGGAGGGGAAAATTGAGGAACGCCGAGGGCCCGGAAGGAGACAAATGTCCTGGGTGTGAAACGTGAGGGAGTGGACCCGCATCCGAAGTGTAGAGGAGCCGTTCCGAGCGGCACAGGACAGGGATAGGTTCGCCGAGGTGATAGCCAACGTTGGGGGGACCCGACAGGGCACTTGAAGAAGAAGAAGATCCTTATAATATGTAACACTGAAGAAGTATATAAAATAAGAAGAGAAATAAGTAATATTTAATTAAAAAAAATATATATTTATTTTTGTGAAACGTTGATAAGTTTTTTTATACGTATTTTAAGATTTTTCGTAAAGATGATTTTGAGTATATAAAAACCTCAAATAGTTTCGAAAGTCTCACTAATTACTCGAGACAGAATAGTAAGCTAGCTACCAGGAGCATAGATCGCGGTGTTGGGTATCATCAATTTGGCCTTAAATTATCACTTGTGATGCGACCCAGTCAAGGCTTCCCGTAATGAATCATTAATCACTTTTCTCGTTAGACACCTCTGATATAGCTATTCCAAGAATACAGAGGATTTCATGTTTTCATAATCTTGGGAGGCTTAGGTAACAGAGATATGTGAGGTGTTTTTCAACGAATTAAATTATAAAAAATGTCCTAAATAAATAATACTTCTAGCAAGTGTGGAAATATAATGGTGTGTTATTTATATTTAAAAAATCTAATGTTTTTGTTTTATGTTGTATTATAAAATTAGATTTACGATTTTGAAAAACTGATGGCTACAAAGTGAATTGGAATTATTAAATTAAATTAATACAATAAAAAAACAACATTTTAATACGAGTTACATATATTTTTGAAACAAAGTAAAATAACTACTGGGTAACAGTATATTTATTAAAGTTTTTAAATAAGGCTTTGATGAAATATATAATATTTTAATTATAATAAAAGAGTTACACCAAGGAATAAAATCGAAGATTCTGATTTGACCAAAGAGAGTTAAATTATTATTATTATTATTATTATTATTATTTTGTTGAATCGTTCTTTACATCATGATAGCATGAGCCAAATTGATGTTAATAGTATTATAATAGCAATCATAGTGATTCTCGTGACGGCTAATCTATCGCCATTTTACTGTCACGTAAATTCTACACCAGACCATAGATAGTGTGACAATCACACTGCCCTCGCCGGGAATCGAACCCGGAACCTTTGGAGTGGCAGTCAATGCACTTACCACTCGGCCACGGTCAACTATTTTAAAGGAACCGGGTCGTCATATGTTTTATATCTGTTTGAAAATATGATTTGTAAAGAAAATATAATTTTAACTATAATTGAAACCTTTATTTACCAAAATTTATACATTTTCAACATAGATGCATGTATTGTTCTCCAAGAAAACAGTCGTTATCATTCGTATTAATTATGTTATCAGTTTAAATGCGTAAAAATTAAAAAAAAAAATAATAATCCTACCCAATTAAATCGAGCGGAAAACAAATGAGAAAATAATTATTTTTATGAGGCAATATTGATTGAAAGTTTTCGAAAAATGTATATCGTCCTTCGAATACGTAACGCCCCTATCAATACTAAATTGACAGCTTCTCTGATCCTCTTGTCGCGGTGTTTCCAGAAAAGTAAAGTTATAAACGAAATAGCCCAAATAAAATGTTTTCCGGGCTGGGAGCGTACGCTTTTTATCCAGGGAAGCTGGAAATACAGTTTAAGTACCACACCCCGCATTAACTAGGGCTTCTGTTATATAAAGGACATCTTTATATAAAACTTCTCAATTATGTACGAGTATATGAATTTTTCTGTAAAAATATTTCATGCCAAAACAAAACTTTATTTGCAGCAATAGTAATTTTACGTGTTCATATTAATTTTAAAGAACGTGGCTTAGTAACTTTAATGCAGATTACAAATTCAATATTTCAAACAGCAAATACATAACATAGATCATTAAAAATACAATAACTAACTAACTAACTAACTAACTAACCATCACGCCGTCTCCCCAAAAGGGCACGCAGAAAGAATGGACTGCCCCACTTTTCTTTCCTGGCATATTTCTCCCGCTTCCTCAACATTCATACATCGCATTCATTCATGCACGCGCGTCAATTTCTCTGACTCCTCACATGACTGACATTCAATATATTATTTATTTGATCGTGCCACGTTTTCCTCAGTCTTCCTCTATTTTTGGTTCCATTTACATCGTTAACATATATATTTTTGACCATTCTTTCTTCATTAATTCTATCCATATGTCCAAACCATCTTTTTTCTCTTTATTAAAAAAAAGACTAATACCGAGGATTTAAATCAATGATATTAGAATTTATTATTACAATCTTCAATGTGAGCAGAAAATAGCTCATTATTATGAAGAAGGAATCTGGTCGTGTCCAGGCTTGAACCCACGTCCCCTGGATCAGGAGCCAAGCGTTCTATCCCCTAGACCACCACCCGATTAATGATCCTTTCATTATTTTGTTCATAACACCATCGTTCGCACCGCATTCACTCCTTGTATTTTCATTCGACAATCTATCAGACACACACATACACACATTTTTCTAAGAGATCTTATTCCAACTGCATTTATTCTTTTTCATCTTTCTTTTGACAGTTCCATGCTTCGCTTCCATACATAAGGGTCGGTAGAAGAACACCGTTGTGCACTGCCATTCTAGCTTTTTTGGATAGGTTTGTGTTTGCGATGACAACTCTACGTAACATCAAATATTAATAAAAATCTACATCTAGCTTTTTGAGTTTATCAAAATTTTAAACGTTTGGTCTTATAAGGATATAATAAAAAAAAAATATTTATGTGCATAAATATTACACTGAAATTTGGTCTATCAATAGAAATTCTGCTATTTGTTAGAATATCTGAAACTAAAAAACTAAGAATTGAATTTATCAAAAAAAATATTAGTTTTGATATTTTTATTAAATTCACTAATTTTTAGTAGTCCAAACTATGCTGTTTACTATATTTTTACATATCTTTATTTTGTTTTTTTCTGACTAACCGGTTTCCCTCTTGCAGAAGTTTCGTCCCGATTACAATACCAAACCGGTTTCATTCTGTAACCCTGCCGAAAGCTTGTGGTTCCAAAAAATTAATAGGTGTAATAAAAAAGGATAGAAGTGTTTCAAATTATTTTTAATAATACCACACTACAAATGAAGTGCTGCCTACGATAGTATTTAATTTTTTTGTTGACCATTGGAAATATGCTCTGTATAAAAGTTTTTTAAAATTTGAAGTAGAAACAACGTTGCTTTAAATCACTTTACGCATAATTGCCTGATATAAAAAAAATAATTTTTTTTTTTTTTTTATAAAATAAAATATTTTCTATTATCCAATAAAATAAAATATAAATTCCGTTTTTTTTTCCATAACAATTTCATAACTTTAACCTCAATTAACTTCAATTTCATAACGGAGTTGTAAGCCAACTTCAATAGTACATTTTTTATAAAAATATTTAGCGTTATAAAAGCTTATCTCCATGTGAGCGCTTATCTTCTAGAATTAAGGGGTTATTTTTATGATGTATGTGCTTTATCAAAACAAATCTTATATTATCTGCAATAAATAGACAGCGATTATCTTTTAGTAATTGTGTTATAATACACAATTTACTGTACGATTCATGACAGAGATAAAACATTTATGACGATCGAATGACATGACATAATTTTCCTTGCAAAATTAAGCATTGGAAATTGGGGTATGTTAGTTCTATTCTTTTATAAAATTTTATTACGTGATTTTATAATAAAAGAACAACGATTCGTGTAAAAACAAGCTAGTTATGCAACTTTAATAGAGAGGTAAAGAAACTCGATACCTTGGTTTAGATTTAAAGTTGGTAACCCTATTTTGTAATTCAGAGAAGGCAGGATGCCACTCTAATCCTTCGAAGACTTCACCGCCACCCGGGAATGCCATAATCCCAGAAAACAAGAACCGGGATGAAAAAAAAAAACGTATTGAAGAATACTTCGATCTAGATTTTCAGTAAATTTTTCGTTGAATAGATGTGACGAGGGTAGCGGGGTCCGGGTCGCAGTATCGACTATCAAAGTTTAAGTAACGTTACTTTTTCACTTTTGATTCAGGTTAACGCGTCCAGTCCGGGGTTAATGATAAATGTAAAGTGCTATTCGAATTCTCGTTCAGTCTTTCTAGGGTAAAATCGTAAATTGACCCTATGTTTTAGGCAAAATATTTTCATTTGGTCGCGTCAGTATTCGTAAGCGTTTATATTATTCTCTAATATTTTGAGCAAACATTTTAAAAATAGGATATTAAAAAAAAAAGGCTTTTATTTAATCATTGTGTTAATTGACAACGTGCCTTGCTTGTTGTAGTCTATTTTCAAATCAGCAGAATCATTTTGATAAGCTTTTTTGACACGTTCTTTACAAAAGCTTGTTTCAGTTATATAAAAAAACACCCTCTTAATTAATATTATTTTGATAAAGTTAATTAAAATTTATCAGTTATTTATCATTATAAAATGAAAATATGAAAAAAAAATTACTTTATATTTTGAATTTACATTTATTTCTTTATTTTTTGTTTTAATTAATATTTTGACTAGTTTGTTTAATACCAGAAGATAATTATTAGCGAGCTACCGAAACCGGTCGAAACTAAACAAGTATAAAATAACTAATTGCATATTATAAAATTATTTATAAAATATACTATATATTAATATTTTTTAATTGAATTGTTGTGCTACAAATAAGTACATTAAATATACACATAATTTAAGAACAAAAAATCGTTCTCAGTATTCTTTCGCTTTCGTTAAAAAAATATGATAATTATGTACATAATTCAATTAAAATCACACTGCGAGAGGAAACTTTAACTTGTTGTTTTTGTCTGTTTGTTATTAAAACCGATATCCTTGATTTTTTAAAAAAGGAAATTTTGAAATAATTTTTGCTTTCGAATAACAATAATATTTGTTTTTATCATATGTTGAAGAAAACATTCCATCCGCTGAAAAATTCCCAGCATTTTAATCATAAAATATATGTAGTTCTGTGTCTGTTAAACGTATTCGAGATATAATACAGAAGCTTTAAAGCGCCTTTAGTTATGTTTGCAAAGGAAATATTTTGAGACAACCAAATTACACCAAAGCACGTGAAAAATGTTACTAATATGAAATTTCATATGTCCAGTGGCGGGTACAAGCTCATATGAGTGCAGAGTCGTGTTGCTACAGTTTCTTCCTTTATTACCCCCGGAACTGGATTTTTAGACGCCAACTATTCGTCCGCGCCGCGCCGAGAGCGCAGAAATATAAAAGAGGTAAAGTGTAATAAAAAACTCCCACCCAGGCGAGACGTGGATTGTAATAAAAATGTCGGCCCAGTCAGTACGGGTATTACAGACGTTCTGCGGACGAAGCTAAGCGGATTACGGCGACTGAAAAAATGCGACCTACATTATACACGTGAGATTTTAACTTATCAGAACGTAGAGTGCTTGCTTAAGTTAAATAGTAACCTAACTTGTGCGACATTTATTCAGGTTTTAAGTATACTTTAATACGTACGTACGTATTAGTTGACCATTTACCAAGTACATGGTTTTTTATATCTTCTAACTTGGGAAACCCGTTCTAGGGAGGCAATTTTCGCACTCTATATAATCTCAATATATAAAGTACAAATTGAGGGAACAATAACAAGGGTAACAAAACCAACCACAGAGTGTAGTAATTTAAAATTAATTGTCTTATTAACACTATACATATTATATGGTATTCTTTATAACGTTACATACTACTACGAATAAAAAAATGATTTAAGAGTAAAAAATGATTCTTTGTTTCCATTACCAAACTACATATTAAATAATTAATTTGCGTGTGAAGCACTTAATTTGCGGTGTGGCACTAAAAAAAATAAAAAAAATCTTCTAATTTTTTCACCACTCTTTATATTTGTTTTATCGAACTAGTCGGTTTCGCTCTCATCGGAGCTTCGTCAGGGTAACAAAACAAAGTGAAAGTTTGTAACCCTGACGAAGCTCCGCCTGGAACAAAACTGTAAATAAAGTGGTGAAAAAACAATTAGATAAATGTTTTTAAATTATTAAATAAAAACTCTTTTCTAAACGTTTTATTATATTTCGTCTTCATTTGTCTGATACGGCACCAGAAGAAGAAATATGATTTGGTTTTTCTTTCGATACGAAAGTTTTTAGTAAATCAAAAAGTTCAAATTTGATGTTATGTCACAATTGAAACGTGCCAGCAAAAAGTAAAATAAAGTTATGTGAAAATCACATTTTGTTTATTCAGTTACATAATGATTTTTTTTTATTTAGTTGCATAAAAATAAAGCCATAATAATTATTTATATCAACCTGTCACACCAATTGCAAAAAGCTTTAATGTTTGAAAGTAGGTTGGTTGAGGAAATGAGAATGCAGCGGAAAATGAAACAGAAATTTTGCACAAGAAAAGCTTCTTACAATATAAGCAAAAACAAAAGCTTTTTTTTTAAATACATGCATGATAAGCAGCCTACTTCTTAGTATAATATTATCATTAATTGCAATTCCTATTCAAAGTATTGGTAATAGATTATTTTTTTAGTAAACGTTGTATTTAAGGGAATAATACATTTTCAAGTATATCACAAGAGTAAAATAACTAAGGTATTTAGATTTGTACAATGTTAGTTGTAAGTAACATTTTTTGTAAGATTAAAAACAATCTAGAGGCGCGTAGTAGGCATTACAAAGAAACAAACTTCTGGTTGCAAGAAACAGGTCAAATTTGCGAAAGAGCATTTACATTACATTCATACTCATATTTTCTTTAGTACTCGTTTATATTGGTACGTTGAAAGTACAGAAGCCTGTATTATAAACGCAGAAATGAGATCATTGAGAAAATGTGAAGGAAAATGATCCGTGAGATGTGGAATTTTGGACGTAGAAAACAAATAGATAAGTAAAGAACATTTTAAATGTTGTATACTCCTTTAAGAAAAAATAAGTCGAGGACGGCCGAATTTATCAGAAAAATCGACGAGCGTGCATATTACGATGAAGCTTGGGAGGTATGTCAGGCTACAGTAGTATGGCGGTTCATCCTATCTGTCTACTTCTCAGGGGAAATGGCGTGATGGTTAGTTAGTTAAGATAAAGACACTTCAACATATAAGATAAAGACACTTCTTTAAGTATTATAGAAATAATAATGCCAGGAAAACTGTTATATTTTATTTAAGTGGTGAATTTTATATTTACCCTTACTTTGTATTGTGGATTCATAATTGAGCAACGTATTTTCTTAAATTGGTAACAAAACACTTAATAAAAATAATAAAAAAACATGTTTCGGGACACATAAGCCCTTCATCCGTGTAGTTAAAAAGACGCGTGGTGGTCATCAGTCATGCCATTAACCCGAAGGGATATACAGCAAGGACGGACGTCCATAGTGTTTTTTCCTTACATATATACTTCTTAAGCATCCTCGACATTCATACATCGTGTGGGTGCGCACGTCGTTTTCTAGATTTACTCACGTACTGAAATAAAATAAAATATTTGATCGTGCTCCGTTTCTAAGTGTATCGCCGGTGGTAGTCTAGGGGACAGAAAGGTTTACTCCTGATCCAGGGGATTTGAGTTCAAGGCAGAACACGACTAGATATCTTCATAATAATGAGCTATTTTCTGCTCATATTGAAGACAGTAAAACAAATTCTATTGCCATTGATTTTAATCCTTGGAGTTAGTTTTTTTGATAAATAATTAAATTATTTAAATATGTTTAATAAAGTGTTGTGTTACAAAGTTTAAAAAAATATTATTCAAGTTTTATTCTGCCTGATTTTATGAAGCTAAGCGTTACATTGTAATGAATTGAATAATTTTGAATTTAATAATGAATTTAATAATAATTAATATAAAGAGCCCGATGTGATCAGATCCATCAAAGTAGGCCTGAGATGGGCTGGTCACATAATCAGAATGGACGACGACAACCCTACAAAACGCCTCACGCTCTCAGTACCACAGGGACGTAGAAGACCAGGAAGGCCCAAAATGCGATGGATGGACAGTGTCAACACGGATGCATCGGTGTTGCAAGTGAGAAATTGGAGAATGGGGGCATCAAACAGACAAGAATGGAGGAAGCTCCTGGATTCAGCCAAGGCCCACCCAGGGCTGTCGAGCTTAGGATGATGATGAATTTAATAATTCATTGATTGGACACGAGTTTATCAATTACCGTTGCGTTGCATGGGATAACATTTAATATCAACGTGGATTTTAATATTCTAGGTAAATACAGCACACGTTGAATATCAAACAAGTTATATGTTTTGCGAGTTTTGTATGAAGCTGCAAATACAGAGCTTGTACAAATAGAAACCGGGTTTTATATTGCAAAATATAGCAGGATTGTGATATAGAGGAGGATATTTGAACTCGTGACTTTGGTTTAGGGCAGTACAGAGAAAAATGAATGCAAACGAATTCTGTGAGCACAAGGAACCAACTTTTATTTTCAAATTGTATTCTTCAAGCAAACGTCCTGACATTTTTAGGAATCAAACTGACATTTTTAGGAATCAATTTGCTTTTTAAATTATACACATTAAAATGTTAGGTTCCCTATGTTCCTATCTCTAGTTTTCATGACTGTTTTCTCTATTTACTTAAGATTTTTTTATTTCTTTCATCATTCCAAGTTTTCTCTCCTATTCCACACTCACAATTTTATAATAAGACATAAAATCATGTACTATATTTTGCTTTGTTTTGTTAGATTGGGACATAGAATTGGATTGAAATTAAACTGGATTAAATGTGGCCTAGATACCCTTTTGCTTTTGCTTTTTGTTCTGGAATGGTGCATTTTCCAGCTAATGTAAGTCCTGCGTGGATGGGAGGCGGGCCTAGGGATTGTTTAGGTGAAGGTGACGAAGGGGCGCCGCTGCGTCCTATAATAGCTTCGGATAAGCGTCGGGTAACCTTCTATGTCTTTATTTAACTATTAATTTGTTCAATTGCATTTGTATTAACAATCACTGTATGTTACCCTACAATAAACAAATACACAGATGAAATAGAATTAATAGAAGTTTGGATGTAGAAGGAAATATTAAGTAGACTAAATGAGGCTAGCCATTCCATTGTGTTTGCGTTAAATAAATGTATGTCCCGAGAGGACGGGGACAGGTTTAGGAAGTGTACGAGCGAGACTGTCGAAAAGGCGCAGCTGCGCCCTACAATAAATATATGTAGCGCTTATATATCTTTTATATACGTGTACACTATAAATCTTTTATACTTAAATATGTAATAATTGTGTTGTTTAAAACCGTTATATCACTTAAATTACCAGAAGATAGAAGCGAGCTGCCAAAACCGGTCGAAGCCATAAACATAAGTGAAATTTAACTAAACATACATAAAAAAATACACGACACTGATTATAATATTCACTAACAAACTATTTGTTATCAATAAACAATTACAACAAACAACAGCATTAGCATGGCGTAACATGTATTCTCAATTCTATGTAACATGCGTTCTCAATTAGGTGTAAAAAGCTTTATCAAAATTTCAATTCAAGCTGAATAATGATAAAATATGTTAACTAAATATTTATGTTAATTACTGAAATTCCTTGCTAGATTTTTTTTTTAAATAAAACTTTTCTAGTTAGAAACGGCAGTTCGTTTCCTTTGTACTCTAGCGTCCAGAAGTTGAATAAGAATAAATGGAGTATTAGACATAACATTTTTTTAAGAATTTAGAATCTCTGAAAAAGAACGCGAAGAATTTTTGTTTATCTTTTCTTCGCATGGTTAAAATATTTCGGAATAAATTTGAATGTTGTTTCTTTACAAATACAGAGTTTTGCTCCCTAAACAAGGGCTTACGCCCCGATAAACAGAATTAAGGGTGGTGGAGGGAATCAGTACGACCCTTGGCGGGGGAACATCTTGGAAATATTGCTACTATATCCTCTGCTATTTACATTATGTGTGTAATTACCCATCCGGTTAATTATACACATGCATGAATATCCTTTTATCTTAACATGGAGAAAATGCACAGATGTTTCGTTAAATTAATTTAAACAAAAAATTTTTCATTACATCTTACTGCGAATTAGTGTGGGACATTTTTTTATTTTTTAACTAACTAACTAACTTACCATCACGCCGTCTCCCCGAAAGGGTAGGCAGAAAGAATGGACTGTCACACTTTAACCGATGCGGCACTCCATCCTTCTCTTTTCGCCCCGCGGGAGACGCGGTGTGATGGGTTGCGAACCTCATCCCCATCAATAGGCATCTCCCGAAATTTATTTTTTAAATTTATTTCTTCACTTATGTAAACAACAAAAAATTCTGAGGTAGATTTATTGAATATCATTTGTATTGTTTACAAGTTATCATTGATTACTTGTTTCGTGAAATAGCTAATAGCACCATTTCTTATAATATAAACATTTGCTTTGGGAAATCAAAATATTTATTGTAATAAATCATCCTCAACCCAAAACTCTCATTTCAAATTGACCTATTAAACTCTTGGTAATAATCTCTCCCTGGTAAAGTGTTTCATTAAAAAAAATTAAACGATGTTTTTTTAACTACTTCCACTTTTGCCTTTATTTCGACAGCGAACCTTGCAAAACCGATCGCTGACGAAAAAAGACAAAAGTGGTAGTATTTAAAAAATAATGATTTTATTTATTTATTATTTAAAATGAACTTCCATCGGGAGATTCTTATAAAACCGTAGATTATGTTTATGTTTAGCTAGCGCAAGGTTTTTGTGTTTTGATGAAAATAAATTTTGTTAGTTTATATTGTAAATAATTAGTTAATATCGGCCATGTGAGGAGTCAGAGAAATCGACGCGCGTGCATGACACGATGTATGAATGTTGAGGAAGCGAGAGAAATATATCAGGAAAGAAAAGTGTGGCAGTCCATTCTTTCTGCCTACCCCTTCGGAGAGACGGCGTGATGGTTAGTTAGTTAGTTAGTTTATATTGCTCTCCCAGTGATGAAGGTATAAAACATGGCAAGAAAAATAATTTGAAAACTAGAAAAAACGTGTTTAAATTAATAAAAAAAAAATCATTATAGAATTCTTTGGTGTTAACTCCTTACTAAAATAATAAACTAATAAAAAAAAAACATGAAATAGAATACTTATTTAAATTAGATTATAATTTAAATTAGTTAAATTTTTTAAATTCCATTTATTGAAAAGAAAAGTAAGCTGTATAATATCTTTATAGATGAATTGAATAACCTCAGTTCATTGAAATATAACTAATACATTTATATATAATCCAATGGGACGTACATTTTGTGCTACCGTAATTTTTGTATGAAAATTAGAAACACGGTATGCGTTAATATTATATGTAAAGTTACAAACTCAACTAAGTATGTTCTTCAACCTCCTATATGAAATGTGATATTTGGAAGTTTTAAATGAAGCTGAAATGTAAATAAGAAAGTTTATGAACGAAATCTAAAACCATAGACAGTATCTACTCTTGAAGTTTGAAGAATTTTATCGATCCGTAGCTAAGTAATTCCACCAAGATGGAAACTTTGATTCAATAATAAGCAATTGATAATAACCAATAATTTAGAAAGAGAATATAAAACACTGTTTTATCCACTTTTATAATTTAACACTTTATTTAATAACGTGGCCTATGGCCACAACGTGTGGACATAGGAGCTGTAAGGGTTAATGTCAAAATTATATAAGTTTTTTCATTTATAAAAAGAAATTTGACAGGTCTAATTTTTTTTTCTTTTGTTCCAATCACAAATAGAATAGTTTCTTCAATAATATTTTAAATTTTTTGCTGGTGGGATTGTGTTAAATGCCTAATTAGTTAATTAAAAAAAATGGTGGATACGTGGATTATAAATTAAATAAACACAAATGTCTGGATCGTCCAGCTGACGACTAGTGCACAATTTAAAAGAACATTATGTGTTAATTTATTTTTATATTTATTTTATTTTATATCATTGTATTTTATATAATTTATTTTGTGGATGTTGGACGATCGAAGTGTGCGCGGGAGATGCCTATTGGTGGCGATGAGGTTCGCAACCCATCACATCGCATCTCTCGCGGGGCGAAAAGAGAAAAATGGAGTGCCGCATCGATTAAAGTGTGGCAGTCCATCCTTACTGCTTACCCATTCGGGGAGACGGCGGGATGGTTAGTTAGTTAGTCAGTTTTTGTAAAAATATTATTTTATCGTATTTTTTTTTAAATATTACTCTTTTAAGTACTCTGAAATTTAAGTTAGAATTATTCCGTCGTTCAAGTATTTAACACTTTTTATTGACTAAATAAAAATCTTAAAAAAAATTACTTTACGCAACACAAGGTTACCGTAAAGCAACGTAGTATGTTAACACTATAGGTTCCATTTTTTACGGCGTGAAACTGAAAACTTTATTCATTACGAAGTTGGAAAATGCCGGAGTACAAAACAAAAACCTTCTAAATTAATTAAAAAGGCGCGAATCTGCGCCGTGTATCGAGATTATTTGCTTATTTAATTACAAACATAAAATCATGTAGATATAAGAAACCCATCCCGTAAACTATCCAACATGGCCCGCCATACCACACCAGGATGTAGGGCCGAGAAGACGAAGGAGAAGAAAATTTATTTATCTTAACTTGTTTTGATTATTAAAAATTCTATTCTGTTTTTAGAAATTTGGTTTGGTTCATATGGTGCTCACGTAAATTTGAAGATATTTCGTGTATAAGTGAATTGTTTTGGTTAATTTGATTGTTGCTGCACTTTGTGATAGTTATTTGTGACACAAAATATGTTTTCACTGTTTTGATATTAAAATTATATAAGTTTGTTCGTTTATAAAAATAATTTTGACAGGCGTAAAAATACATTTTTCATTTGTTCCAATTACAATTTGAATAAATTCTTCAACACTATTTCAATGTTTTTGCTGGTGTTGGATTGTTTTAAGTGAATAATGACAATTAATTAAAAAAAAACAGTGGATAACGTGGAATAAAAATCAAATAAACACAAATGTCTGGATCATCCAGCTGACGACAAGTGTACCATCTACATAAAAGAACTGTATGTTAAAATATTTTTATTTGTTATTTTATTTTATATCATTGTATTTTATTACATATAATTTGTTTTAATTTTTTTTTGTGGACGTTGGACGATGAAAGTGTGCGCGGGAGATGCCTATTGGTGACGATTAGGTTCGCAAACGACACCGCGTCTCTCGCGGGGGCGAAAATAGAAGGATGGAGTGCTGCATCGTTTAATGTGTGACAGTCCATTCTTTCTTAGGGTAGGACCCTCTCGGGTAGAAGGCGTGATGGTTAGTTAGTTAGTTAGTTTTTGTTTTGATTATTGTGAATAATTGTCACATAACAGGTTTCACCTAGTGTTCATTATACAAAATGTGAAACAAAAGAACAAGCATTATATTGTATAATAATTTTAACACTGAAAATAAATAATGAATTTTAACCGATTTTTAGTATCATTGAGATAAAAAACGCCGATTAAGGATACGAATAAAGAAACAAGTGTTACATTTCCCAAGGGTTTCTCTTGCCATCGCTTCCTTTTATAATTTGAAGTTTGTATTTTTAAATAAAATATGTAAATTTAGATTGTTTTAATTTAAAAAAAAGAAAACCTTCATTAAGACCTTTTTTCAATTTGATTTCCCAATGCGAATTTTATGAATGCAAGAGAATATTAATTCTCACCCCTAAGAAATTCTTAAGTTTGAAAAATAAAACGCAAATCTTGGATTTTAAGCTTTTAAACATAAAACATAGTATTTTTTTAAATTAAAAAATGGTGTATTACGTACTCGTACATATATTTTAGTCGACTCATATAATATTATGTAATACTTCAAATTCTGTTATTTATTTCAAAGATTAATAACATCTACCTGATTATTGTTTCATACAGTAAAATATCTAATTTTGATGGTCAAGTCTAAGGTAAATATGTGCCTATATTAATTTATTTGAATTATTTAATTACCAATGATAATTTATTATTAATTGTAATTCATAAACTAACTAACTAACTAACTAACCATCAAGACATTTCCCCGGAGGGGTAGAGAGAGAAGATGGATCGCCACAATGCAAGACAGAGCATACCTCTTATACCTCTCGGGCTTCCTCTACCTTAATACATCGTACTATGCACGTACGTCGATTATTCCGACTTCGAACGTGACCGCCTTTTAGTTATTGATTAATTTGGTCATGCCATGTTTTCCTCGGTCGTCCTCGGCTTCTTTTTCCACTCACACTGCTTTTATTCAACTTTTAAACCATTCTACTCTAATCCATTCGTTCCATATGCCCAAACCATCTCAGGGATCCTTTTTTAATTTTATCCATGATGCAGTCATCTGTCTTACGATTCTTTCTTATTTCATCGTTCGGTATTCTATCATACAACGTTTTCTCGCACTTTCTTCTTAGTGATCTCATTTCTACGGCGTTTATCCTGCTTTCATCATTCTTTTGCCAGCTCCAAGCTTCACTTCCATACATGAGGGTTGGCACTAGAACTCCATTGTGTTCTGCCATCTTTGCTTCTGTGGATATATTTCTATTTGCAGTAATGACTTTGAGTGCGCCATTTATTTTATTCCCAGCACCAACCCTTCTTTCGACGTTTTTCTTCATTTTTCCGTCTCTTGTAAACATGCTTCCCAGATACATAAAATCGGCAACTTGCTCCAATTTCTCGCCCATCGCACTTAGTATATCCCAAATCGCCATAAATTTTTCTTTCTCGAAAACTATCACTTAAGATTAAGACACATTCATCACCAAGCATGCCTCATACATCTTTAAATATTTAATTAATTGTTTGTGTACTTAAGATAAACAAATGATTTTTCTGAAATCTCTTGATGGAAGTTCATTTTAAATAATAATTAAATAAAACGATGTTTTTTAACGACTTCCACTTTTGTCTTTATTTAGACAGAGACCGGTTTCGCCAGGCTCGCTGGCATCGACAGACTGGTGACACTATTGTAAACTTAGTCCTTTATATACATACAGATCAGGGGTGGTAAACATGATTCTATACAAAAATAATCTTCAAATATTTATGTAAAATTTTCTGAATTTAAATATAAGTATTACAGGTATTCTTGGAGGTTCGTATTTAATACAATGAATTTTAATTTTCGCTGTTTAAATAAAGACCAAAGTGGAAGTATTTAGTTAAAAAAACATCGTTTTATTTAATTATTATTGTTTGTGTACGTTTAAAAAAAAGCGTTGATAAAAATATTACGATTATTTAAATTCAAAAAGGTCTGAATTAATCTTGTTTTGTACTTTTAATACAGTTAGAATTTTAATTAGCATTGTAGAATTCTCCAGAAGATCTCCATGAGATTTCAAGTTGCAGCTCATCTCAGAAATGAGAGGAAACTTTTACCGTATTATTACGCGCTGTCGAGCATTGTTTGATATTAAATTTCCATCCAGACTTTGTTTTAAGTTCAACTCATTCATAACCATTAGGCAAAACTGCGAGGGGATAAGGAAACTTTAAAACTACAGTTTACACACGATTTAGGTACAAGTTGATGCTCTTTTGGATAAAACCATAATTTCTATAAGAAATTATGTGAACGCCTGTATAATATCAAACGAAAAACTAAAATATTAAATAAGGGTTAGATACCATATTTTAAACGAAAATATAAATGCAAGTATGATCATATGATTTCTTATTAAAAATATACAATATATTATTTAGACCACCATGTAAAAATAAAGCTATTATTAAAAATCTAATGATTTTACTTAAATCTGTTGTAAAAGATTTTACTAAAGTCGTATCTGAGAAGCATGTTTACAAGAGACGGAAAAATAAAAACAGACGTCGAAAGAAGGGTTGGTGCTGGGAATAAAATAAATGGCGCACTCAAAGTCATTACTGCAAATAGAAATATATCCACAGAAGCAAAGATGGCAGTTCACAATGGCGTTCTAGTGCAAACCCTCATGTATGGAAGTGAAACTTGGAGCTGGTAAAAGAATGATGAAAGCAGGATAAACGCCGTAGAAATGAGATCACTAAGAAGAAAGTGCGAGAAAACGTTGTATGATAGAATACCGAACGATGAAATAAGAAAGAATCGTTAGGCAGATGACTGCATCATGGATAAAATTAAAATAGGATCCTTGATATGGTTTAGACATATGGTTTAGACATATGGAACGAATGGATGAAAGTAGAAAATAGCGAAAACATAGCATGACCAAATTAATCAATTACTAAAAGGCGGCCACATTCGAAGTCGGAATAATCGACGTGCGTGCATGGTACGATGTATGAATGTAGAATAAATCTGAGAGGTATGCCAGGACATAGCGTTGTGGCAATCCAACCTCTCTGCCTACCCCTCCGGAGAAATGGCGTGATGGTTAGTTGGTTAGTTAGTACAAAAATAAATATGTCCCTGAGAGATTAATGTATAAGATATAAAAAAATTACAATATCGCAAATAAAAAACTGTTTGATTATATACAGGGGTGTTAGTTGAAGTTTGCCGGTTTTACTCATAGATGTCGCTAGAGATATGTATACATTTCTATGATTTGGCATCTATGTCATATATTTCTATGGACATTAACCTTCAAAAATACACAAGTTACATTCTGCCAAAATAATAGTGTCATAATTGTTTACCTCAGTGAATATGTCGAGTTTCGTTCCAAGTAAATCGCATTTGCGGCATTCGTTGCTTTTCTTATTTCATCAAAAGAAAAAAGCAGTTGAAGCTCATCGGTTGCTGGTAGAAACTTATGGTGAACATGCTCCAGTGATTAGAACATGTGAGATATGGTTTCGTCAATTTAAAAGTGGAGATTTCGATTTTACAGACAATGAACATCCTGGTGCAACGAAAAGTTCGAAGACGAGGAATTGCAGGCGTTATTGGATGAAGACCCAACCCAATCGCAACAAAAATTGGCCCAAACACTTAATGTGACCCGAGGAGCAATTTACTGTATTTGGTGGGACCAGTGTGGTGTGGTGTACTTCGAGTTATTAAAACCTGGTGAGACGGTGAATACGGATCGCTACTGACAACAAATTATCAATTTGAATCATGCGTTGATTGAAAAACGGCCGGAATGGGCCCGAAGACATGGTAAAGTTATCCTACAACATGACAACGCACCGCCTCATACAGCTAAAGTGGTGAAGAACACTCTCAAAGCATTGAATTGGGAAATATTATCGCACCCGCCGTACTCTCCAGACCTTGCCCCGTCCGACTATCACCCCGTCCGACACCCACTAGCAGAGCAGCGCTTCGCCAATTTTAAAAAGTCGAAAAACGGCTCGTCGAATGGTTTGCCTCGAAAGAGAAATTTTTTTTTTGAATAGTATCCATGATTTGCCTCAAAGATAGGCAAAATGTATAGAATCCGATGGTCAATACTTTGAATAAATTTTTTTTGAGATTCCCTTGAGAATTAAGTGTTTTCTTTATTGAAAAAACCGGCAAACTTCAACTAACCCCCTTAGGTATTTAAAGCTTTCATAGTAGTTCTTATTTTATAATGAAACAAAAATAATGTGTTTCTTTTATCAACATGAAAAACAAAACTTTTTAGATTATTTCCTACCGAGAAATAATATATCTATTACCATGTGTGGGTATTACGTATTATTTTTCTATCAAAAAGTATAACTTGTGCTTTGTTTAGGCTCCCTCTGTTATCTTTCAATACTCCAGTATAATAAACGAGGAAGATTTGCATAAACTCTTGATCTTTTACGCATATAGCAGTTTCCATATGTTGGTTATACTCGTATATACGGATCGCTTTGTCAAAAACTCGAAACAAAATATGTGTTTATGAAAAGCAAAAGTACAATATTTGAAAACCGAATATTTAAAATTTATTAGAATTGTAAAAATACACCACTTTTGTTTTTTTTACATATTCACTTGTCATTTTTATAAATACATAAATTTATTTTTTATTTTTATTATAAATAGAAAATAACATATTGTGTATATTTTGTTTACATGATACATTTGAAATTCAATCATACACATACGCGTAAAATATATGAACTATATGTAAATAAGATTTTATATTTATAGTTTTATTCAACATTTGCAACATCGAAAAAAACATTATGTGTTATTACATTATGTGCTAAATTAAAAAGCGGTTGATTCGTGGAAAATAAATTAAATAGACAATATGTGCACCATCTAAAAAGAACATTTTGTGTTAAATTATTTTTATTTTGTTATTTTATTTTATATCATTGTATTTTATATTATTTGTTTTAGATTTATTTTGTGGGTGTTGCACGATCGAAGTGTGCGCGGGAGATGCCTATTGGTGGCGATGAGGTTCGCAACCCATCACACCGCGTCTCCTGCGGAACGAAAAGAGAAGGATGGAGTGCCGCATCAGTAAAAGTGTGACAGTCCATTCTTTCTGCCTACCCTTTCGAGGAGACGGCGTGATGGTTAGTTAGTTAGTTTTATTCAACTTAATTGCGATTTAAATGCTCTTTCTTACTTTTTCGCAAGTTATTGGTATAGCAAATAACATGATCTTTTAAGCATTTTTAAATAATATTCATATATAAAACAAACTTTTAGTATTTTAATGATATGATAAGAATTTTTTTTTCAATATACGAGTACAAATATTTTGGAAATGACTTAGCATGTCTGTGATTCAGTTCTACGTTTGGTTTTAATACAGAAGTTAAGTATCAAGCCAAACATTTGTAAACGTTCCGGTGGTATTTCTATCTCAGTAGATAGAACCAGGAACCTATTGCACCAAAGAAAATCCCCTGTCACATTACCCTTTGTGACATTCTCTTAAGCCGCTCACGTAAAGCTGTGGCATCCTTTAAACGAGAAACAACAGAAGAACATGGGTAAGAAACCTTTTTTAATACAAGACAGTTTTTAAATTACGCAACAAAAAAGAAAGTTTTCCCATATAAATAAAAAGTCTATGTATTTTTTGTAGCAATGTTTAAAAGGTTTTTTTTTGTTGAAATACGTATTATTATTTAACCAGATTTTTTTTATTCGGAATTGTATATATTAATGTTTTTATTAAAATTTCTTAGTAAAAGTCCTAATGTAAGTAATCAAAAAATTACTTAAATTGTATATTTAGTTTTTATAACAAAGTTTTTTTTGCTGCACCTAGATGATAGAAGCAAACTGCCAAACCGGTCGAAGTTAAAACTCAAATATAATAAAAACTAAATATATATATTCTATAATAATTGATCCTTTTTTTCATTATTTGGAAATGTATAGTTTCACTTAAATCACTATTTCATTTACTGTGAATTTTGGGTACTTTGCGTTGTTTAAAAAAATCATACGCTATAATTTATTATGCTATACGAGTATATTTAGAAAGTCATATGTTCATATGACGGTACTATTTGCAAACCCGGCAAACTCCACCAACAATAAAAAGTGAGATATGAATTGGGTCTCTTATTCATAATACATTTGCACACAATTTTTATTGATTTTCAGTTTCAAATTCGGCTTCATTCTGAAGAATTTTGCTATTTAAATATAGGGTGTGTTGCAAACATGGCAACCTCCACTTGAGTGTTGCAAAGCTGGCAAACTCCAAAAATGAAATTCATTATTTTACTTTAATTATCAACATAATGATGATTATTTCATGGCTGATTACTTTTAAAATACTAACTGGTTGAGATGAAAAAAAATAATATCGTAAAAAAGCGTATCAGTTTTTGCGATTTACTCAAAACATCAAATGATATCCCTCATATAAGCAAATTAGTGAAAACATAAAAAAAAATATTTTTTGATATTTTATGATAGAAGTTTATTGTAACTAACTAACTAACTAACTAACCATCACGCCGTCTCCCCGAAAGGGTAGGCAGAAAGAATGGACTACCACACTTTCGATGCGGCACTCCATCCTTCTCTTTTCGCCATCGCGAGAGACGCGGTGTGATGGGTTGCGAACCTCATCGCCACCAAAAGGCATCTCCCGCGCACACTTCGATCGTTCAACGTCTACATAATAAATCTAAAACAAATTATCTAAAATACAATGATATAAAATAAAATAACAAGAACAAAATGGAATTGTCTTAATTATTTTCAGAAAATGTCTAAAGTACCATCAAGTCAGGGAAAATATATGAAGAAATATTCAGAGATAGAAATACAATTTGCATTGGAAGCTGTGAGAAATGGGATGCCGAAAAAAACTGCGGCTAAAAAATTCAATGTTCCTAGGGCAACAATTAAATGTAAATAATTAAAATAAGCCGTCTGGCGACTCTAAAGTGGTTATGGGCAGGTTACGTAGCCAGAAGCTCGGACAAAAATGGACAAGAAGACTGCTGACTTGGTCATTGTAGAGGACAAAGAGAAGTACAGGTCGACCGCAACTACGGTAGAAGGTTAACCTGAACAGATATGTCGGAATAACCTGGATGCAATCTGTACAAGACAGAGTGACGTGGAATCAAATGGAGGAGGCCTTGGTTCAGGAGTAGACGGGAATAGGCCGAAGAAGAAGAAGAATGAAAATTAAAAAATACTTTAAAAATCTTTTTCTTATGTTTATTAAGTTAAAATCAACTAATGTTTGTGTCTTCGAACGGTTTCGGCAGTTCGCTGCCATCATCTTGCACCAGAATGTTTTTAATTAAATATATATTTCAAAGAGATTTTTTATTCTTTGAATTTATTTACAAAATCAATCGAACATTTGCAATAAAGGCGTTAACAATTTTTATACAATTTGTTTTTAGGTATAATACTGATTTTTATGGCTTATAAATACATGTGGTTGTTGTAATGTTAATATTAGTACAACCACATTTTTTTTTCAAAACATGGTTGTTGTACTACATAATATTTACTGAGATTTGTACGGTTCGTACCCCAAAGATTGACGACCAATGTAGTAAAACATACCACAAGGGTGTAGTATGCTGTTTGTTCAAACAGCTAAGGATCTGCGTCATGACTTTTATGAAAGCACTGCATTTCTGACGCGTGTAATTGAATTCTTATACAACTTAAGCCTTAAGGGATTCAAATTTAATTATTGCAAATTAAAAATACTGTTTTCTTAAACATTTATTTTATTTTATAGGAATGACATGTTTCGTCTTGCTAAGGAACTAACAACATTTGAAAGTGTCTTAGAAAGTCGAAATAAAATAAAATAAAATATATTAAAACTCCTAGAAAATAGACGTTTACATTTGTATTAAGTATCTTATATGGAGTAATATTTTTTTTTCTTCAAGACATACAAAAAAAAATATTTAAAGCACGATAATTTATTATTATATTCTATTTATAAAAGGGTGATAAATTTTCACAATTCATTCACCACTTTAAAATTGTTTGTATTGACTTCATAAATATTAAGGACTCTATTCTTTATAAATATTAATGACGTTAGCCATTTATATTTGCATTTATTTAAATAGCAAAAAAATTATTTGAGCACAAATGGGTTAAATTTTTTTTTGAAGATTTAAAATATATCATTATTTACCGGTAACTATAAACGAACACAATTTTTTTGGTCTAATGATGCGTGGAGGAGGTGTTGGCAGGGGACGAATCCTCTGGCTCCACCACATTAGGGACTGGATTAAGAAGCGTTGAGGAGCTATTTCGAGCTGCTGGGGACAGAGACGCCTACCCTCGGATGATAGTCTACGTCCGGGTGATTTGTTATGACACCGAAAAAAGAAGAAGAAGAATGAGACGTGTTTTAAATCATGAATAAAGTAAACAATTACATAAACGTAATGACTTGAATAGACAAGATATTTTTTGTTGTTGTTTTCGGATTACAGTATTTTTTGTTTGTTTTCAGAGTAAAAAGTTAATACGCACTGAATTAAACTACAGACATTAGCACGATATTTGGATATTAATGGCGGTATTTAGGCAGAGCGGCAAAAAGGTTAATTAAGAAAATTCCACTAGAATTCCATTAAAACGCGTTCCATTTAAAAACCGTAAAATGTTTATCATCTTTACTCAAGAGTGGCTTAGAGCATTAGCCGAGGAGTATTTACATTCGAATTCTCGAAAACTCCAAGAAATAATTGGTATTTAATAGTATATTTCATTGTAATTCTTATTTTATTTTAATGAGCATAGAGCTCACAATAAAAAAAAATATATGTATATTTTAAATAAAGAATTAATTTTTTGATGATTATTTATTAATCGCTATTAAATGAATCTTGTATTGTTTATTAGAAACAATAAATAAAAAGTAATAATAATGACCGAGCCATAGAGGGCTCCCTCCGCTTACCCGAAACTGTTATAGGCGCAGCGGCGCGGCGCCTTTCGTCAGCTTCACTCGTGCACTCCCCAGGCCCGTTCCCCGTCCATGAGGGACTTACGTTAAAAAAAAATATATATGTATATTTGCAACCAAGGGGGACCCAGACAACATTTAAGCTACGCTACTCTCCCTCGATGTCCCGCCGTACACACATAAAAAAATATTCGAATAAAAAGTAATGCAATTGTTTTTCCTCTTAATAATTAAAGCTAGAATGGCAGTGCACAATGGTGTTCTTCTACCGACCCTTATGTATGGAAGCAAAGCATGGAACTGGCAAAGGAAGGATGAAAGTAGAATAAATGCAGTAGAAATGAGATCTCTTAGACGAATGTGTGGATATTCTGTGTATGATAGAGTGTCGAATGAAAATATAAGAAGTGAATGCAGTGCGAATGATGGTGTCATGAACAAAATAATGAAAGGATCATTAAGATGGTTTGGACATATGGAAAGAATGAATGAAGAAAGAATGGTAAAAATTATATGTTAATGATGTAAATGGAACCAGAAATAGAGGAAGACCAAGGAAAACGTGGCACGATCAAATAAATCAAATATTGAATGTCGGCCATGTGAGGAGTCAGAGAAATCGACGCGTGCATGACACGATGTATGAATGTTGAGGAAGCGAGAGAAATATGTCAGGAAAGAAAGGTGTGGCAGTCCATTCTTTCTGCCTACCCCTTCGGGGAGACGGCGTGATGGTTAGTTAGTTAGTTAGTTAATTAAAGGAAAACGAAGGGTACTAAGAAGAAATAAATATTTATTAGACAATCCATTGTTTTAGCCAGATACGCTATTTCATTGAATACATTACAATACTTTTGACATTATGGATTATTTTAATTTTGAAATAATGTACGTTATTTCTTCTTCTTCTTCGTCCTCAGCCTTTTTCATTCCACTGCTTGTCTCTTCCAATTTCCTCCACTCGTAATTGTCTTGCCCCTTCCGCATCCAGGTCGTTCCAGCTTTTCTGGCTATGTCGTCAGACCATCCTTTAGGTGGGCTGCCGACACTACTTTTCTTATCCCAAGGCTTCATTGAAGTATTATGGATATCCATCGGGTACTGCCCTATCTGGTTATTATGTCCAGCCCATTGCCACTTTGATTTAGCTGAACGATCCATGATGTTAGCAACTTTGGTTTGGCCTCTTATTCATTCACTTCATTTTTTCTTGGAGAATTTAAGAAAATTAAAGTGGCCTTTCACATTGCGTTAATAAAGATCTTCTGCTTAGTGCTTAATCGAATCTTAATAGATGGCGCTAGTGTTAATTGAACTAAAAAAAAAAAAAAAAAAATGTGAAGTGTGGTGCAACATTGTAGCATATATCCATTAGGGTGTCCCTTATATGGGCAAAAAAAAATTTTTTTGGATTATTGAAACGCATACCCCCTAATTATGTTAAATAGTCTACTAGTTACCCAAATACAGAATTTCAACTTCCTACGTTAATTCTAACCCGTGCCGACTTGCCCTCAAAGTTTTAGAAAATAGGTGATTTAAGTGTCTCTTAAATGTAGTTGTAGATGATCACATAAAACCACTATGTTAGATAAATATTAATGAAAACACATATTTATATAATGTTCTTCTTGTAATCATCAAAAAAGATCCAAATTTATATTTATTTACTTGGATATTTCCTCTTCAAAATCTCTTTTTTTACAGTCTGGGTAAATTTTTCTATGTTCTTGCACACAACATAATATGAACTGCTTATGTTCTTCATCTGCGGTAGTCAAACCATGAACGTCTGTCATAAGATTAACAGCTCTTTCAGCTGTGTCATTTACTGCTTTTAAGCTAGTAACCTTCTTTTTAACTTCCACAAACGCCGCGCTGTCTTTCTATGAAGATACAATTTCTTTAAGGAAATTACTATCATATTTTAGTTGTGAAAATAAACCTTTTCTCTATACAGAAACAAAATCACTCAAAGATTTCCATGAAACAAGATAAAAAATACTTGTAGTACCTATAAATAAAACAAATTAGTTCTATATTAAATACCAGATTAAACACTACTTACGTACTATATAGAGAGCCAGACATCTGTTCCTTCGATGGAACATATCTCTTTCCCGATTCACCAAAACTTTATTTTTGTAAGTTTTCTACAATGTTTCCTTTGGTCTGCTCATCAACGTTGTCATCAAAAATTAAAAGGACGGCTATTTCTTCTGACAAGTACCACAAATGTTGACTGAACTTGTTTAAAGCCGCTTTGGAAATCGTCAAATTCTTCGTAATCTTTTAAGGTCTTTAAAAAACAAAAATCTTCATTTGGAGCTTTTATCGCCAAACTACATTCAAGCCAGGGCTTTACATAAACTGACACAATAAATAAACAAACATCTGGTAAAGCTTGTTTGTCCTTAGCGCACATTTTAAACTAGGACTGCAGCAAACGTATTTTTAAGGAGTAAATAGCTCTTGCCATCCATCGTGCTTGATGCATTGGGCAAGCAGGTCTGTTTATTTTATTTTCATTGCCTCCACCCAGAAAAACATTAGCATACTCAATATGAGTTCCCTATAATCATCTCATACAATCGATTTTGCGATTCAAACGCACTTTTGAGCATCAGTTCTTATATATGATGGCAAACATCTGTATATGATGCTGTCGTATCATAGCACATTCAAGAGCATCGGCGTGTGCGGTATCGAATAAATTATCTAATTCAAGTTGAAAGTTCTTTTCGCGGCGCCTATATAAGCCCTGAATCTTCTTGCTTTTTTTTGCAGTTCTCATCTGACCTGATAAAGATCCACTAACTTCTTAACATAATTACGAACAGCTCTGGTAGGTATTCTAGCCTTTTTTCAGAACATATTGGACTCCAGAATGACAAGATTTGCGCTTTCATTAACAGACAAATTAACTTCACGTATTTTGAAAAATAGAACTGCGAGAACTTGAAGATTAGATAGTTGTTTGCACCTGTTATTTGATGATTTACTTCACCAACCAAGAAAATACTTTTTTAATTGCTTCTTAGTTCTACTGACATCTTCGAAATATAAAACAATCCATGGTTCCTACCTGATAAGCCGAAACTAAATGCTAATAACAACGACAACGCGCCGCTCCTGTGACGCAATTTGTATGGGACATCTTTGCGCGCAAGTCGGCACGGGTTACACTGTTCCGAATAAGGAAAAAATTTGGTTTTGGATGTTTTAGGCCCAAATGAATAAAACAATAGCCTATGCATTGTAAAATTAAAACTTTGAAAAATAAGGGACACCCTAATATCCATCTTCCAAAAATTTGTCTGACATGGTGGTCGTAAGAAGGGCGGAATGCGGGGGGGTTGTATTACATAAATCGTGCGCTTAACCCAACCAATGACAGGTCATAAGTCCTGTAAACACCTCGATCACCATATTCTGTTTCCAATTTGCATCTTCGTCTCTATTGAGATACAATTAATCCTTAAAAAATAAATAACTTAATTTAAAGAACGCCTAGAATTTGCCACGCTATTTTAAACATATCACAATTTATTAATTAATTTCTTTGATTTTTCGGCGACAGCAGTTTGGTCAACCTATGTTGGCATCATCAGGTGCTATCAACAACTGTTGTTTGAAACAACTGATGATGCCAACATAGGTTATATAGAAGTATTATTTTATGTGTAACATGATTTTGACGAAGAAAATACGAAAAATACAAAACCATTCCTTGTCTTAACAAACTTTCAGCATCATTCATTCTGAGAAGTATCGTTCTTTCAATAAAGTTCCGAGTCGCAGGTGTTTTCTTAAAGTAAATTACATCGTTGTATTGAGACTAATTGGTTTAGAAAGAAACATTTCTCTACTCTCTTCTTAAGGACGAGTAGCTTAATTCTGCAAAATGTAATCTAAATCACTCGTTTTATGTGAAAATTTCAACCCTTGTTAGATTCATCTTTGTTCAATCAAATACTTGAGACACATAATTTTGCGCTTGAATGAACTCTGAATTAAGATAGGCGGAAGTTCAGAACCTAATCATAACTATTTGACCTAGTTTAACCTACAATTAGTATACAGTTTGTATCAAACTAATTTTTTTCTCATCTAGTCCTCCATCATCATCGGATTTAAAAAATATATATTTATCATGGAAAATCGTTACAAATGATATTTACATTTGACATCATCATCAGCCGTCTGTCATCCACTGCTGAATGTAGGCCTCTCCCAAAGCCCTCCACCGCCCCCTATCCATTGCCGCTCCCATCCATCCATGTCCAGCAATCCTCTTCAGATCGTCGGTCCAGCGGGCAGGGGGACGTCCAACTCTACGGAATCCTGTACGCGGTCTCCACTCCAGAACCCGTCTTCCCCATCGGCTGTCGGTTCTCCGACAGATATGGCCAGCCCACCGCCACTTCAGCCCGCCTATCCGTAGAGCCACCTCAGTCACCTTGGTTTGTTGTCGAATAAATTCGTTTCTAAATCTATCCCTCAAGGTTATTCCAAGCATGGCTCTTTCCATGGCGCGCTGGGCAACCTTGAATCTGTAGACTAGACCTTTTGTCAATGTCCACGTCTCGGCTCCGTATGTTATGACTGGCAAAACGCACTGGTTGAAGACTTTAGTCTTGAGGCATTGTGGTATTTTTGAAGTGAAAACATGACGTAATTTCCCAAAGGCTGCCCAACCCAACTGAATTCTTCGGTTGGCTTCTTTCTCGAAATTGTTTCGTCCTAATTGTATGATTTGGCCAAGATATGGGTATTCTTGTACCACTTCGAGAGCCGACCCATCGACGGTTACTGATCCCGGGATAATATGTTCATTATACATGACTTTCGTCTTGTCCAAATTCATCCCGAGACCCACTCGTCTGGATGCAGTGTTCAGTTCATCTAGCATGCCTTCTAGATGCCCAGCAGATTCCGCCAGAATAACAATGTCATCCGCAAAACGAAGGTGAGATATGTATTCGCCATTTATGTTGAGGCCACGTTCAGACCAGTCCAAAGTTTTAAATATATCTTCCAAAGAACAAGTGAACAGCTTCGGAGATATCACATCCCCTTGTCTGACTCCCCGTTGCAGCTCAATCGGTTTGGTCTTCTGGTTTTGGATTTGAACGGACATTGTGGCGTTATTATTTTATTATTATATATATTACATTTGACATGATAATATTTTATTTTTATTTTAAATATGTTTTCTGATCAATCTTTAAGTTTCAATGGTTAGTCGCTGCGTTTTAGTCGGTTGTAAAATATTCTAGATTATCTTGCTTTTATTCGTGTATTTAGTAAGTAATATATGTTGCAGTTTCTAGTCCAGTGGCTGTGTACGTCTGAGTTTTTATTAGTCTGTAGGTACATTCTGTTGTCTCTTCCGTGATAATTCTGTCTAATATTTGCAAGGTCTCAGATTTGGTCGGAACTGATATGTTCAGTTGTTTTGTTTGTATATATACTTGTATGGTTGGGGTCAAATACACGGTGCGGCAAAACAGAGAGTGCAGTTTTGAAGGGCTTACGGACAGAACGGCCATTTTCAAGAAACGTGCGGACGGAAAAACCCCGGTGTGTCCGGACCCAACCATGGCAACGACTGAAAACGGCAAGACCCTCCCGATACAATGAGACCACCGTGTTCTATACTGGCATAATTCTCGCGCCTTTTCTACATTCACTCATCGTGAGATGCACGCTCGTTGATTATTCCTACTTCGAACATGGCCGCCTTCAAGTAATTGATTAATTTGGTCATTCCATGTCTTCCTTGGCCTTCCTCGACTTCATTTCCCATTCACACTACTTGCATATATCTTTTTAAGCACTCTTTCCTCTTCCATTTAGTAGTTCGTCCATGCTGTCAGTGATTAAAACAGCGTCGTCTAAATATAGCAAATAGCTGTTGGACATATCGTTCATTTTCGCACCAGCGTTTATGCCATCTAATTCTTTCATATATGTTTTAGTATTGAAGGTCAAAATGAAATTGCGTTCTTATTGTAATCGTGATTTGGCACAGCAATGACTCATTTAAAAGGACTGCGAGCTCTCTTTATTAAAATGAAAGTTCACACGTCTGAGCTTTTATGAAAGTGAATTATGCGATGCATAAACCGTAATAACATTTTGACAAAGCACACCACAAATGGCCCCAAATTCCGACGCACGCAATATTAAAGCCTGGTTTTAACAGCACTTCGTTCGTGGGGGGTTCGTAAATGGCGAACGCGTAAGTAGAAAGCCGCGCAATCGTCAAATAAGGCGTTTAACGTCAAAACTGTCGCCTTATACGCCGAGAAAATTGACAATATTTACGGAAAATCTATTTCTTAACAGGCATATGAATCACAAGTTATTTTATTTTCAACTCACCTAATAACTTTCCTAATATTGTTGAAGAATATTTAATAAATCATTAAATAATCTGTCAGGAAATGTTATCAAATAATTGCGTATTAATATTTTTTTTTATTACAAATAATTTGTATCAAATAAAGTTAAAATAGCTTTGAACTGATCTAAACTCTAGTTTTTATAATATTACCAGTCTTAAAATAATATGTTATTTAATAAATATAATATTAATATTAGGACTGATGTTAATGGGTAAAGTGGAGGGACGTCGCGGAGTTGGTAGAAGGCAGCTGTTCTGGCTGCGGAACATCAAAGAGTTGACAGAAATAACAAGAGTTCAGATGCTGGCTGCGGGGAACAGAGATGATTGGAGGCGTTTTGTTTTAACCACACGCAGCTTCATCAAATCAAATCAATCAAATCAAATCAAATCTGTTTAGATATTAAAAACAACAAATATAATTTAAGACATCTATTGAGAACAGGTAAAAATAAAATATATAATACCAGGAACGCATTGGAGATGGTTCGACATCAGGAATACAAGATACTCTCTAAAGTCAAGAGTATTTGTCTTCGGAACGTGCTTTCACTAATATGAAAGACGTCGATTTCCGAAACGATCATGTTCAGCAGTTTGATTGCTCTCCCCACTGGTGTCACCAGAGGCAGGTTGGTTCTGCATGTTGGGACATAAAATAGTCTGTGCTGACGCTGTCGAAGATAACCATCCGGAACATATGGATACCCTTCAAGTTTGCAGAATTCTCAAAGAATCCCCTGATATGTCTGAAGAAATGGGTAAGTGTAAACCCATCCCTCCGTATCTGTACTGGTCCCCAGCATGCCCAAGAGGAATGCAGTGGGATAAAGCCACGGAGAGCTACCAAACTCCCTCATGTAGAGATATCTCAGAAATATTTTCTGAACCCTCTCTAACATGAGCGAGAATCTCATGACCCTCAAGATCGTATTGAGGAAATGAAAACAGAAGAAGAAGAAGTCAAAATGATTAAAATCAACAAAATTTGATTTAAAAATCACAGTTATTTTATGAATGCATACATTCATAAGGGACCAAAGGTATTTGCTATTATATAATTCAATAGATTTCAATAACCTAAGAATCGGGTATAATATACCCGCATATATATATATATATATATATATATATATATATATATATATATATATATATATATATATATATATATATATATATATATATATATATATATATATATATATATATATATATATATATATATATATATATATAGAAAAAATATGGCGCCGAATTTAAATCTCAAAGCTTTATATTCTGTTTATGTAACGGTTGAATTGAAGGTACGATACAGTCCGATCGGAAATCGGAATCTTCGAGGTGCGCCTTTGCACCTGGAAGTATAAGCGGGCAGATACAGATGCAAGCTTCAATCACTCCCCACCCTTTGTTGATATTGTGAAAAGGCGACATCGACGAAACGATTGAAGTGAAGACTTACCACAAATACTTTTGAATTCGTGATAAAAGGAACAACCGCGTTTTTCATTTCGGGCCAATTCATCTGGCATATTTGTTGAGCTGGGTCGACTTTTTATGGAATACAATATATGTGGAATTCATATATTAGATTCGGCGACGCAGTTTTCCTGTAACAAGCGTCTTAAAGGTTAAAATTCAAGGTATAAAAAGCGAAACGGACTGCTGGGGTCAAAACGTGCAGAATCGAAGAGCTTGGAATAAAATCTGTTTTGTAATCGGTTTATTTTGTAACGACGATGCTCCGGTAGGAACGAAACAGATTAGTTTGATTAAACAAAAATAAATCTTAATAGATGGCGCTCGTCAAAAATAAATCTTAATATATCCAATCATAATAGATGGCGCTAGTGTAGATTGAACAAAAAAAAAGTGAGGTGTTCCCAACATTGTAGCATATATACATCTTCCAAAAATTTGTCAGACGTGGTGGTCGTAAGAAGGGAAAAATGGGGAATGTTGTATTACATAAAGCGTGCGCTTAACCCAACCAATGACAGGTCATAAATTCTGTAAACGCCTCGACCACCATATTCTGTCCCCAATTTGCATCTTCGTCTCTATTGAGATACAATTAATCCTTAAAATGATAACCCGCAATGGGTAAAATCCAGTATTCGTCTACAAGTATTTGTAAACATTCAAAATGTTGTCAAAAATAAATTGGTGGAAAAACAAGTAGTAAAACATTTTATAATTATTGTTTGAAATAAAATCATTAAGGAGGCTGAAATCCTTCAAGAGATATATGGCCACAGGAAAAAAGTAAAAAAAATTGTCTTAAAAATAACAAACATTTCAGTTTCTATATTTATAAAAAATTCCCACCTTTTAGAAACTTATCGTAATTTTTTAAATAAAATGTATCAAAATAGTTTATAAGATAAAAAATAACAAATTTACAATTTTATAGATATACTTGTATAACGTGTACGATGAATGTTATAGTAACCAGTAAAATAAATATATATGTACACGTAAAAGAAACCATATTACGTAACGTACGTATCATTTCGAATTTGCCTTGTTCGACGATTAAAAAAACTTTTAATGTTTTTAAAAAAAAATTGCGTACAAAAATCTTTCATAAGTATCATTCAGCCATCTTTCGAATATAGATATTATTTTAATTGAATTCAATAGAACTGAAAGTCATAATTGATTTATAATATAAATAAAAATATTAGATATTTTCAATTACTAAAATAGTATTAAATTAATCAAGTAAATTCACTATTTCTATAATTTTAAAACTGTACCCAAAAAATTGTTGGAGTACATTACTGATTTATATTTAAAAAACAACAAATTTCTGGAATCTGTGTAAATTTATAAAAAAAAATTCATTTCAGTTAATAACTTATTTATAAACTTTTTTTATAAGAATATAAATACATGTTCTTTTATTTAATATTTTAAATTATCATGTTTTGTGCAAATAATAAAAGAAACAGTACAGATTTTATATTTGACAAAAAAAATCTTTTGTTTCTATTTGTGGCTTTCAGTTCTTAAAATCCATTTTAATAATGAAAAGATTCATGATTTATGAGATTCTGGAAACGAATTGAGACATTATTTCGGAAAATTGGTTCTGAAATTATTTTCCTGTGAAAGAGTACAGGAGCAAAGGTTCATCTAGTCCCTCATAATTCATGATTCTCATGTTATAAATATTTCAAGGAAAGTATCTAATATGGAAAAATCTGACCTTCTTTTAGTCCGGTATCCAATCTGGTGAACTTGTATTACGTATCCTCAAGCTTAAAAAACAAACACCTTTATTTTAAATTTATAACACCATTTTAAAATTAAATGTTTTGACACACTTTGGTATATTTAAGTATTTTCACTGTTTTTAACCTTGACATTGAATGTAACCAAAATATTTGTAAGATGTAACATTATATTTGAATTAAAATATTATTATATAAAAACTCAAATTAAACAATTGCTCGAAATTTTTACCTAAATTAAACTTATTAGCACAAACGAAATTGTAAAATCAAATTTTAAATTTAAATTTAATTTGTCAAAATGACAATACAAATATGTACACTGCATTTAACTCCTCGATTTGGAAAGATGTATCGAAACATGGACACATTAATAAGTGCAATGCTAAGGTAGCTGAATTTACTGGAATGTTTTGAGTAGTTTCCCTTTAATATTATTTAATTTACAAGTAAAACGTTGATATCTGAAGCTATCACGTTCAACAGTTTGATTGCTCCCTCCATCGGCATCACCATAGAGAGGTTTATTTCTGCATATTGTAAGATAAAGAAAAAAAGAAAGTTATCGAAGCTACGCATTTAAAACATATAGATGGCAAATCTTATGTATGGCGGAATTCTTAAATAATCGAACAATTTTACTTCTTGCATAGTAAAACATTAACAACAAACAAAATATTCTTTGAGATTCAATTTCATGGAGGAGGTTCATTGTAAATAATGAAAATAAATTTGTTTTGTAAAAAAATATTTTTTAAATGTATATTTAGTTAAAATCCACTTATGTTCGTGTACTCGATCGGATTCGGCAACTTGCAGCCATCTTCTAACCCAAACATTATTGATCCAAACATTAATGGATTTAAACTAAATATACATTTTAAAAAGATTTCTTATTAAAAAAAAAAATATATAATTAACGATACTTTGAAATATCATTCGTTTAGTTGGTACAACGTGTAACTATCATATTATTGTGACGCAAACTAGAAATATTCAAGAAAAATAATTGCGCTCCAAGCATAGGGATTTACGCTTTCTGAGTCGGTATTTCAGCGCACCACAATTGGGGCGGAATGCACAGGATGGTAAGGAATGCAGTTGGATAAATCTGCGGTTAGCTAACACCTCTGAAATATTTTCTGAACGCTCTCTCTAACACGAGAGAGTACTTCACCTTATGAAGATATCAATAATTTTGTCAATTTAGGAAAAGACATATCAGGATCACCAGATGTCCTGTAGCAAATATGAATGTATACTCATTTGAATTAACGGAATGTGGTGTATAAACTTTAATTCATTGATATAAAAGTTTTCGGTTTTCGAAGTGATCATGTTCATCAGACACATAAGATTTGGGTGGATGTCCAAGACGTAGATTGATTCTGAAGACGTTGGTATATTCCTAGGCGTGTTGAGAAATTTGATAATGGTTTAGTAAGGCGAAACGTGTCATTCCCATAACATGTAATAAAACTTCAAGTAAACAGATGTTTTCGTTCGTATTAATTAATTAATAATTTTTGATTGTTCAAGAAAAAATCAATATTTTACCTCACATGAAAAATAAATTGATAATCTTATATTCTATTGTTATAGGTATTTTTGTTAGTTTTTTTAATGTATTTTCTATCAAAATATTTTAATCGAAATGTTATTGGAAAAAAATTCAACAAAAATATAGGTAATTTCCGGGTGTCATGTTCACGAAACACGGTCATTTATATATCAACCGCAGTGTGTTATAGTTATTTAACGCGTTCCATAAACATCGATGGCGTTAAATACGGGCTTAACCAGAAATGACGGATTACCGCCAACTCGCGATCCTGGGTTAAAGTTTAAGCCGTAGCTTGACGTTTAGCGAACCTCAATTTCGGGCGAAACGACTATGTCAATTCGAATAGGCCACTTGACTTAACCTCAATAGCATACATTCTTATATAGAAATGTCCGATACCGGATGCTTTATGTGATAAGTAGATTCATAATAAGTTTGCTATTCTTATTACTTTTGTAATAGCAAAGACGCCGGATTTTGTTTTTGTACGTTTTCACATTGGTAATTTTATAAGTTTACGTACTGTGTGTTTGTATAGACATATATAAAGAAAAATAAATATTATAAATAGGAATTATTTCATAATTTTTCCAATACTACATATTGTACAAAATAACTATTTTAATAAAGCTTTCAACGCACGAGTAATTTGTTCATGAGTACTATCAAAAATTTTGTTTAGCTGTCGTTTCGGGTCATGCTGTGGGAGTACGTAAGACTTTGAAAAAATATGTATACATACTCGTATATACGAATTATGTCATAATTTCTCCGAGACTACACATTCTAAAAAAATAACGATATAATTTAGCTTTCAACGCGCTTTTGATTTGTTCAAGAATACTCTCCAAAACTGTAGTTTCGGGTCATGCTGTGAAAGTACGTAAGGTCCTTTGGGAACTTACACGGACGTCGCGTAACAGCACCGCGGTAAAGTGGGGTTAACCAAAACCGTTTAGCTACATATCATAGGCGAGAATTTCTATTCATACTGCCAACCGAGCGTGTGTTTTTGTGGTGGATTTACTTTGTGGTCTAAGTGGAACGCGCTCAGCGTGGGGCACCCGAGCTGGCGAATCGATAAGAAGAACATCCGACAATTTCCCAGCGTGACTGGCGGGAAAAATAAAATTAACAAATTACTCATACGTGAACTGTCCTGCAATATTCAAAATCCGCAAGGTCAAATTAGATTTCATGAGTTGGTGTTTTAAGCGATTAACTTTGGACACACATTAACACGTATTCTATTTGAAATGACATTGTGAACTGACGCCATCGTTGTACCTATTTTATATTTTATTAAGTATGGTGTCTGGTGGTATTCACGTGACACTAAAAATGGAGATAGACTAGCTACCTATCACATGTCATGAGAATGAATAACTTAATAATTATATAAAGTAATTGGGTTCAAATAACCGGTTGTATATAAAAAAATGTGAAAAGCAACGGGAAACTAGACTAACTACCTATCACATGTCATGAAAATGAATAACTTAATAATTATATACAGTAATTGGGTTCAAATAACCGGTTGTATATAAAAAAATGTGAAAAGCAACGGGAAACTAACGCATTAAAAGGAATTAGTGACGTTCCAAAAACCAGCAAAGATGTTAATATAATTTGCCCCAATCCAATCCCTAGGATTGAAATATTAGAAGTGAAGTGAGAATAATGATATTTTGAATTAAAGAATATAAAGGAAATCCTTTTAATAATCCTCTTTGATTTAGTATAAAAAGTGCAATCAATATATATTTTTACTATATTTGACATAATTTTGTGCCGTGGATTGACTTTTGAATTATTTCTGAAAAACATTGCATCAAAACACATTTTTACACTTTAAACTAACACGTTTAGGTGTCTTTTCTTGGTATTTTTTACACTGAGGAGGGACTTGTATGGTCCGAAACATTTTTGTGAAATGTGCAAAAATGTTTTGAAAATACAAAACCAACTAACTAACTAACCATCACGCCATCTCCCTGAAAGGGTAGGCAGAAAGAATGGACTGTCACACTTTTACTGATGCGGCACTCCATCCTTCGCTTTTCGCTCCGCGGGAGACGCGGTGTGATGGGTTGCGAACCTCATCGCCACCAATAGGCATCTCCCGCGCACACTTTGATCGTCCAATACCCACAAAATAAAACTAAAATAAATAATATAAAATACAATGATATAAAATAAACAAACAAAATAAAAATAATTTAACACAAAATGTTCTTTTTAGATGGTGCACATATTGTCTATTTAATTTATGTTCCACGAATCCGTCGTTTTTTTAATTTAGCACATAATGTTTTTTTCGATGTTGCACATGTTGACATGGACGATCCGGACTTTTGTGTTTATTTAATTTATGTTACACGTATCCACCGTTTTTTAAATTAGCTGTAATTAGGCACTTAACCAGCAAGAACTTTGAAATAATATTGAAGGAATTATTCAAATTGTCATTGGAACAAATGAAAAATACAATGTTCATCAAAATACAATAACGTTTACGTACAATGACATTTATGATTATTTCAAAATATGACAATAATTATTCACATTTAAATGTCAAAACGTGTGTTTATATAGGAATTTTATTTGAATTTCCTTGTCTTCTTTTTATTTCAAAAGATAAAATCCGTTTGTCTATCTGTCTGTCTATGATTTTTTCGAAAAGTACTAAACCGATTTCGCTGAATATAATACAGTTTGTTTTAAAACTGTTGCTATTACATTTTAAAATTAGTATGAAAAACATTAAACCTGTCAAGTTGCATTGAACTTAGTTCATAGATATACCATTTTGGTAATGAATATATATATTTTTTATTTGTTCAAAATTTTCCTTATTGTTATCGGGACATAATGGTACGAATTTCAAGTCAAGTATAAAGCTAGATGGGCAACATTGAGCTTTTAAAATATGTTCAAAATTCAGGAAAAAATGAAAGAAACACCTTTGAAGGGATAAAAAATAATAGAAGCTGCTTCATTACAATAATTTCTTATTCAAACAGTGAGAGAGATGATGCCAAAGAGCGGCAGTCGGAAAATTATCAGCGGCTGCCGGGTACCAGGAGCGGAGCAGAGTAAGAGAGGTCGCTATAGCCCGCCCTATGCATACGAATGAGGTGCGCAAGAGGCGCGAAATTTTCCCCGGCGCGGAGTAATGAAACACACTCGAAGCTTGTGTACATACTCGAGACGTATTATTTTCAATCTCCTTTCGCATACTCTGCTCCTGGCACAATACTTTAAATGAGTTTTGAAAAGCCGTTATTTGGGAATGGATTTGAATATCGAGAGGAATATTTAAGGGATTTTTTCATTAAAAAAATATTGTTGGTTAATGGATATTTTTATAATTTTTTGACATTTATTTTGTGAAGCATCACTTTAATTTAAAATTGGTTAATTATTCACAGAGAATGCTCATTAAAAAACAATAAATGTTCCTTTAAAATATGAAATAAATAAGAATGCGGTACGATTATAGTAATGTGGTGTCATAAAACAACTTTATTGTGATTTTTTTTTAACCGTGTTATGATTTCACTTTGTTTGATGATCGGAATCGCCTCATGAAAATATTTAGTGCTTTGAAATAATAAAATTATTTTTATGAATCTCTAATAAATGCCAGTCATGAAATGGCGTCAAATTAAAATGAACAAGTAATTAATTTCGCATCAAAATTTTTGTATTGTATTTTTGAATATAAATAATTCATCCATTTGAAGAATGTTTCAAAATATGAAATTCGTATAACCTTTTAAAATTAAATAATTTGTTTATATTTATTTAGTGATACTATTTTTAAATATTATATTGGTGTTGTAGCGAGAACTCTGCTCTGTATGCGTTTCAATAATACAAAAAAATTTTTTTGCCCATATAAGGGACACCCTATTGGTCATGTTAGAAATCGGTAGAATTAACGTGCGCGTATGACTCGCTGTATGAATGTTGAGGAAGCTAGATAGGTATGTCAGGATAGAGTAGTGTGGCGGTCAATTCTCTCTGCCTACCCCTACGGGAAACGGAGTGATGGTTTGTTTTTATTGTTGTCTAAATATATTTTTTTTTAAATAACGAGTATATTGTAACGATTTACGGGTAACTTTACCAAACCTCCCAAAGTGGTCTATATCGACTCCCAGGGGTCGATTTCGACTTACAAGGTGTCTACGACAAGCGAAAAAAAATGGGGGTCTATTAGATGTAAATGGGGGTCTACGAGATGGTTTAACTAAATTGAAGTTGAATATTGAAATTTTGATATTGGTTGTATTTCGTTTTAGAAAAACACGGAATTAGTTGTTGACTTTTTTTGCTCATTTATGAAAATCGGACCAACTATGCGATGGTACACTTTTTGAGAATGTCGCGGCAGCTGGTCCGATTTTCACGAACAAGCAAAAAAAAGGTCAACAACGAATTTCAGATTATTTTTTCTATTGGCCTGATTTTGCGCTGTGTCAGCTTCAAAAACTCATTTTATTGTTAAAGGTGAATTTGTAAAAAAAAAACAATATTACGAAACCAGGGGGTCTGCACAAAATAAAATAAATCGGCAAGGGGTCTACGAGAAAAAAAAGTTTGAATACCTTTGCTTTATATTCACATTGTAAATTTTAAAAACATGTGTTTTTTTTAAATTCTGTCTGTTTATGCACAAAGCCAAATGATATCTCTTTTTATAGAATATCTAAACGGAAAAATTTATGATTCTATTCTTCACTTTAATAAATAATATTAAATATAAAAAGTCTATGTATTCACTACCACGAGAACTTTGAATGAGAACAGATGTTGCATAAATAAAGTTCAGAAGTCCTTTAATTTTTTTTTAATAACGCGATGCCACAAATTAATTGCTTCAACCGAAAAAATAATAATATCCAACAGCTTAATCCCAAATTTCAAAACAAAATAATTTACAATAATTGTGTTTTATGTATCCATAAAAGACAATTAAATTCAAAATTTCAAGTAATATCAATGTTAATTGAATAATATTTTTTCATTATAAAAAGGCATTTCATATTTCATACAATGATTTCGTTAAAATACATCGTAATCTGTAAATCAAAATATACTGCAGATTATCAAAAAATCGCTATACTTTGGTTTAGAATTGCTGAACATTTGTTACGATTAAGAATAACTGTTAGCAATAGAGACTAATCCTAGTTTATGGCTCTAAAAGCCATAACATCGAAATATCGACGTGAGAGGAAAACTTATGGGGGTAAAATGTTGTGAAAGTAGAGCACGTTTTCTTTAAATTTCATAAAAATAGATTGAAATCTATGGATTTTTTTATTATAATTTGTTTACCTATAACCCCAATTTAATCGCGATAAAAATAATTAAATGTGTTAATCTCTTAAAAAACGTGTAATGAAAACGTGATTAGAAGCAACGAAAGTATCTTTATGTGTGGTGTACTAAACTACTTACTATATAAACGACACGATGTCGGCAGTCAGCTAAATCTACGACCACGGTGACGGGAAAAAGAGGAGAAATAACGCCCTTTTACCACTTTGACTGGCTTGCCATTTAGTTATTTATTTATTGTTGGTACACAAACGTAGCATCTAATGTCCAATAGTAATAAGTATCAAAAACATATATTAAATCATATTTATTGTTTCTTGAATAATGATGTAAAACTCAATATTAAATAATTCATACGAATGAAAACGTCTGTTTTCTAGAAGTTTTATTGTATTTATTTTATGCGAATGACATGTTTCGCCTGTCTAAACCTTAGACTAAGATTTGATAATGCCTTAGACCCAAAGGAATTATCAAATGTTATTTGATAATGCCTTAGACAGGCGAAACATATCACTCAAAACTTTTATAAGAAGCCATTACTTGGTGGTTGGACGAAGCCCTGACGAAGCTCGCATAGAGCGAAACCGGTAGGCCCGCATCCTCGCATAATAAAGTGGTTACATACCAAGCATATAATTCACATAAAACATAATAAAACTTCTATAAAACAGACTTTTTTATTCGTATTAATTATATTAAATCAGATTATATACCTCAGTTAGATGTGCACACCAAGTTCATAACACTGGCTGTACAACTGTCATGCACCACCTCTCAGTATGAACAACGGTCAGACAAGACAAGACATTAGTGTCACACGATAATAAAGAAGGAGAAGTTAACTTATAGATTTTGAATGTTTATGTATTAAGTGTTAAAGTTTCTTAATTTAAATTAAGAAATTAACTCATTTTCTTGCGTACAAAAACAGACGTAGTAAAGTGAAGTAAATAAATATACAGTTCAAGTCCTGAAACACGTTCTATAATTAAGTCGAAATGTTTGTTTAGGTGCTTATTTTCATAAAAGAACTTGAAATAAATTGTTATACTTTTTTTGCTCCATTCACCAAAGTCAAGTTAAAAAACTTAATGATGAAAGGAAATGCCTTCCTTTTTTGTCACATAGAACGAGAATTGTATACAAAGGGAGTTAACGAGCTGCAATCAGCAGTACATAAAGAACATTTTTAATCTTTGCTCCTGTTAGGCACCCCCAGATCTTGAGACTCAACTCACAAGTTTTCATCCCTCGAGCAAATACGACACGTATGCTAATTACAATACTACGTGCAAATAGAACTCACGATGACGTCATACAACGCAATTTGCAACAATTAATATATGAGTACATTTAGCATACAGCTTATCGAAGTAAATTTTATTATTTATTGTTTAAATGTTCACCGCTCTACCTTCAGGTAAATTTCTGAGAAACGTGCAAAAAAGCAGGTTTTTCATTAATGAAATTTAATTATATAATATATTAATTTTATTTTCTTAAATTACGAAACGTCAAATACTCGGCCGCACACTTAGCCTGCCCCTTGTAAAACTATCATATTTATGAAAACTTGTACTCAAGTGTTGTTGGCACACGCGCGTATCTCTAAAAGTTTGTACTTTTTAGGTACATTACTTTTTCTCAAGCGCGTACGTGATACGGCAGCGATAGCGCAGAATGGTATAGTCAAAGTAAACGTATCACATACGTTCAAATACGTCGGGTGGTTTAGTGACCATTCTGTAGATGCCAGCGAGCCTGGCAAAACCGGTGGCTGTTGAAATAAAGACAAAAGTGGATATGTATTATTAAATAATTGTTATTACGTTCCACAATTTAGTCATATGATTTTGTATGATATTATAAGTGATTGCGGTGCGAATTAAAGTGTTGTGAACAAAATAATGAGGATCATTTAGATGGTTTGGACACGTGGAAATAATTAATGAAGAAAGAATGGTAAAAAAAGTTAATATTAACCATGTAAATGGAGCTAGAAATGGTGGAAGACTGAGGAAAACCTGGTACGATCAAATAAATCAAATATTAAATGTCGGCTACGCAAGGTGTCGGAGAAATTGACGTACGTGTATGACACGATGTGTGAATGTTAAGGAATCGAGAGAAGTACGTCAGGAAAGATAAGTGTGCCAGTCCATTCTTTCTGCCTACTTAGTTAGTTAATTATGTTTACATTTAAAACACTGTTATGACAGTATTTTAATGATTTTTGCTAAAATCTTTTGATATAAGTTAATTTTAAATATAATAATTATTGAATAAAACAGTGTTTTTTTTTAACTACGAGTACTTCCACCTTTGCCTCTATTTCGAAAGGACCGGTTTCACCCGGTTCACTGGCATCGACATACTGGTGATTAATAATGAAATAAAACTATGTTTTTTACTTTCACTTTTGTCTTTATTTCGACAGTGACAGCGACCAGCTTGTCGAAGCAAGCAAGCCTGGCAAAACCGGTCTTTGTTGAAATAAAGACAAAGGCTCTTATCTCGTTTCACAATTTATGTGTTTGTCGCGACATCTGTTTCGACAAACTATATTGGCATCATCAGGTTATTACAAACAACTGTTATTAGTGACACCTGATGATTAACTCAGTATGTACGATAATTTACTCTGTTTTCGTTGAGAATTTGGCACTAAAATTATACCACAGCGAATCTATTGCCAAGTATATCGATCAAAGAATACCATTTAACAGGTGGCCCATTTTGAATTCCCATAATAAAGTGAGATGGTCTATAATAAATTAATATACGATACGAAATTTATTTTTAACTCATTGATAAATCATAGTAAATAAATACCGTATTTAACGGACTATAGGTCGCACTTTTTTCTTAAAAATATTGCCAAAAAATTCAGGTTCGTCTTATACTCGAAATAAATATAAAAATTTCCAATGTTTGATTTGAAATTCTTACCAGTCTTAAAATTGGTCATAAATTCGATGCCGCGGGAAACCTTTCTCTATCTGGCAACATTGGATTCAACTGGCAGCGGCAGTTCGGTTTTATAATAAGTTTTTTTTAGTCTGGCTTTTTAATCTTATAGTTAAAATCGTAAAGGCTTTTTTTTTAAACTGCTTGAAAATTAAGGTACATCTCGTAGTTCGTAGCGTCTGATAATCCGTAAAATACGGTAGTCATTTTTGAATGTGCGCTCCGTAGACTCTATAACTACTGGACCAATGTCGCTAATAATTCACAGATTTAACATCAGGGTTAAGACTACCAACGATATATATTGATAAGAATAAAATAATTATTATAATAGTAACATATTATACTTTATTAAATAAACAAACGACATTTCAAAACGTCATTAATATGTTATCACTATATACTACTCAAGATATTAAGAAATCAAAAATATTGTTTATTACAATAACTATTGTAATGTGGCATGTACATTGTTCGAGAGTTATTTTAATACTGTATCGATTATATGGTTGATTGTTCTATGTAAGTATCTTTGACAATTCTTCATTGCATGCCCTCTTTATCACAGGGAATAGTGTATAGAGAATTACATTCGTTCCCGTCGAGTTGTTCGGTCACTACAGTATATTTTTGGTCCAACGGATTGGGAATCCATACATTTGTTATCTAAGCGAATACGGAGGGATTGTACTCTACTACCATTTGTTTTTAGAATTGTAGCTCAGTTTGTGATAGATTCAACGAATTTGATAAAGTTTTTGTAAATATTTGTTTTTCTTAAACAGTGATTCAAAACTTTATATTAAAAAATAATACGAAAGAAAACTTCTGTTTTCTAGAAGTTTTATTCTATTTATTTTGGATTAGCAGGTTTTGCCTTTCTAAGGTATAATCAAATATTATGAGAATGAACTAACTTACTAACTAACCATCACGCCATTTCCCCGGAGGGGTAGGCTGAGAGGATGGATCGCCACACTAGCCTGTCCTGGCATACCTGTCGGGCTTACTCTACATTCATACATCGTTCCATGCACGCACGTCGATTATTCCGACTTCGAATGTTGCCGCCTTTTAGTAATTGATTAATTTGGTCATGCCATGTTTTCCTCGGTCGTCCTCGGCTTCTTTTCCTACTCACGCTGCTTGTGTACAACTTTTTAACCATTCTACTATCATACATTCGTTCCATATGTCCAAACCATCTCAGGGATCCTTTTTTAATTTTATTCATGATGCAGTCATCTGCCATACATTTCTTTCTTATTTCATCGTTCGGTATTCTATCATACAACGTTTCCCCTCACATTTCCCACACAATGAGAATGAAGCATCCCTTAATTACCATTAACAATATATTGAGTCACATAAATTACTTTCTGCTCCTATAACTCGTGAGTATAAACAACAATATGATTGATTCTCGCTACATTTGATAATGCCTTACGTAGATGAAACCTTTGATCCCCATAAAATATAATAAAACTTCTAGAAAACAGACATTTTTATTTGTGTTAATTATAAACGTTATAAAATGTCATAAATACATTTAATTAAATTAATTTTGTTTCTCGTAATACGGTCTAATAAAAAAAGCCAGTGATGTGAATTGTGGTTTGTATTAGATTTTACGTAAAAAAGTTAAGCTCGAGTAATTTTCCTCTATTTTTCAGTTTTCTTTAGATTAAAATCCGGAACTCGGCCACCTATAAATCTTTAATTGTGTTCAAACAAGCCTTTAAATAGCCAAACCAAAGGCAGCCTGCAATTGGAGATAAGGGTGTGGGGTAAAATACTACTCCCGTTTGGCTGAATCACCGAAGAGGGAGGCTTTTAAATCGACACTCGATGTTTATGACTTCAACAGAGAGTGGAGAAAATGGAACAATAACTGCTGTAATTGCTAGGTTCACTTACAAACAATTATTTTAAACAAGAAAAGTATTCTTACTTGTGTAAAGTAAAGCGGCAATGCACTTTGTTATTTAATATTTTTATACTCCTACAAGTTTTAAACTAGATTCCAGGATTCCTAGTCTTTGACTAGATCTTGTTTTTATTTTTGTTTCTTGAACTGAAAAACTCCTTATCAAATAATTAAAACAAATAAACATCTGTTTCTAGGAGTTTTATATTTTATGAGAATGGCGTGTTTTGCTTTGCTAGGACATTATCAAATATGACAATGTCATAAAATATAAAAATTTTAGAAAAAAAAACTTTTTCATTAGTGTTAAATATTATATATCTAGATTTATTAAGTGCAAAGTTTTGGAATTCAGAAAATGTGTTTAGGTAATTGATTAATACCAACGAATACATCTGTTTTCTCGATGTTTCATTACAATTTATGTCAATGACATATTTTGCCTGTCTAAGGTATTGTCAAATGTGATAATGATTCATTATTCGATAATGCCATAGATAGGCAAAAAATGTCGTTCACATATAATATATTGTAATAAACTTTCTAAAAATTTGACTTTTTCGTTCTAATTAATTGTTAAATATGGAGTTTTACATCAATGTTCATGAAACAATATATATGTGTCTATAACATATATTGGTTTATAATATAAACACTTGTTTTTTAATGTTCAATGGTATTATAATATTACAAATATTTTTCGTTGTTTTCAAATATTCCTTGTCAGGATAAAGAGCTTATGATATAAGATTTTCAGTATGTTCGTAAGAAAAAAAAATATAAGACAAGATATCTTATTACTTTCAATTAGAAAAATAACGTATTTTCTAATTCAATACATTTGACATTTAATAGAGTTGCCTGTGAATAAAGATATTTTTTCAGGTAACAAGAATTATTTGAAAGCTCAAATTGAACTCCTGGTTCAACTGTTATAGTATATTAACAATAATGTTTTTGTCTAATGTATGACCACAGTATACGCGCTGTAATCGATATTTGGCGTGTATAATATGATTGCTTATGAATTATTTAACACACTAATTCGTGTGGATTATACTTTCACTTTATTCCATTAATATACTTAACCTAAATTCCCTTGAAAGAAAGCAAGTTTCATTGTGAAAATTTTCGGAGGAAGAGAAGGTTTGGAAATTATCACGGATTAAGATAAAGAAACAAAACCTTAAGATCGCACTTGAATGTGTTCGATGGTTCGAAGTTTAAAAATAAAATTGTAGAGATTTCGTTTCCCTTGTGTTAATGTTCTGTAAAATTTAAAATACGTAAGCTGATAAGTAAACTGAATCGAGTTACAGATAACGTTATGTTAACACTGAAACCGCGAGCACTTATTCCTTTTTTTCTCTATTTACGTAAGGTTTTGTGTTAAATTTGTAACTTGTCATGTTCTTATTTGTAAAACATTAATTATAATTATAAATAAAAATAAAAAAAATATTTTTGAAAATACTTTTTTTCTGTATTATTCACTAACAAGGTTTCACTTGACTGTCACACTACACATTCGTGGTAAGAGATCAACCCTTGCCGAATATCATATAGCTCCGAGCGAGATGGACTGATCCCTTTAGATGATATGCAAACTTCCACGGTAACAACTGGAAAATTACGGTAGGCGCGGACTGAAAAATGACGAAGAGCCTCGAGTGAATGGGGGGTCGTTTTTTTAACTATTTTTTTGATCTATCAAGTGACACTCTCGCGCCATTATTTCGTCCCTGTTATCCTTCAGGACGCGACCGCTCGAGGCCGCGGCTCGGCGGCTACTGACCGAGAGAGCGGGTCCTGAAGCCCATCTAAGCTCATCACATTTCATATGGAGTCTAATGGGAATAAGCAACTATGCTTATTTCTCCCCCCGCGCTGCCGCGACTAACGTTCGAGCGATTCGTCCATTTCTACTCTATGGATGTGTTTTATTCACTGTTTTTACAATGATTTGACGGCTTCTGTTTGGGTCTCGGTGCGCGCGCTGTCGTAGCCGCCATTTTCGAGACTTTCCTTCTCTCGTAGCGTGAGCCCTCTCTCTCGCGACACGCTACGGAGTTGCTACGAATAATCGTAGATCGTCTACGAATCGGTCGCACGCGCTCTACACACCTGCCGAACTGTAGCTACTATTTTTTTTAAGGAAATATTGTTTTTGGCAACTTATGTAAACATTGTCACATCTGCTCGCCATTTTTTCATATGCTTAAATGTGTTTCAACGTCTCTGAGAAAATATATCGAGTTGAATTTTTTTTTTACGAAAACAAAAATAAAAACATCGTCACGATGAACATAGAGTTCAAAAAGTAATATTGACATGCTTTAGGTAACACATTTATTAAAATTTGTGTTTGTTTTACATACATTTATATATAAATTTGGTTAACAGTAAAATTTATTACCTGTGATATTATCTCCGCCGGATACTGGGCTTAAGTTTAACATATATTAGATTTATGACGCCAAACAATTTATATTCTTGATTTTATTCTCTTACCTTTCATGTCAGTACGTAATACTATAAAGTTTAAAAAAAGAAAATTGATCACGCAATATTTATTCCAAATTCCGTTTATATTACAAAGATTTTCTAAAAATTTAAAGAGAAATATCGTTTGACTTTGATATAAAGTGATTTATGTCAAGCAATAATTTGACGTCTTATGAAATATCGCCTCATAAGCAGTTCTACCACTACAGGTGGTTTTAAACTTACCGCAAGATCAGCACAAGTCAGGAATCAAGTTTGCGTGATAGAATGATGTTCGAACGGAACAGATATTATCTGACACATTATAATGCACCTGCCTATCACAGGTAAACTAGATTCACCCGTAGGCCTGAGATGTTAATTACAATGGACACGCACAATTAGATTTCAATGTTATTTCAATATGAATTGATTGGTAACGATTAAAAATCGTTCAAAATCTGTTTGTATTCTCTTCCGTTATCTTAAACTTCTGTACACTGTTCGTTAAAAATATTAATATTTCACAACAACACCAACAACAACACCAACAATAACACCAACTACAACCCAAAAACCACAACAACAACAACAAACCATCACGCCGTTTCCCCGTAGGGGTAGGCAGAGAGAATGGACCGTCACACTACTCTATCCTGACACAGCTCTCTAGCTTCCTCCACATTCATACAGCGAGTCATACACGCACGTCAATTCTTCCGACTTCTAACTTGATTAACCTTTAAAATTTGATAAATTTGGTCATGCCATGTTTTCCACGGTCTGGCCCCAACTCCCTACTCCATTTACTTCATTAACGTATATTTTCTTAACCGTTCCTTCTTAATTAATGCGCTACATATGTCCGAACCAACGCAGCGATCCTTTCATAGTTTTGTTTATAATACCTTCGTCCGCTCTTGAATCCTTTCTTATATCAGCATTTGAGATTCTGTCATGTATCGTTCTAGCACACATATGACTTAGGGACCTCATCTCTACCGCATTTATTATTCTCTCATCATTTTTCTGCCAGTTCCATGCTTCGCTTCCATACATTAAGGTTTACTTGTTCTTTTAAATATCAAAATAGTACATATTATGGATAAATTTAATATAAAGTTTTACACCATTATTCTAGAAATTTTTTTAAAATTTATATTGACAGTTCCTTTAAAAACCGTTTCATTCTTCAATTTTTTTCAAAATGAGAATAGAAAGGGTAAATATCTGGATGTTCGGTCTCACACCTTACTACTAAGCTACCTCTCAAATCCTTCTGCCTTGGGAAAGCTTTTCTAAATAGCCAAATAATAATAATAAAAAATGAACGAGTATTTTCATAATAAAACTCCGAGAAAACTGACGTTTATTTTTTTTTTTTTTTTTCTCTTTATTTTGTATTGGAGTCTCGCGAGTGTTGTGAACACTCATTTTTGAGATCCCAAAAATTGTTACATTGGATTTATAAAAATAATACAAACATATTATAGCTTAAGGGAAAGAGCACACTTTTACATCAATCAATCTAGAGCAAGAGTTTACATTCGTATTAATTATTTAATATGGATTTTTACATCATTGTTTAAGAAACAATAAATGAGTTTGTTTATATTTCAGTGATTGTCTTAACGATATATTGCAATCAATCAAAGTATTCGGATAGTGCTAACAAAATATAATAATATAAATAAAACTCAAGACAAAAATAATATGTATAACATTGTATGTATGGAGTTATTCTTTTTGATATTTTAAATTATTAGGTTAAGTCATAAATATTTTAACTTCTCAGTCAAGCAGAACGTTTATATTTTATGGATTTATTTGCATTGAGTCAAATGACATGGAGGTTGTTTGTTTTTACAAGATAGATAAGTGGCCTAGCAGTCATTCGACAACTATTTAGTGTGGTAGACGCTACCGTGGTTTTATTGTGAACCCTTAAAATGGAGAGAACAAAGCTGCAAATTCGTCATGTGATGCTTTGGGAATTCAACCATGGCACTTGTTCTAGAGATACGCTCCAAAAGATATGCAGTGTATACGGCAAAAGCTTGATAACCAATCAGGCAGCTAAAAATTGGTTTGTGAAATTTCATTCTGGAGATGAGATTTTGAAAGATAAACCAAGGGCGGGTCACCCTTCCGACTTCGATGATGACACTTTAAATGCGATATTGGAACAAAATGCACGTCATACGTATACGGCGAGAGAGTTATCAAAGAGAAATACGTCACCGTCTACAGTTTATCGCCACGTGCAAAAATTGGTTAAAGTCTGCAAGTTAGGCATATTGATACCTCATAATCTTTTAAAATCGAGCATTTCTGGTCAAAACAAAAACAGGCGATGAAAAATGGATCACTTATGAAAATATTGTCCGCAAAAAACAATGGTTAGATAATGATCAACCACCTCTACTGGACCCTAAAGCAAATATTTATGGTAATATAAATTTATTATGTGTATAGTGGGATCGTCGAGGAATAATCCACCACGAGCTGATGAAGCACAACGAAACGATTACAATTATGAAAAACGAATCGCACTAGTCAACAGGCGTTATCCTGTTACACGATAAAGCCAAACCACATATCACAAAAGTGACAAAAAAAATTCTGGAGTTCAACTGGTCTGTTTTTCCACATCCACCGTACTCCCCAGATCTTGCTCCTACGGACTACCACCTTTTCTATTCCTCACAACAATTTTGAATGATATAATTTTCATAAATGATGAGCAAGTCAATCAGGCCCTAGATACTTTTTTTCAGTCCAAACCCACCAAATTTTATGAGGAGGGCATCGATAAGTTGCCAATAAGATGGCAGAAGGTTATTTTTTAACAGTTGTGAATACATAATATATTAATGAAATATAATGCTGTAAAGATTTTAAAGCAAAATAAAAATATGGTAAAATTTGGAAATAACTTATGTCTCAGCCTTATAATTCTTTTGACAGACTTTATTGACTTGCAGGCCTCTTATGTTAAAAAAAAACCTTTCATAAGTAAACTACTCAGTATGTTTATTGGGTTCTAATGAGAATCCGAGTAACCCGTCTTTTTGGGCTGAAATTTCGAAGATTGTTTCAGTTTTTATCTTTAGGGTGGTTAGAATAATCTATAACCACCCTGAAGATAAAGACTGCAATTATCTTCGAAACGTCGATCCAGAAAAACAGATTTTTCCAAAATGTCAATAAACATATTGCTACAAACCGTTAAAATCTAAGCAATTATTAAACTACTCACGATTTTTACGAACGTCCATTCAAAGACTAAGAAAATATTTTCTCGCAAATGGGACGTATTGATTTACAACTGAAGCGAACTTTTTCAAAAGCTTTTAAATTTAATAAAGTTCACATAATATTAAAGTGCATTTTTACGATGACAACGTGAATTTAATAGCAGCCGTGCGTGGAAAAGTATTTCATTTTGATAGCATATATGAATTATATCTATATACCTCCATATACAGTAATAACCTCAACTAAAAGTGTGGGTATAAATTCTATTTTTGTAATTATGAAACCGACTATAATGTAATGAAACGTTACATTTCTTCTTTTTCTTCTGTTGGAGGTTGAACAATATCATGTCTAGTATAACATTGCATGCAACAGATCTAAACAAGGATATTGTGTAATGATACAGAACCATTTTCGGAAGTTTTTTTGCCTGGATTTTATTTTTTTCTGGACACTTCCAATTTTTTTCTGGATAAACACTTGCGGTATTTTATGTATCACGTTTTTTATAACGTGTCCGAAATATAAAAATTTCGTTTGCTTTATGATTATAATCATTTCTATTTCCTTCTTCATTTGCTGCAGGACTTCTTTATTCGTTGCCATTTCATTCTATAATATTTTTGATATTTTACGATATATAACATTTTGAATGTATACAAATTTTTGTAGACATCTATATTATATTTATTTGTTAAGCACAATATTACGAATATTATTACCGCGTTAACTGTACCTATTTTTGTTAAGCCAGTTATCAAAAGTGCCAAAGTCATCCGTATATCGATTTTGGTTTCTTTTGGGAGCCATGTTTGTTTCCAAAAACTCTGTTGTAAAGTTTTTATTTATTTTATAACAATATTAGTAATAAAAAAAAAAGATTTTGATTAATATATTGTAATTTAAACATAGTCATCTAAAATTTAATCAATGGCTTTGAATTTCGTTGTAGTACCATATTTGCGTAAGGAAAGTTTGTACATTGTTGTTTTTAATTTTCAATGATTTTTGTATCAAATACTAGCGTAGTAGACAACTGCTATAGGACATTAAGGTCCGTAAGATTGAATATCTGAGTCACATTCTGCGTGAAGATAAATATAGTTTGCTCCAACTAATACTGATGGTAAAAATTGAGGGGAAGCGTGGTCCTGGTAGAAGGCAAACGTGTTGGCTGTGCAACATAAGAGACTGGACCAGGATGAGACATGTGGGGGAGCTGTTCCGGATTGCGCAAGATAGAGAAGCCTTCGCTGAAGTAATTGCCAACGTCGGGCGGACCTGATACGGCACGCGATGAAGAAGAAGATCAAATACCATTAAAATAAAGTTGTCGTAAATACGTCGGTTGTTAAAGAAGCACATTCGAGTAGCCAAAGAGCCAAATCTGGTTCGCGAACTGCAGTTTACAGACCACTAGGTTAAGTCATATATCTATTTATTTACGATATCGAAACAATAAATAACTTAAATAGTCCATTGTTTTGGCCGAAACACTATGATATTTTAACATTTTATAACTGTTAATTAAATAACTAATTCAATTTCGGCAAGAACTTCAAAATTATATCAAAGAAATTATTCAAATTGACTGAGGAACAAATACACAAAGATTCGAAAAATTACGAAAATTTGACATTTGATATATATTTTTATAACAACTAATGATGTCAACATTGGTTGATGAAACAGCTGTCATAAAGTAAAATAAACACAATTTGTGATATAAAACAAAGTTTTTGAATTAACAGTTACTAAATAACTTTAAACGAAATATTTATTTACAAAAATAACGTTACGATTCTTAAATATTGATGTTCAAAATACTTTATATTTAAGTTTTAACTATTATACATAGTAAAGTAAAGTAAGTTTAAAATAAATCGATTTTATTTTAACTAAACGGTTTTTTGTTTAATTTTTTTTAATATGTAAAACACTTTGTATTTAACCACGGTATGGTTATTATATTCGATACCAACTAGTTTCGCTTAGACCCAAGCTTCATCAGGGCAGTAAAACAAATAAATAATAATAAAAACTTTACATGTACATATAACAAACGGTGGTGAAATCAGAGGAGGGGGTGCGAGAGGGAAAGGGATAATCGAAAAAATGTTTACCTCTGGAACAGCATAGCAATTTTATAAGAAATTCAAATTATGTAAATATGTACAAATAAATACAAATAATGCGAAGTCAGTGTGGTGGGGGTTAGAAAAAGAAAGGAAGGGATAAGCAAATAAACATGTTGGAAATAGCAAATTTCTAGGGAATGTAAATAAATGTAATTAGGTGCATTAGTTTCAAATGAATACTAATGCACACGTTATAACAAATATAAATAATCACCAGCTTATGAAGCATTATCTAACTTCGCTGGAAATAAATTAAGGTAAGACTGAAGGATAGGTTAATTTGGTTATTGATAATAAATATTAAAGTTGCTGTTTATGGCTTTCATTATCTCCAAGGCTTCAAAATTATTTAATTTAATGCCTATACCATTTTTTATGAATTAATTAAACGGCGGATTTGAAGGAATGGTCGGATTTTATAAGGTGATTAACAAATTCAGAAAATCAATTTGTTTTTAGACATTTGAGATGCTCTTTGACTCAAATATTAACTTTTTTGTTTCACTTGGATTCCATTTTTATATGAAACTAATGTCCGAAAAAACTATGTCGAAAGATTTCAGTTGAAATGCCAATATTGCCTCAAACAAACTGTTCAAATTTTTAATTCCATTGTATGAACGATGCGCAAACACATAGGAAACAAACATACAGACATTCATTTTTATATATAAGATAAACATTGATTTAAAAAAAAATAAGATCAAAATTGTAAAGTTCATCAGCGATTTTTTCGGAAACAATAAATGAAAATTAACTTCATGTTTATTCAAAGAGGAAAAACAAAACCGATACTTAACGGATTGTAAAAAGCTAAGCCGATAAAATAAATAATTTTCTTTGTCTTTGAAAGGTTTCCTTTACTTTGGAATATTTAGTTTAACTAGGTTTAAGTGGAGAGTTGAAATTATAACCAATGTTCTAGAAAATTTACGCTTCGTAACGAAATCGGATATAAATAGAATCAGATTAAGTTTATGAAATTCAGTTGTGTAGTTTTGTTATATCAAAGTTAATAAACGTATGACGCCACATGACTGTTATGAGTATAGTTTTGCGATTTTTAAATGTAAATTATACTTATCGAAAGCAATTTCTTGCTGAAAATATTTTTTTAATAAAACAATTTCTCTCATCTTCAACGTTCATACGTCGTGTCATGCACGCAGGCTTATTTCTCTGACTCTAAGCGTGGCGTACATTTAATATTCAATTGATTTTATTATGCCACGTTGTCTTGGACTTTCCTCTATTAATTGTTCCGTTCCCATTTTTACCGAACACTTTCTTTACCATTCGTTATTTTTCTAAATAATCCACTGTTTTGGCCGAAACACTATGATACATTTGACATTATAAACTGTTAAATAAAAAAAAAACTTTGTTATATGTTTCGTCAACCTATGTTGACATCATTAGGTATTGCAATTATGTATCAAATGTCAAATTTTCAATTTGAATAATTTCTTTAATATAATTTTTAAATTTTTATTTTTTAAATTTAACAGTTTATAATTATTTTTCTTTTTAAAACTTGTCAATTGAGCTGTTTTTACAGGCTAAGTGTTGGTTTAAATAACATAACATTTGGCCATAGACTCAGGGGTCTTGGGTTCGAGCCTGGAAACGACAAGAATAATTTCATCATAAGATAAGGCAACTTTGTATTTAACCACGGTAAGGTTATGATAATCGACACCAACTAGTTTCACTTGGACCCAAGCTTCATTAGGGTATTGGGTATTAAGCTACATCAGGGTAATAAAGTTGTTATGCTGCCCTGATGAAGCTTAGGTTCAATCGAAACTAGTTGGCATCAATTATTGTATAAAAACCGTACCGTGGTTAAATACAATTTATTTATTTATTTTATATTTATAAAATGTCTAACTAAGTAAGTGCTTCATATGAAAATATATAACATATTGAAGATTGTGTAATAAATACTAATACCATGGGATCTAAATCCTTGGTGTATAAAAAAACACGGTAAAATATATATTTTCCGCGATATGGCTTTAATTGGGTCACACATGTTGGAGAGACGAAAGGTAATACGTAATACTAGATTTAAATCTCACCTATAAATGTTTCAGAAATTGCAATTACAATTCACAAATGTAGATATAATACATTAAGAGTAATATTTTAAATTTTTACAGTCATTTCATGATATCATAAGCGGGTAGATTATTATTTTGGATTGAAATGATTGTAAATTGGGTCACATGTGTTGAATTTAAAATATAAAACGTTATGCGTAGCTTAAGATTTCAAAAACATATTTTTGTATAGAAATAACTAACTAACCATCACGCCATCTCCACGAAGGGGTAGGCATAAATAATGGACAGCCAAATATTTGACACTTTTCTCTAGCTTCTTCTTCATTTATACATTGTGTCATGTGCACACGTCAATTTCTCTGACTCCTCACCTGTGGCCGATATATAATATTTGATTGATTTGATCAATAAAATATTATGATATAATAAAAAGTATTATGAACAAAATAATGATCGGATCATTTAGATTGTTTGGACACATGAAAACAGTGAATCTTTTTCTTTCGGTGCCGTTTCAGGTCATCCCAACGTTGGTGATCACTATAGCAAAAGCATCTCTATCCTGCGCTACTTGGAACAGGTTCTAAACTCTTGTTATTCCTGTCTACCAACTCCCTACGTCCCTCCACTTTACCCATTAATATCAGTCGAAGGAGGTGGTATTTTTGTCCCCTTAGCACCTGACTCAAATATGTGACAATGCCAAAATGGGGAATAATTTTTTAAATTATATGTTAACGATGTAAACGGAACATGTAATACAGGAAGACCGAGGAAAACGTGGCATGATCAAATACCAAATGTCAGACACGCAAGAAGGCGATGAAATCGATTTGCGTGCATGACACGATGTACAAATGTTGAAGACGCTACCAAGGAGAAGTATGTCAGGAAAAAAACAGTGTGGCGGTCCATTATTTCTACCAACCTCTTCAGAGAGACGGCGTTAAGAATTATTAGTTTATTATTTTAAAGTGAAATCAGCTCAATAACTAATTGAATCCTAATGCTGTTTCACTATTTACATTTGCCTAGTAAAGTCAATATTTCGTCTTGTATTATAAAAGCCTTTAACAAAACCATTTATTTGCAAATTCTCTACTTGTCCACTTCGATTGGTTTCAGGTTCTTGCATTTCAATGCTGTACTCACGTGCCTTGAAAGGCATACAATAAATAAGATCTTTAATCAATCACAATGATGTATTGGAAACAATATGTTTCTTATTCGAAAATGGTTTGTTCCTTATTTATGTTTGCTTATTACAAACCGACATTCTATTATATAAAGGGAGATGTAAAAGAAATGAAAAATGAGTTACTTTTTCATCAATGCTGATATTTCTTCTTATTATTATTGAGAGATATTTATACTATCAAAAATAGGTATGGTGAGCATATAACATTTACGTATGGTGATGTCAAAACAAGAAACAAAAGACGGTACATCAATCCTGATGACAAATGTGTAAAACACCGTCGAAACATGTCGAGAAAAATAACCTTGAAAGTGAAAAAAAAGTAAATGTTGTAAGACTAAACCTATTAGTAGAAATATGTTTTTTTGAGAAGATAATTCCGGAGGTAACACATCGATAGCGGCGGGCGGGGGTATCCAAGATCGTGATGCACAAGACTGAAGATGGCCGTCGACCATCAGGACGACAACCAAAGAGTTGTAAAAAAGTTGGTGGTCTTTATCATAGAAAAAAACTTGATACAACTACAACAACAACAACAACAAACCATCACGCCGTTTCCCCGCAGGGATAGGCAGAGAGAATGGACCGCCACACTACTCTATCCTGGCAAATCTCTCTAGCTTCCTCCACATTCATACAACGAGTCATACACGCACGTCGATTCCTCCGACTTCTAACATGACCAACCCTTAAAATTTGATTAATTTGGTCATGCCATGTTTTCCTCGGTCTGCCTTGACTTCGTACCCCATTTTCATCATTAACGTATACTTTCTTAACCATTCTTTCTCCATCCATGTGTTCCATATGTCCGAACCAACGCAGCGATCCTTTCATAATTTTGTTCATTATACCTTCTTCCGCTCTACATTCCTTTCTTATATCAGCATTAGAGATTCTGTCGTATATCGTTCTACCACACATACGTCTTAGGGACCTCATCTCTACCGCATTTATTCTACTCTCATCCTTCTTCTGCCAGTTCCATGCTTCGCTTCCATACATTAGGGTTGGGACCAGAACTCCATTGTGAATGGCCGTTTTCGCTTTCATTGATAAATGAAAAAAACTTGATATCCAAAACTAACTAACTAACTAACCATCGACACTCTATCATACACAGAGAATTCACACATTCGTCTAAGAGATCTCATTTCTACTGCATCACAAGATCCCAAAATGTACAATAAGGGGAAGATGAGGAATTTTGGGACCTTGAAAAATCCTTCTTGACTGACGTTCCGGAGATCGTTGCAGTCTCCATCTTCAGGGTGGTTATATAATAACTACTCTGAAGAAGGAGATTATTACTTCTCGGAACATGGAGACTCCAACGATCTCCGAAACCTCGGTCCAGAAAGACGAGTCACACAGATTTTTACAAGATCCTAAAAAAATAAATGGCTACCAACCGTGAAAATCTACGCATATATTATAATATTATTATAAATAATGAAAATCAAAGTATTTATAAAATTTTATTTATATTATATATTCAGTTTTAAAAATTTATTTTATATTTTCAACCGGTTTCGGTAGCTCGCTGCCAGCTAGATCCGTTATACAAATTAAATCATATTAAAGATTTCGTTTCGTAAAATCTAACTAAATAACTGTACACATAGTCCGAATATTAATAACTATGTCGCAAAATAATTTATTTTATGAATGGAAAAATACGTGAATCTGTTAATAAAAATTTTATCATACAATTTTCACAAGAATTGTTTATCGGCTATTTATTTTTGGGTGAGTCAATATTGAAAACAATAATATCGTACGATCGTTGTAAATAATGGGTAAAAACAAGATTCATGAATGAATGGAAGGGTCTCATTACAACAGGTAACGTTTTTTATAGTAAACAAAGGATACTCTAGCATTTGTGAAATAATTGTTTTTGTAAGTAGCAGTTGTGTATAGGTATAAAATTTTCAAAAACATTTTCAAATAATTTAAGATTTGGATACTGCTTTAGGAAAATCTTCTATTTCGTTTCTCGCCCGGAATTTCATATCGTGGATAGATATTTTATATTTATTAATACAATAAATAATATAAAATTTCTTCATTATTTAACCACAAATTGATACTAGTATATTTAAAACCAACTAGTTCTACTTATTATCGTGCTTTAGCAGGGAAATATAATAACTACAGTTTTTATATTGCTATCAATTATATTATCAGTTCTTTTTCTTATCATTATTTAAAAAAATCTGACGTATTGTGGTACAGAAATCATGTTTCCTGGGATGATAAGCAGTAATTCCATTTCTTTGATGGTCTTTCATTGACTTTTCCGGGTGTTTTTTTTTTAAATTTATTTATTATTTTGTTAATCAATTTTAACGAAATATTAAATCAGACACAAAATCTCTCTCTTTTTGCAATTTATACAGAAAATATTAAATTGGTAAGTGTGTGTAATATTTGATACAATAAGCGTTAATCGTAGTTAAAACTAAATATGTTAGACTAGAGTTTATTGTTTATTTTATTTGGAACACACTTCAATAGCAAAACGAAACGATTGGTCAAATAAAATAAAATAATAATACACTTTTCGTTATTTGTATAAACACCAATTTATTTGGTAACGCCAACCGGTTTCGCTCCCGCCGGAGCTTCTTCAGGGTGAGAGCAGTTTACTCTCTCACCCTGACGAAGCTCCGGCGGGAGCGTAACCGGTTGGTGTTACTAAATAAAGTGGTGTTTATAAAAATTACTGAAAGTGTATTATCATTTTATTTAATAATGTCACTCCACAAATTAAGTGCTTCGTACGAAAGTTGAAAGATTGGTTAAATACTTATAATGTTGAAGTTAAAGTGTTGCCACAAGGAGAACCAAAGATAATCCATTAGAAGTAGGGGAAGTGAGTAAGAAGTAACAGGCCACGTGTTGTCCACAGCGTGACAGCGGGCTGCACATGGCCAATTTATTTACTCCCCCTAAGAATCAACCGATGCCAGGGACCAGCGCTGGGTAACGAAGGTAACCGGGGACCTAGAAAACGTACTTAATCCCTTTTTCCTTTCAACCCCCAAAAACCCCACCGAAGAAGGTAGCAGGGGTTTATTGATTTTTGGCGTATAGCGTCTTCTCGCTCCCGCGCGCGAACTACGCGTAATTCTTTCTTTTTTACTCGCTGAGCTCAGAGCGAGGGTAACGAATCGATAGCTAGGCGGTAAGTAAAATTAAGGCTCTTTTAACGAGAATTTTTCGAGACTATGTTTCATACACTAATCACGTTTCGCTTGCTGATTTAGATACTCGAAGGTTCTAGCTGAACCTTGAGACTACGCGTAGCACGCCTTCTCGCTCGCACTCATTTGAGATTTAGCCATTTTTTTCTCGAGACATGCGTGACGTCCTTTTTGCTCACACAGAGTGGCCCGGAAATATTTAACCCATTTTATTAGTCTGTATGCAAGAAGAGTATTGGGGGGTTGAGACTTGTTGCGTTGGAACTTAAGTAAGACCAATGGAAATGGGCTAAGAGTGACTTAATAGGTATTTTTACATTAAAAAATACACATTTTGCCATCTTAACCTCGTCCTTCTAGGTTAACCTCCAGGTGGTTTTAGATATGCCACGAATTCCTTTCTCTCCCACAGGGTAGTCCGTATATGTCCAAACATTTTGACATACAGATTATAATTTTGTACTGACCTCTGATCTTATTGAAAGGGTCGTTTCTGGTACCCGAGTTTAAGAATACGTACACGAAAATACCTATCAAAGCTAAAATATAAATCCTGTTCCAAAAAAGATTACGCGTGTGTCTCATTTTTTTATTCCATTTATTATTTTCTGTCAACGGTTGACAGTAAAGTGTTTTCATAGTCCAGTAAATAAAATATATTGAACTTTTCTTTATAATAACGTAAAACGTTTGAAATTATAGTTATTGTATGAATTAAAAATCTTTAGAGTAATATCTTCTTCTTAAAGTGCCCTGTCAGGTCCCCCCCACATTGGTGATCACTCTGGTAAACTCTTCCCTATCCTGCGCTGTCCCGAATAGCTCCTATGAGATAATATGACTATAACAGTAATATGACTATTTTAAACGAGTGAAAACGTGTGATTTCTAGAAGTTTGTGTGTGATATTTGATAATGCTCTAGCATGGCGAAAAATGTTATTCACATAAAATAACATTTCTAGAACACAGACGTTTTCATTCGTATTAGTTATTGAATATGTAGTTTAATATCACTGTTCAAGAAACATTAAAAAAATAATATGATTACTTCAGAATAAAAAAAATCTTAAGAACAGCAGAAAAGAAAACATTGCAAACTATCTAGGTAGAACTCTTAGAGTTGGTATACCCAAAAGAGAGTTTTGCAGAACCTGCAAGATTATGACTCAGTGTAATGGAGAAGACGAGAAGATGATTTCGGAGTGAACATGAGAGGATGAGCCCATCGAGGATTCTCAAGATCGTGATGCAGAAGACTTTAGAGGACCATAGACACCAGGACGACCACCAAATATATGGAGAGAAAACTAGGCGTCTTTATCGCGTGACAAAATTAGATATCCTGTATAAATAGATCGCAACATCAACAACAAAAAACCATAACGCCGATTCCCCGCAGGGGTAGGCAGAGAGATGGTCTACCACACTACTCTATCCTGATATACCTCTCTAGATTCCTCCACATTCATGCAGCGAGTCATACACGCACGTCGATTCTTCCGGCTTCTGACATGACCAACCTTTAAAATTATTTATTAATTAGCTCAAACTATGTTTTCTTCGATCTACCTCGACTCCGCACTCATTTACATCGTTAACGTATACTTTTTTAACCATTATTTCTTCACCCATGCGCTCCATATGTCCGAACCAACGCAGCGATCCTTTCATAATTTTGTTCATAATACCTTTTTCCGCTCTACATTCCTTTCTAATATCAGCGTTTGAGATTCTGTAGTACATCGTTCTACCACACATACGTCTTAGGGACCCCATCTCTACCGCATTTATTCTGCTTTCATCTTTCATCTGCCAGTTCCTTGCTTCGCTTCCATACATAAGGTTTGGAACCAGAACTCCATTATGAACGGCCGTTTTCGCTCACATTAATAAATTCTTGTTTTCAATAACTATTTTTAAAGCTCCATTCACTCTGTTGCCGACACAAACCCTTATTTTAACATCACTGTCCGTTCGGCCATCTACTCAATGATCGCAAGATCTCCATAAAGAAGAAAAAGAAGAATGATTACTTCGAGAAATTTTGCGAATGTAACGACTTAAAAAAATCGATTTTTTTGCTGTTTTACTCATTGATTTTGTATCTTAATTGCTCCATTCCAGAACATTGTAATATGAATGTTATAGCATCACTCAAGATTAATATTATCCGTATTGGGAATAACTGAACTAGAGTCAGTGTACTCGTATATCAATGTGTTAGATAATTGAATTTTTCTCGAAACACTTTATTTTAAATATTAAAATGCTTTTGTGATTTATATAACATCATTTAGTAGTCATTACCTATATAAATATTGTATTCATAAATTGATATCTTTTTCTCCAGTCTCAATCTAAGATTGGTCTGCAGCAAGGCGACGCATCTCCTCTTCCACTCGTCTCGGTCCTCGGTAACTATCTTCAACTCCGCAAAAGAGGTGTAGCCCATATCTCGGCAAATCTGGTCTAGGTACTCTTGGCAAGGTCGTCCTCTGCCAATCCATCCCTCGACCATTCCCTCCAACACATTATGCAGGAAACATTCGGGTCGCAATACATGACCAATCCATCTTGCGCGCCCCTCCGCTATGGTGTTCAACACGTGCCTCAACACGTGTCCAAATTAATATAGTTGTAGGTAATACTTTCCAGTATTCTGAGGTTTACCCCTAATTCTTTTCAACAATGTATTGGGCCACGTCAATTAGCTTTATTACCGTATTTTGCTCCTTGAACTCGTGTTTACAAACAGCAGCGCATTTGATTTAATAATGCCTTAGACAGCCGATACATGTCATTTATATAAAACAAAAATTTCTAGAAAACAGACGTTTGCATTTCTCGTCTTCGTGGAAGACCTCCTAAAAGATAGAAGAACAGCTGAGAATCAACTCACAGGATGAGCAATACTCATAGGTCTACAGGAGAACAGACCACATAGGTCAACAATAAGGAAGAAGAAGAAGAAGAAGAATAAATAGCTACGTACGAAATGATTACTTGAAAAAATGAAGATAATCTTATATTTTTGTAAAGGGACAAGATTTCCAAGATGTTATTCGATAAAGACGATGAAATGTGCATTCATATATGTAAGATACTCGTATAAAAGTAAATTCGTGGATAATTCTAACTACCGTGATTAACGGGCGGTTAAAGAGACAGCCCTGTCAGTTAGCTACATGGCATTTATTTGTAAGGTTTCATGTTGTCGTTAACATGTGCCAAGGGATAAATACTTAACAGCGGGAAATTACCGCTTCCTCGGTTCATCAATAAGGCTTAATAATAGTAACGGTAACGTAAAAACCAATATCCGGCGAAAATTCTCGGGTAATATTACCTTAACACGCAAGTCAAAAAATGCGTTTTTGTAATTGGACTTTATGTAAAAGGGGGGTGATCATTATTCGGTATTAATCCAAAAGTTCATCTCATAACTCTTAATTTAGAAGGCTATAAATTTTAACTAAATTTAGAGGAAAAATCTTTTTTTACAATGAGGCTCGTAAATAAGGCTTAAAAAATATTGAAAACGAGTTTTCGTAAAAGTTCTATAGAATTAGTATGAATGAAAATAGTACCAGAAAATGGTCTGGGAAACCATAGTATAAACAAATTAATCAGTTACTGAAAGACAGCCACAATTGATGCCGGAAAAATGACGAGCCAGCATATCACGACGAATGAATATAGAGGAAGCTCAAGTGTATGTCAGGATAGGACAGTGTGGCGATCCATTCTCTCTCACTATCCCGGAGAAACTGCGTGATGGTTAGTTAGTTATTTCTTTTAGCAATTTTGTATTTTGAATTGCATTTATTTTTCGTAATTGATTGTGCAATTCAAAGTAAATAAATTAACTCGCAGTCTCTCTGAAGGGGAAGGCAGAAAGGATGGACTTCCGCACTTTTCTTTCCTGACATATTTCTCTCGCTTCCTCATATATCGTGTCATGCACACGCGTCGATTTATCCGACTCCTCACGTGGCCGACATTCATTTTTTTCTTTTTATTTGATCGTGCCTTACGATCGTGATACGTTTTCCTCGGTCTTCCACTATTTCCAGATCCATTTACATCGTTAACATATACATTTTTTACCATTATTTCTTCATTCAATATTTTCATGTGTCAGCATCTTTCTGTCATTGTCATGTCAGTCATTTCAGCTTACTGACAACCCTTTCAGTTCCTTCATACACTTGTCCATATATAGATTAAATAACCACGGGAACATTACCCTGCTTGACACAAAATTAAATTAACACATTGTCTATTTGATTGTTACGTAAAGTGGTTAAAGTTTTGTTTTTAGAATATTATACTTAATATCATGCTTTTAAAAATATAAATCAGACATATAGTTTAGATGGTTGTGCAACTTTTGAAGAGTTTTAGCCTTTCTGATTATATTATTTCAAGCTCTTTGGTCCTGCGCCATTTTCGCATAGCAGTCTCTTTTGCCCAGCTTACCATAGTCAGAACGTTATTCATTAGTCGCTGTATATCAAATCAAATCAAACAGGTTTATTTCATCAATAGACGTTATAAAATTAAAGTTTAAAGTATCTATTGAGAACAGGTTAAAATATATATTGTATATACAATAGTATACTACCAGAAACGCATGAGAGATGGTTCGACATTAGGAAGACAATATACTCTCCAAAATCAAGAGTATTTGCCTTCTGAACGTACTTTCAATAATATGATCCTTGAGATTTTACTCTGACATTGACGCGTTTATGAAACTCGATTGCTCTGGTTTCTCCAGCATACAATCGTTTCATAGCCAATCCATTCTAGGCGACCGGCTCTCACGGTGTTCGCTGTAAGGGGAAGCTGGGTCATTTTACGGATCTCTTATGAGCAAGAGATTCTATGATATTGGTTGCTTATATGCCTCCGAATTCCCACTGAGTCTTTTCTTGGGCTCATTTTACAAATCAGTAGAATATTTGTTGTTCCTTAAAATTATTTATAGATAATAAATCAGAATCATGTGTTGTTTGATGGTGGTGTTATATATTATATAGGGATGTTTTTTTTAGAGGTTTGGTTTTTAAACTGGCAACATTGCTTCTACAGGCTGTTAAATTGACAGTTGACAATTGATTTTTAGTTAATATATTATGCCATTTTACCTAGATGCTCGATAAAGTTGTCAAAAATTGACTTCACGATTGCACTTCATTCGAGCTAGCCGTGGCGCTCATATGCCCGAAATTATATTTAAACAATAATGACATAAAATTATCTATTAAATAAACCCAATATCATAGGCAATAACATTATTTTAACATGTTTTTTTTTTCATTTTGAATTTGTATACCTCTAAAAAAATACCCTTTATGTAATAATGTGTAAAAGGGTGTTTTTTTTAAAGGTATACACATCTAAAATTAAAAAAAAAAACGCATTCAAATAATGTTAATGTCTATGATATTTTATATATAATTATTTACCATTATTGTTTATATATATAATAATTTTGGGCATATGAGCGCCACGGCTAGCTCGGATGAAGCGCAATCGTGAAATCCAATTTTCGACACCTTTAATGAGCAACTGGTTAAAATGGCAAAACGTACTGACTATAAATCAACTGTCAACTGTCAAATTGACAGTCTGTAGAAATAATGTTGCCAGTTTAAAAACTCAACCTCTAAAAAAAACTTCCTTTATATAGCTTTGTGTTTCTGAGTAGGAGCTTGGACTCTAGGAACGTCACCAGGGAGGCTGCAAAATGCTGGCCTTTTGTAATTCTTACCAAACATATAGGTATAAAACATAAATATAAAATTACACACGTGCAAAATATGTGCTTTTGTAGCAAAAGAATATATCAAATATGGCATCCCTCTTAAATAAAATGTATTTTCATAAAATTTGAATAAAACATGTATTCCCCCTTTTTCGTATAGAGTGAGTTATATTTTCTTTTGTATTGAAAATGCAATGAAAACATTTTATGTCTTCAGTAAAATGGTATGAAATATGAAGTATCATGTTAACATTTTATTTATAAATATTGTATAAGACGCATACAGAAAAATGCAAAAGTTTAATTTGCTAATAGAAAATCAATTTGGCGTTGTGAATTTTGTGAATAAGTTTATATTATTTGGCTTTGAAAAACGTAGTTTATACACTGAAAATTGTTTGCCCTTTTAACAAACATGTTTCGGACCTCAGACGCCCTTCATCTGTGTAGACATGATATAAGCTCAAGCACAAAACATAAGCTTTTAGCAACACACAACATCGCAAGCCAAATTTTCTACCTTCCTTACTTCCGTAGAAGAAAAGCAGTTAAGTCATATATTTCAAATTAGTTAATTGAAATACGAAAAATATTCGCGGTAAAACCAGGATTGGAGTATTTTACTAACGTAAGTATATTCTAGGATTCTTCACGAAACGAATTTGAAAAGTCTACTCAATACGAAAGTATGCATGAGACGATATATTATGAATTTTAATTCGGAGAGGCTTCAAATATGAAATATTTTTTGTAAACAAAAGGCGATTATGTCATGTCAAGAAAAAAAAAACAAGTGGAAAAACAGTGTTTAATTTCATAGGTGTTTGAAAAAGTTTTCAAAGGCTATTTGAAAAAGTGGTATGAATGACAAGGATTTTGCGTTTGTCTTTATAACTATCCAGAGAGATCAAATATAAGGCTACACAATTCTTCCAACTCCGACATGATTTTTTTTTTTATATCTGTACTAAACATGATTAGCAATTTCAGTCTAAGTTTTCATATTTACCCAAAAGACGGCCTTCGTTAAAAAGTGGAAAACGCTACGACTAGCACTGATGGTTCCGGGTTCGATTCCTGGAGGTGACAGTGTAAAAAAAATAATGGACCGGCACACTGTTCTTTCTTGACTAACTTTGCTCACTTCCCTTAGATTCATACATCGTGTCATGCACTCTCTCCGATTTCTATGACTAATCACATGGCCAAATTTTAATATTTAATTGCCTTAACCGTGCCACGTATTCTTCAGTCTTTCTCTATTTCTTGTTTATTTTTTTTTTAAACATATGCTTTCATTACATTTCGTTCTTCGTCCATCCTTTCCATGTGTCCAAACCATCTTAATGATCCTTTAATTATGTTGATCATATCACTTTCATTGGTACTGCATTCACTTCATATAATTGAAGTATACAGATTAAACATACATTTGTCATAATTTATTAACACACAGTTGTCATTCATTTCTTTTACGAATTTTTTTTAAAATTGATTTTTTATGTACATAATTATTTTGTCGACGTTTACAATGATGAAGGACTTCTGCGTCCCGAACCGTGTTTATGTTGAAATAATAATACTATACTATAGTATCCCATCTTCCTGCTTATCGTACCAATTACGTTCAGAGCGCGGCAATGTACCGAATATGCGACACTTATAACAAATCTTTTAATGCAATCGATGTTTTTCGCCTAATCGCTTATGATTTAAAAAAAAATAGTTGCAGCAACTTTTCGGTGTGTACAATGCTATAATGTTAAATTTCTTTACTTGTATTATTATTTTTTTTTTGTTAATTTTTATACTATTACCTTAGTTAGTTTTATCTTGATTTTAGTTTAGTTAAATCCCGTTTCACAAGTCTATAATGATAACTCTGTTTATTCATTTATATTTGTGGTAACATGTAATTGGCCTTATTTGAGTACTTTTTGTATATTTTTATATATATTATTATTTACTGTTTGTTACCATAAAAAATAAATAAATAAACTAACTAACTAACTAACTAACCATCACGCCGTCTCCCCGAAAGGGTAGGCAGAAAGAATGGACTGTCACACTTTTACTGAAGCGGCACTCCATCCTTCTCTTTTCGCTCCGCGGGAGACGCGGTGTGATGGGTTGCGAACCTCATCGCCACCAATAGGCATCTCCCGCGCACATTTCGATCGTTCAACACCCACAAAATAAATCTAAAACAAATATATAAAATACAATGATATAAAATAAAATAACAAAATAAAAATAATTTAACACAAAATGTAATTTTTAGATGGTGCACATATTGTCTATTTAATTTATGTTCCACGAATCCACCGAATAAATAAATAAAATAAAATGAATACGCTGTGCGAATTAAATTATTAATTAAGTACTCAATTTTACGATAGAATTGAAATCAGCGAAAAACTGTTTGAATAGGATGGAATAAATATAACCTTTCAATTCAAGTGAAAAGTCAAAATAATCCTTTCAACATGGTGTCCCTTGCTATTTTTGGCCGGACGGACCCGAACACCTGTTGAGAACAAATGTTCGGATCGATAGCGGAAGGTGTTCGTTCCGTGGCCTGCTGGTCTATAAAAGGCGCAGGCAGAAGTATCAACATTGACTGTGTGAATGCGGCTCCAGCGGCAGCGGCCTGGTGTTCGGATCAACAAACCAACGCAGGTACCAGAATCCCGGAGCCTTCTCTATTCACTCACGAATTCTGAATACTGCCTTTACATAATTCGAAAGTGCTGGAAATGTTTGTAATAAAATATGCTTGCGTGCACACCGACACGTGAATGTAAAAGTTTCATGTAAAACATGGCTTTTCGCTTCACAACACTTCTATTTTTGTTGTGATTTAAAGAATGAATATATTTTTATTGAATTACAGAATAAAAAAATATATTTGTTTAATTTTGAAACACGTCTATAATGAATTGTATCTCAATAGAGACGAAGATGTAAATTTGGAAACAGAATATGGTGGTCGAGGCGTTTACAGAACTGATGACCTGTCATTGGTTCGGTTAAGCGATCGCTTTATGTAAAACAACATTCTTCATTCCGCCCTTCTTACGACCACCACGTCTGACAATTATTTTTGAAAGATGTTATATGCTACTATGTTGTGAAACATTTCACATATTTTAGTTCAATCTATACTAGCGCCATATATGAAGATTAAATATAAGCATTCAGCAGAAAATCTTTATTAATGCAATGTATATCAATTAATGTATGTTAATTGGCTATCAGCCCAATTATCACACATTACTAGACAACTTCTATAATATCTAATAAACTGTTTTAGTATTTGTTTTTAATGGCATGACCAAATTAATTAAATACTAAAAGGGGGCAACATTCGAGGTCGGAGAAATCGACAAGCGTGCATAATAAGATGTATGAATGTAAAGGAATATAGAGAGGTATGATAGGACAGAGCAGTATGGCGGTCCATCCTCTCGATTGCTAGTTAGTTAGTAAGTTAAATAATTGCGTAGATTTTCACGGTTGGCAGCAGTATGTTTTGTGTGATTTTGGGTAATACCGTGTGATTTCTCCTTCTCGACTGACGTTTCGGAGATCGTTGCAGTCTCCATCTTCAGGGTAATGTGGTAGTGGTCATTACCACATTACTCTGAAGATGGAGACTGCAACGATCTCCGAAACGTCGGTCGAGAAGGAGAAATCACACAAAACAAGTTAGTTAGTTAGTTTAGTATTTTTTTTTTGTTTCAACCCAAGGGACTGCTTTGCAGCAAAGTGTAACGCTTTTTTTGGTTCTTGGGATGCCACTTGGGCCTTGATTGAGTATCATCGCGTTTTCATTATGTATTTTATTATGGAGTTTAACAAAATAAATACCATAAGTTCATATTCAAGAAATATGAGTTATTATTAAAAATTTATTATATATTAAGAGATTATTCTACAATATGAGTATTTCTCTCAAGTGTTTTTTTGCAAAGTTAAATTGTGCGAAAAAACTGAAAAGAAATCGAAATAACATCTCTTGCTGTCGGATTAAGTTTACCCAGATTACAAATACTCACACTCAAATAAACCGAGCTTTTTAAATATCTTAAGAGCCTTTTTTTCGTAAAATAAATACTTTTGAAAATTAAAATAAAATTGGTCTTCATTATCTGAAACGATAATAATTAATATTATTATTAAACCTATCTTAAGAACATAAATGCCCATCAAAAGCCGTAGAGAAAAAAATCATCGATTCTGTCACGGACGTCAGGATATAAATACAAATATCCTTGATAAAATATAAGAAGAGCGAGTGAAAAAATGCAGTACTCTCTCTCTTTCTGGCGGGATCCCTTGAAAGCTTCTCCTAGTAAATTATTCACATTAATCCCAAAAACGTGAAGCTTAGGGGCGCAACGCGGAAAATGGACCGCCCCACTATGTGGGGAGTTCCGCTCAGACTATGGGCATTAATCAAAATATTCTGGCGGGAACTTATCATTTAACACTGTTTAAATATCAGATTAAATTATCAATTAACACTGCTTTAATTTCAGATTATATATTTAATTTGCTTTGCATTTATTTCAGATCAAATAATTAATTTGATCTGCATTTATTTCAGATCACATTATCAATTAACACTGCTGAAATTTCAGATCTAAAATATATTAAACACTCTTAAATTTTTAGATCTAACTATCTTTAATACTTATAAGTACGGATAAAAACTTTGATAATTTATTGTAATGACATGTTTTAGCTTTATTTAATGTTAATACATGTTAAAACTTGTTAAATTACAGAAAAAAAATCTAGAAAAAAGGCTTCCTTATTTGTGTAAATTATTTAATAAGGAGTTTTACATCTTTGTTCAAGAAACCATAAATATTTATAATACGTTATTGAAACTCTATTCAAATAGAAAAGTGGAGCTGAATTGCAATATTGAAACTGTTCACAGTAGACCTGAATTAATACTAACTTACTAACTAAACATCACGCCGTCTCACCGGAGGGGTAGGCAGAAAAAATGGAACGCCACACTGTTCTTTCCTGACATACTTCTCTCGCTTCTTCTATATTCATACACCTTGTCATGCACGCACGTCGATTTCTCCGACTCCTCACGTGACCCACATTTAATAATTGATTAATTTGATCGTGCCAAGTTTTCCTCGGCCTTCCTCTATTTCTAGCTCCGTTCACGCCGTTTACATATACCTTCTTCACCATTCTGTCTTCACTCATTCTTTCCATGTGTCCAAACCATCTTAATGCCAATTTCAATATTTTGTTTATAACGCTTTCATTCACACCGCTTTCACTTATTTTACTTGCATTTAACACTCTATCATATACAGATTTGTCACACATACGTCTTAGAAATCTCATTTCTACTGCATTTATTCTACTTTCATCCTTCTTTTGCCAGTTCTATGCTTCACTTCCACACACAAGGTTCGGCACAAGAACACCATTATGCACTGCCATCTTAGCTTTTTTGGATAGGCTTTTGTTTGCGATGATAACTTTTAGTGCACCATTTACTCTGTTATCTGCCCCAACCCTTCTTTCAATATCCTTCTCCACTCTCCCATCCTTTGTAAACATACTTCCTAAATAAACAAATTCATCCACTAGTTCCAGAATTAATGATGAAAATATTCTTCTATAATACATTGAATTTGAAATTTAGGGAAATAATATTGAATTGCTAGTCTGGTATGTTCTTTTTATGGTTTGGTAACATGGATTCTGAGAGTGCTTGCTATGAATTGGTTAAGGTATTCAAAATATGGCTGCACTGAAGAATGCTTTGTATGTCAGGGGAGAGCTCTTGTAGAAGAGAATTGTTAAAATGCATTAAGGTCCCTGAAATCTGGGTCACATCTTTCGTGAATATATGAGATCCTACGACTTTTATTAATGGAAAAGATTGAAGGATGACGTGGAAAGCAAACGTCTCAACTGTGAAATATAAGAAACCGAAGAGAGCAACTGCAGGAGCTACCTACTCATGGTGGCGCAAGAAAAATATATACTTTACAAAAGTGAAAACCAACATATGAGAAACCTGGCATGGTGCGAGAAAAAGAAAAAGAAATGAAAAAAATAATATTCGAATTTGTATCGAATTAAATTTTATGATTCTTCTTCTTCTTCTATTTGTCCTGTCACACCTCCGTGGTGCATAGGGCCTCAAGGAACCTTCTCCACCCGACTCTGTCGCATGCCTGATGCCTAACATCATCCCAAGTGAGGCCTGCTGCCTTAACCTCGTCCTGCAGGGCTCTTCTCCAGGTGGCTCTAGGTCTGCTTCGCTTTCTCTTTCCCCCCATAGGGGACCATTCTAGTGCGCCCTGAGCGATCCAGGCTGGGTGCCGTCTCAGAGTGTGACCGATCCACTGCTATTTGCGTCTAGCGATTTTTTCTCTAATTGGCTTTTCGCCTGCAATAGTTCAGAGAACGGCATTTGACACTGTTTGGGGCCAAAGATTTTGAATATTGAGCGAAGGCACCTATTTATACTGGAGTTTATCAATTTTTTGATTAATCATAATTTTTTTTTGGATTTATTAGAAAAATGAATGAAACTGACTCTCTCTGATTGAGATGGGCTGGACACGTACAAAGAATGCCAAATGCGCGGGTAACTCAGGTATTAATGACTGGACATCCGAGGGGTAGAATAAGAAATGGAAGTTCTAGGCTGAGCTGGGAGAATTGAGTGAAGAAAGATGCAGAACAGCTTTTACAAATTATAGATTGGATGAGTTGGAGGCACAAATCAAAGAAGTCCATAGTTTGATTGATTGGCTTGATTTGGGCCGTAGCGCCATTGAAAACTAAGAAGAAGAAGAATTATCAAAGTGACAGCGGGCTAAGTGATTAAATTAAGAAATACGTTGAAATAGGCATTTCAAAGATTATAAAACAAATATAAATACAATTTTCTGTTGTTGATTAAAAAAATTAAAAATATCAATTAATTTATTCTTTATTCTAGAAACACTATTTATTTATTTATTTATCGTTTTGTTGAGTCGCTCTTTACACCATGACAGCATGAGCCAAATCGATGTTAAGGGTATATAGATATCATAGTGATTCTTGTAACATGTGATAGGTAGCTTATCTATCGCCATTTTATTGTCACGTGAATTCTACACCAGACCAAAGAGAGTGTGACAATCACACTGCCCTCGCCGGGAATCGAACCCGGAACCTTCGGGGTGGCAGTCAATGCACTTACCACTCGGGCACGAATGTCTCCAATGTGTTTTAGATCCACATACGAATAACTTTTAAATAACACATTTAGCACTCTTAATTTTTTTCAAAATTTACACATCCATCTTCAGTATAAAAAATACATTGAAGAAGGATATATAAAATCCTACAATGCTTTTAAAAAATAATTAATTTTCGAGGAATCTTTTTACATTTCAAATTTCTCAAATAACATTTGAAGCGGATTTTATACGCTAAACAGAAAAGCGAAAATCTCTCGCTTATCTTCTTTCTATACTCGTATATACAATAATTATAATTGAAATACCTGGAAATCAGCGTATTCCTCTGTTACGCTCTCAACAACTAATTGCCTAAAGGTGAGTCAAGTGTAAAAAAAAGAATTTCAAGAATTTCAATGAATATCCCTTTGAGATTCGAACAAAGGTTTTGTTTGTACACTCAATGGTAATAAATTGTGTTATTTATATACGAGTACGTGAACTTATTTCTCCTAAATTATAAAATAAGGATTTTGTTTCAAAATGTAATATTTGTGACCAAATATTTTAAATTAAATTATACTTTTTATAACATTTAGCATAAATTTGTACATACAATATCGCTAACTAACTAACCTTCATAAAAATAATGGATAGCCACACTTTTCTTTCCTGAAATATTTCTCTCGATTCCTCAACATTCATCGTGTTATGCACGCACGTCGATTTCTCCGAATCCTTGTGGCCAACATTCAATATTTGATTTATTTCATCATTCCTCAATCTTCCTTCCTAGTTACATTCACAGTGTTAACATATTATACATTTTCCTCCTATATTTTCTTCCTTCATTCATTCTATGTGTTCAAACCATATAAATGTTCCTTTCATAAATTTGTTCATAACACTTTCACTCATATTGAATTCGATTGGACACCACAGATATTCAACACATGCGTCTAAGAGATCTAATTTCTACTGCATTAATTCTACTTTCATCTCTTGCTATCTTTGTGGATTCCATTTTATTTTTTTGTACAGACTTTTGTTTATATAATATATACATATATAATCTATTAATATATACATATATATTCAACGTGGGTGCATGACACGGTGGAAGACGGCGTGATGGTGTATTAGTTGTTAGTTAGTTTATATATTCATATTATTTAAAACACGACCTTCGTGGCAGAGTGATAAGAGCTCTGACTGCCATACCGAAGGTTCCGGGTTCGATTCTCGGCGATGGCAGTATGATTGTCACACTTTCTTTGATCTGGTGTAGAATTCTCGTGACAATAAAATGGCGATAGATTAGCTACTTATCACATGTCATGAGAATCAATATAATAGCTAAAAACAAATTTTATACTGTAATTGGATACAAGCGACCTGTTGTATAAAAAAAACAGAAATATTTATAAATTATTCAGTTTATTGTAAAGTATTTATTTTAAATTTCTTGAATGCTATATCTTTATTATAAATGAAAAGTCATAACGTAATGTTTAGAAATAAGTTTAAAACATTTGAAGATTTTGCTATTATCCGAATAGTCATAGCAACTGTATTAATGTATTTAATAGGATAGTAATAAAAAAAATAACTTACCTTTGATGGAATGTTGTTAAATTTAACTAAGCACTTTTTTATGTGTTAGAAATATGGTACCAGCGTCAATATTTTTGTGGTTATAATCACAAGTTTATCACATGATTTTAGCACTTACATGTATTACATTTTTTTTCTTCTTAAATATAACTTAAAATATTGTCTAAATGTGATACGACGTTCAGTCAATCATGTTACAAAGTATCGTAAACAAGAAAAATCAAAGGGACATGGTTATAAAATGTATAAAAAAACTCACCAACCAAAGTGTAACAGCATAAAAGCTGCTTATTGTATCTTGTACTCACCTGAAACAAAACATAATAAACAAATGATTAGTTAGAGTTTAATACGAAAACATTTCTTTTGTTATTAACAATGGAAAAACGGCAATATACAATATATTTTTTAAATTTTAATTTGTTTATACGTTTAGCTGAATAATTTTTTAACATAATTATTAATTTATTATATTATAATTAACACAATTTTCTGTGAAAAATATTATATATTTGCCATTTTTTCCAAAGCGTTTATTACAGTTATAAAAAATATATTTTATAAAAATAAAAAATAAATTATACAATAAAAAGGTACAATTGAGTAAGATAAAACATAAGACGATTAAACAATTAAAAACATCAAGATATATGAAAAAACAATGAAGAACAATTAGAATATTAAGAAATGAATATACAAATGTATATAGTTTTTAAAGAATATGCTTTTTATATAGATTATTTGGTTGATTTCTATTTAAGGTTAATAAAATAACTCCAACAAATTTGTAGGTAAATCAAAATAATAATAATAAAAATGGTATTTTTTGTTATTTCCTCGTTTTCCTTATTCTATAACATAAATTTACTAAAATAAGCATAAAAAAAATGACTTTCTTTACGAAATGGTTTTCGTTGAATTCGGGTTTAACAATATATATTTTTTATTAAATTTGTGCAGTATTTATATATTTTTAGTTCAAAGAATATATAGATAAAATAATATATAGTGAATAGATGAATATTTCTAGATTCTATTTTTTTATATAATTGATTTCAATTAAATATTTTATTTTTCAATAATTGAAAAAAAAATATGAATGTATTGCAATTTCAACCATACTTTTGATAAACCAGATTTTCGAAGCTCTTTCATAAAATATCTCGTAGAGCTGCGTGAAGTTCTTTAAATCACTCCTAATTTAAATATCCATCTCCTTAAATCTTTTTGTACCCCTGTACTTAATTTGATTTAATAATAATTGAAATAATTTTAAATAGTCAATCGTTTTAGCTGTGTGCATTACGATGCTACTTCAACATTATTAACTGTAAAAAAAAAATTGTTTTGATATCACATTTTTTATTTTTCACTTTCTGAGACCACCGGTTGGCGAAAAAAAAAGTTATATCATAACAGTGTTATAAATTTTAACAGAAGTCATTTTGACAATATTTATGAATTGCTGAAATTACTCAATAAACTCAAGTTAAAATGCTAAAGTTTTTATAAAAAGTTTGCTAATAAAGTGCAAAATAAATATTTAATTTGTTCCAAGTATGGCGAAGTAGTTTGTAGTGGACTCGGCTCAGTCGAATACGAAGCATTATTTATGTGGCATCGAAAGCTGGATAGAACTTGGATTTAGTTAACCTGTTTGAGCTAAACGGCCCTCATGAAGGAGCTATGGGTAGACCCGTCCCTCGTTTATATTGATGGGAGAACAGTGGATATCGGTCATACCATTAATGCTACAAAAAGTAGAGTTCTATTAATGTTGCACCACACTTTGGAACGGACTAACAACTGCAGAGTAATCGCTCCTTTGTGCATCGGAAGCGACTTGCGAATATCCATTGCAGTAGTGTGTTTACCATTTATGAACCTTTTGTGCTTTCTGTTTAAGCAATCGCAATTTTAGTATTTTTCTTCAGACAAATACTATTTTATTGATTCATTTCATTAATTATACTAGAGATTATTTAGAATACTTATTATCCTGGGACCCAGACCCGGTATTGCAGCGGGAACTTGGAGGCATTGGACCAATCAAGAGATCCGTACGATGACCCAGCAGCCTCTTATAACGAACACCGTGAGAGCCGGTCGCCTAGCATGGATTGGGCATGTATGCCGAGCCGAAGAGACTAGAGCAATCAAGACCCTGTACGCGTCTAGATCTACTAGAGTAAGACCTCTAGGAAGGCCTAGACAGCGCCTAATGGACAATGTTCTGGCTGACCTGGCTAGGTTGGGCGAATCAAACTGTTGGGAGCAAAAGGCGCAGGATCGAGGAGCTTGGCGAAAGAACATCAAGGAGGCTAAAACTATTCAAGAGTTGTATGGCCATAGGAAGTAAGTAAGTAAGTAAGTTATTTAATTAATTATTGATTATCCCTAAGACGTATGTGTGGTAAAATGATGTACAACAGAAATTTAAATTGCGATATAAGGAAGTAATGTAGACCAGAAGAAAGTAGTATTAACATAATTTTGAAAGGATCACTGCGTTTGTTTGGGCATATAGAAGGCATGGGTTAAGAAATAATGGTTAAGAATGTATACGTTAACGATGTGAATGGAGTACAGAGTCGCGAAAAAGCGAGGAAAACATAGCTTTACCAGATTTATCAAATTTTAAAGGTCCGCTAAGTCTAAAGAATCGACGTGCGTATATAGCTCGCTGTATGAATGTGGAGGAATCTAAAGATGTGGTCAGGATCGAGAAGTGTGGCGGTTCATTCTCTCTGCCTACCTCTTCGGGGAAACTCCTTGATGTTTTGTTTTTTGATTAATGAATGAAAAAAAATATGGTAGTGCACAATGGATGTCTTGTGTATGGATGTTAAGTATGGAACTGACAAAAAAATTATGAAATAAGAAAAAATGCAGTAGAAATGAGATCTTCCATACGAATTTGTGGTAAATTTGTATGTGATTAAGTGACGAATGCAAATATAAAAAGTGAATGAAGTGCGAATAAAAGCGCTGTGAACAAAATAATGAAAGGGTCATTAAGATGATTTAAACATTTGGAAAGAATGAATGAAGAAAGGTAAAGAAGAACTAGAAATAGAGGAAAACCGAGGAAAACGTGACACAATTAAATCAATCAAATATTTAACACCGGAAAGGTAGGAGTCGGAGAAATCGACATGCGTATAAGCCATGATGTATGAATGTTGAGGGAGCGAGAGAATAATGTCAGGAATGAACAGTATGCGTTCCATTCTTTCTGCCTACCCTTTTAGTGAGTTAGTGTTACTGTTAGTAAGTTTTTTGATTATTTATTTATTATTAATGATTCTGCAACAAGTGCCCTACATAATATTTTTGTTATTTATTGTTTCTAGAAAAATAATGTAAAACTCCAGAATAATTAATTGATACAGATGAAAACGTATGTTTTCTAAAAGTTTTATTGTAGTTTGTATGAATTTCTGTTTCGCCTTTCTTAGGCATAATAAAATGTCATTTGATATTGCCTTAGACAGGTGAAACGTGTTATTCACATAAACCGTAATAAAACATTTCGAAATTTGACATTTTCATTCGTATACATGAAATATTATTGTAAGTAAAAATGGTGCTTTATAATTTATCCAATTCGCAAAATAAACAAGTCAAACAGACTGTTCTAAAAAAAAATCCTCTCCGAAAGAGATTATTGTTTTGTAAAGACGCGATTTTATCTTTTCGGCAATCTCTAAAAACAAAAACCATTGTTGGATGCGGCGAGGTTGGTTTGTGTTCAATTATCGGGTTGATTTTCTCTGCGCCATACAAAGCAATCTGCCTTGGGGAGAATTCCTTTCGCTTTCCCGCCCACCATATTTCTTCTACACGAGATGCCAACCTCCGACTTTCAGTTGTATAATAATTGTAACGAGGCATAATACAAATTATAGGGAGAGGAACCTCAGGAGATGGACGGCCGCTGAGCCGATTTGATTTTTATTCCGTGAAGTTTGCTTGTTTAAAAGAAATTTCAAGATTTTTTTAAACCCAACAAAATTCTCTAATCAAGGAACCAGCAAAAAAAATAACGGAATAATGAATCATTTCGTTAAACAAATTTGAACGCTGGGAATGTTAATTTTATAGGCGGTTATTTAAATTCTTGTGAACAAGCAAAATCCAAAAAAGTTTTTCATTTAACAAAGGATAATTTATTATATTTGCAGTAAATGAAGAAATTACTAACTAACTAACTTACCATCACGCCGTCTCCCCGGAGGGGTAGGCAGAAAGAATGGAACGCCACACTGTTCTGTCCTGACATACGCCTCTCGCTTCCTCTACATTCATACATCTTGTCATGCACGCACGTCGATTTTTCCGACTCCTCACGTGACCGACATTCATGAAGAAATTGAATTGATTAATAAATACAAATACTATAAATTATCGTTTAAATGTTAAATTGTTTTCATCACGTGGTAGTCTAGGGCAGGGGTTAGCAGTTCAAACATAAACTCTTAATTTCACCTCATCTCAAGCAGCCTTAGAACAAGGGCTCGGAATTGACATCAAAATCATATTTTTACTCAGGTTTCGCTTTCAAAAAGATGCTTTTTTTGTGTTTTGAAGATCTGTATACCCCCTTTAGCCCTCGTTATTAGGGAATTAAATAAGCATACTTCAGGGTTTAGCGAATATTAAACAATATTTTAGGATTCTCGGGGTGAGAGCAAATAAATGGCATATTTTTGTCTATATTGTACGTAGTATCTATTTTTAGTTCTTGTGAATGTTGTAGCAAGGAAAACTGGACATGGCGGAGAAGATGCACCATGATATGATACAGTGCAGCCATGTGTTGAAAACTGGAGACTGTTTGAAGGTGAATGCACAACACAAAATGGCGAATATAGAAGAAATGTTTGAAGGTGTTTTATATTGAAATGATTTTTATCACTTGGTGAACGATCTAATTTCAGCAACAAAATAATAATAATCAATGATTGCACAAACTACAAGTTCGAGAGTTTGTTTTCCCCTGCTAAATAAATCTCTTGTAAAAAATTGACTGCGTCATACTTTCGAAAATGTATACAAATATATAATTGTACGATACAAAAAAAAGCTTGTCACACATAAGATATTGTTTTTTTTTTCTAGTTAACAGTAAATATGAAGTAGAATATAAAAGCAATTTCGGCACATATTTTAAACTTGTTTCAGCGAATATAAATCTGGGCCTTACTTATAACTTATAGGTTTATGAGGTATGTAGAGCCGCCGAACAAACTTTGACGCATACAGCGCTACCAATCTTTAGCCTCTCCGCTTATGACCGCATTTTTATTTTCCAAAAATCCATATCCTATACATTTGTATATTATATATGTTATATGCCACACTCTGGTACCCTTGCTATCCTCTTTCCATGTTATGAAAATTTGGTTTTCTCACTTGACAAACTTCCGACCCCTGGTCTAGGGGATAGAATGCTTGACTCCCGTTCCAGGTGACTTAGGTTTGAACCTGGAAACGACTAGATTCTTTATTATTGAACGCTAAGGCATTAACACTGTGGAATTCTATAGTAATATACTTCCTTAGTAATCCACTATATGATAAAAAAATATTTAAAAAAACACAACATGTTAGGAGGATACCTCCATCTTCAGGTGCAAAAATATAATAAAAACTAAACAAAGAAAAACTAATAAAAAACGCATTTCAAATTCGATACAATAATTCAAATTTAAAAATTAAACTGGGCTATTTGTCATAAGTAGGTAGTAACAATTATTTTTAAACAGTAAAAACTAATAAATAATATTATTATAAATAATAATAATACATGATGATAATATAAAAAAAATGTAATTTAGAAAAAACATAAATTCGAAAAGAAATAATTTATATAGAAATTAATAAATGATTAATTTACATTTGATTGGAAATGGGAGCTTGGGAGATTAAATGTAGACAAAGTATTTAAGGAGAAAGGAGTAAAAGGAGGAATCTGATTATTAATTACGTTTTCATCCAATTTCACCGAGTTGAGGATTTTTAAATTTTCAAGTTTGTTTAATTTATTGCTATTGTTAACTGTGTCTAGAAATTTTGTGTCATTTTTATCGAAACTATGGCCTAATATATGAGATATCCTCCGAAACATGTCGTGTTTTTTTAATATTTTTTAATAAATAGTGGATTAAACAAAGTTTTTCAAATTCCTAAGTAAATTCCTTCTTCATAATAATAATATATTTTCTGCTCACATTAAAGATAATATAATAAATGTTGATACTAATAATATAAATTCGTGATGTTAGTCCTTTTTTATGTATTTGAAGTTTTTGGACGTAACGATGGTGGTATGGTATTGGGGCGAAGATAACATCATCCAAAATGCCCTTTACCTAGATGTGGGAAAAAAAGGACATAGTCTGCTACCGGAAACTTGTCAATCAGTCATCAAAAACGGCATAGAATTGCTGCAGGTCGACAACGAAATGAGCCAAGACCGAAAAGCCTGGAACTGTTCTATTAAAATAACCGACCTCAAATAAACGGAGAAGGGCTAAGAGAGAAATAGAAAAATAACCTTCTATCTTTCTTCTTATTCTATTTTTGTTTCTCAACGTTGAGGCTCGTGATCTATGGAACTGCCGGTGGCCAAAATATAACGCCTTCAATCCTTTCTGTTCTCCACAGTCTCGGAGGGCAGAGGTTTCCCTCCGTCATCTCCTTAATCTGGTCACACTACCGCGCAGGAGATCTGCCTCTACTTCTTTTGTCTGGAACACTTCCTGTGATGACACTTTTTCCAGGTGACCGAGTTCTCCCTGGCATTGTGACCTAAGAAACTCAATACTCGCAGACTGCATATTACAGATAGTCTACCTGTTATTTTGAGTGCATTAAGGACTTAGTCGTTCTTCTTTTTTGCAATCCAATGCATCTTCAGCATGCGACGCTAATAGTAGATTTCAAAAGCGTCAATCCTATAATTATTCGTATTTAATGCGTCATTATTGTGTGATATCGACTAAATTCCTCCACACGTGGTCTCTACGTGCAGTGTTCAATTCAAAGAAGGTGCTCCACGTGCGGTTTTACTATAACTCAACGCTCCTGGAAATGCCACAAAGCCGGCCAAGCCTTTAATGGCAAATAATATCTTGGGAATGGCAAAATAAATAAGAGTGATAATGCCATTTTAACAGCAAGATTAGTTGGGTAAAACTTAGTACTAAGAGCATCGAGTTAACAATTGTTAAACCTGAGATGTTTTCAATATCTTATTATTATTCTTCTTCTTCAGGCTATTCCCGTCCGCTTCTGGATAAAGGCCTCCTCCATTCGCTTTCACGTCACTCTGTCTTGTACAGACTGCCTTCAGCTAATGCCAACGTGTCGGTTTAAGTTATCCTTCCAACGCAGTTGCGCTTATTTTCATTATATAGAAAATAAATTGAAAGACATAATTTTTTCTAAAAAAGGCAAACTTTTACTCCTGTGTATGTATATCAAATCACTTAAAACGATGTATAGGATCCCAAGAAAATGGTAAAAATAAAATATATTTTTCTGATATAAGCCTTAAATTGATTTACCTCCGTGGGAACAAATGATATAAATTGAGAAATACCTTGAACGTTTTCAGCATTATGAAAAAAAACTACGTAATACAGATTTCTAAAGATGTCTTCTTTTATATTGTCAGTAACGATAAAGAAACATAATTGTCAAAAATTCAACGAGATTTTCATTCAATGCGCTGAAAAAAATACTGTTAAAAAACAATGCCTGTTAGAAAATACCTTGACATTATCTTCAAAATTTGGAATTCGTATGAAAGAAAATTATGTTATAAATTCTCGTTTCCATAAATGTAGATTTTAATTGATTTAAAAAATGCCTCGGTTATTCTTTAACGACATTTAACCGTACGCAGATATTTGAAAAAAAAAGTATTTTGTCATATGTAAGTGAAGCAACTCTCAAAAAAATAAATTTGGTCTCAAATTAATCTGAGTTAAGTTTTTATTGTTCCTTGAACGGTGTTGTAAAACTCCTTATTAAATAATTAATATGAACATTTGATAATGCCTAAGAAGGGCGAAACATGTCATTCCATCTAAAATATAATAAAACCCCTAGAAGACAGACGTTTTCATTCATATTAGTACACTGGTCGGCAAAAAAAAAAATCGGCCCGTGACACCATTCCTGCTGATTCTTATGTAAAATGACCTCTTAAATCTGAATATGACCTCAGTTTTTCCCCATCATCTACCGTTTACCGGGGGTAGCCCCCCACCTATTTTTATCACTTTTCCATAATTTGGAGGGATGAAAAGGGTTATATTCACCTTTATATTTCTTCGGAGGGGCTAGAGAGGTAAAAAGTTCTAAAACATGAAAATTGTAGCAAGAAAGTTAATTTGGAGCCCCCCAAATTGTAAAAAAATCATTAAAAATGATCGATTTTTCCGTTTATTTTCTCAATTTTTTCAATTAGTTTCTACCTATTCTAGATCTTAGCCCCCTCTTCCCTCATCCTCTCTCAAAAACCCCGAAATAAGATAAATACGAGTATATAGCTGCAATTTAAAGCAAAAATAATAAAAATATATAGCTACTTCAACCGCGAACCTCGCTGCCATCTCACAGATTGTTAATTTTGTATGAGTTCAAAAGGGATATTAGGATAAAATTTCGTAAATTCTTTTGTGGTGTCACGTTCAGATAAGTGTAACGGAATGTACGCTGGATTGCCAAATAATCAATTAAGCAGAATACAAAGCGTATTCAATGCTGCTGCCCGATTGATTATGGGACAAGAAAAATACTGTCATATCACGCCGCTCCTGAAGGACCTTCATTGGCTTAAAATCCGAGAGCGAGTAAAATATAAATTGTGTTTGACAGTGTTTAAGGCTCGACACCAGAGAGCGCCAGCGTATATATCGGACCTCTGCGTGACACCCATGCCAACAGAAAGTCAACGTTCACTCCGATCAGTAGAAACAAGTGCAAACAACATACCAATTCCAGTCATAGCCAATAAAGCAAGGAATAGCCTCCATGTTAGTATTAAGTTTGAGGATAGTGACGTTAAATTAAAAATACGTATATATATTTTCCACCTGAATTCGAAAGAGAATATGAAACTTATAATAGAATGTGAAAGAATGAAAAAAGAACTTTGAATTGTTTCACAAAGGAGAATAATGGTATTCGCTAAAATCGGAATATGTCACTTTGGAACATTAGTAATGTTGCGTTTTTGGAATATTTTTAAATTCAGATTTAAATTGCATCGTCAACGTTATAGGATTTTATAAAAATATTTGTTAAGTCCTAAATTAGAGATGGATTGGTCGTGTGTTGCGACTCGAATATTTCCTGCATGATGTATTGGAGGGAATGGTCGAGGGATCGATTGGCAGAGGACGAACTCGCCAGGAGTACCTAGACTAGATTTGCCGAGATATGGGCTGCACCTTTAATGCGGAGTTAAAAGACTTGCCGAGGACCGAGCGGAGTGGAAGAGGTCGTGCGTCACCTTGCTGCAGACCAATCAATAGATTGAGACCAGAGATGAGAAGAAATTAGAGATTATTTTAAAGAGAATTAAACCAAAATATGAACCATTAACAATTTATATAGAGCAAAGTAAATTATTTAATTAAATTTGTATGCTAAAGCATGGTTCACGCGTTATTGTGAAATAGAGAAAATACTTAAGTGGATAGACGGATCGTTGATGCGATATAAATGCCAGTTCTTAGAAATATTAAGAAATTCCACCAAGAGCATGTGCGTATTACGCATAAGAAAATTACAAGGTTTTCCAGGGATATCAAAAAATTCTTATTCATTTTTTGTTCGAATTACTTTGAATAACAAGAAATAAAAAATAAATATGTATTATTTATCATATATTTTTCTTCTTTTTCAGTTTTGATCTCTCTACTGTTGAATATAGGCTCACTTTCAAAAGTTTCAACCCATTCCTGTCACTCGACTTTTTCAACCACTGTTTATAGCACTTTCTGTCTCTTCTGTGGCACTCTTGATAACTGAGGGTTGTGTCTCTAATGGCTCGCCATTCACTTTGTCATCGGTCGTTGAGATCAGCAGTCAATGCCCTGATTTGATCGGACCAACGGCTTGGTTGGCGGACATGTGGTCGCTTTCCCTTTACTTTTCCAATTTTTATGAGCTTTTGAGCTCGGAGAGATAATTGGTATTGAGTATGTTATAAACAAAAGATACATATATATTTACAAAAATAATTAAACGACTTTATAAACTAGTCCAAAAATTTAAAATCCACAATATGGAAAAACAAAGACATGGATGAGAATCTTTAAAGCATGCGTAAGACGAACCAATAGACGAACATATGGCGACGAAGTAAGGGCAGACACAGTAAGGACCAAACGAGTTTTGAGGATTTCCGAAATGAAGGACGATAGCAGGCAAGACATTGAGAGATCGTTTGAGGAACACCAGAATAAGAGAGATATGTGAGGTTGAGGATATCATAAGATGGAGCAGACAGCGAAAAAGGGACTGGTACGGTCATGTTCAAAGAATCGAAAACACCAGACTCCCCTATATTGCATTGCATAATCAATCTCATGGGACTCGTCCTCGTGGAAGACTTCCTAAAAGATGGAAGGACAGCTGGGAATCTACCTCACAGGAGGAGCAACACTCTGGAGAACAGACTACATAGGTCTACTACAATGAAGAAGAAGAATATGAACTATTGTATTTAATTAACTTTTTGCACGATTCTTCGTAGTAACGATGTACTTCAAAAGATATGAGAAATTGTAAAAGCGACGTTTTTCTATGCTGCAATCCCCCATTTTACCCCCTTTTTCTTTCACTTAGTGCTACCCCTGCTCAGACGTTCGCAATTAAAATTACTCCATTCGACGACATTTCGAAACGTTCTGAGAGCTTCGACAATGAAAAGATAGCGGAGCGGAACTAATCTCACAGATATTTTTAACGTTAAACTTTTGATTGAAAATTTTATTTCTCTTATATAATATTACAAATGCAATCTTAAATTCTTAAATAATAATGTATTAATTAATTACTGTTGAAACTTATAATTTATAATGTATACGCGATTTTTAAATGGGTTTTACAGAGATTTATTTATTAATATTTTTACTGTTAAAATTTAAAACACTGTTATAATACCACAATATCTTTCTATTCACTAAGAGTGTCGCGACAGCTGTTTCGCCAACCGACGTTAACATCATCAGGTTTTACAATAAAGTTTATTGTAACACCTGATGATGCCAACATCGGTTGGCGAAGCAGCTGTCACGACACTCTCAGTGAATAAAAAGAAATTGTGATATAATAACAGTGTTTTAAATTTTAACAGTAATAATGTTGAATTATCATAGTGTTTCGTCCAAAACAATGGACCATTTATATTGTTTATAAAAATATAAATACCTACTTGTTACATTTTATTTTAGAATAACTTCTCAAAATTCTTATTATAATTACTTATTAGAAGCACTTCAAATTTCCATTATATTATTTCCCTTACCCGCAAGCTTTCTAAAATCATCCTTACGAAGATACACTATTTGGCGATTTTTCGACAATTTTTTTTCGCCTTGTGAGGGCATTCTCAAACTAAACCCAGTCGCCAAACAGTGTGTACTCATAAAGATAATTTTAGAAAACTTAGGGGTAGGGGAAATTATATAATGAATATTTGGGGTGGTTCTAAAAAATAATTATTATAAGTATTATATAAAGTGTTTGAGTCTGACTTCCATTCCGAAGGTCCCGGGTTCGATTCCCGGCGATGGCAGGTTGATTGTCACACTTTCTTTGGTCTGGTGTAGAATTCACGTGACAATAAAATGGCGATAGATTGGCTACCTATCGCATGTCATAATAATCACTATATTCGTAATTGCAAAAATAATTGGGTTCAAACGACCAGTTGTATACAAGGAAAAAAAAGTTAAACAAAAGAATTATATTTATACTATAATAATTAAATAAAACGAAGTTTTTTTTAACTAATTCCACCTTTGTCTTTATTTAGACAGCTTATTATTTAAAATGTACTTCCATCAAGAGATTTCAGTAAAATAATTATGTTTATACAAGTTTGTAACAGGCATTTAAATTTTTATATTATATTGTACGAGTACATAAATAATAACTCTCTCTCTCTCATAACCGATAAAACAATCTCTTTAACATAATAATTTATAATGGAGTTTACAAAATAAAAGTCACAATTCTCTATAAATTAAAATTTCTTTTAATCAATTTGTAAACACAGTCAATAAAATATAAAAAAGAGATGTTGGTTAAAATAAATATTTAAGGACTTCTTTAATAATGATTTAAATTCACATTTAATGTTTAAAATTGATCATAATATCTATTTTTAAGTTTCATTATATTTTGCGTACAAATTATGTAATACAGTTAATTTTTACATTTACCAATAAAACTAGGGTTATGATAAAGTACACGAAGGAATCTAATTCATAATTAGATCCGAGAGATAACAATGGCTCATGTTGTCGATATAACAGGAATTATATGACATCTACAGAGAACCAGATGTGATCTGCTCCATCAAGGTGATCTTGAGATGGGCTGGTTACATACTTAAAATGGACAAATAAATAGATTTTATCAATGAACGATTAATGCTTCTTTCCAAAATGAAACGAAATATTGAGTTGATCAAATTTTATACAATTATATAGGGTGTCCCAGAATTTACGTAAGATTTGAATTAAATAGAAAACACAGTTCTTAGTCTTCAGATTGTTTTTTTATTGAATCATAAAGTACATAGTATAGGGTTATTTATGAAATAACACATTTGGCAAATGGCCTCCACGGCTTTGCTGGCACATACGCACTCTTTTGTCAATAATTTTCATGACCGATTTGCATAAATGTCTGAATTTCGTTGATGCAGCGTTTAATTTTCTCCTGTAATGCACGGATGGTTGAGGGCTTGTTGATGACCCTTCATTTCAAATAACCCTATAAAATTGAATTTAATGGTGTTAAATCACACGATCTAGGGGGCCAATTCTGATCACCGAAACGAGAGAGTACAGACAAACGCATTTTCACCAACACTCTCACACACTTCTTCGATATTGACATTTGAACGGCTTGTTTTTGGACGACCAGTGGGTTTAGCGTTTCCGACTGATCGAGTTCTCTGAATTTTTCAATTAATCTCTTCACAGTTTACGGAGTTAAAACACTATTCCGATCATATTTAATATGAAATTTTCGAACTGCGGCCGCCAAACTTTCATTATTTTTGTGATATTATTAAAACGGTTATAAAACGGTTATTACCCATGACTGCAGCCAACTGATTTCTTGCTGGGTATGCTGGACTACCAATCATTGGAAATTAGACTAGTAACTATTTAGGTGTTAATTTTTTTCAACTGATTCGTGGTCGAATACATAACTCGGATATTTTGAATGACTTGACTTTGTTTGTCCCTAACAATTATCTGCGACAAAGCCAACATAGATTATTTCTCCTGCTACTATGTAGAATCAATTTACCTAAGGTTATGCCCGGGGGCAGGGCAATAATCCTTCTAAACCGCATCTCTTCGGATGTGGACATCTTCCACGATAGTGAGGCTACCCTCAGAAAAAATCTAAAAAAAAAACTAACTAACCATCACGCCGTCTCCCCGAAGGGGTAGGCAGAAAGAATGGACTGCCACACTTTTCTTTCCTGACATATTTCTCTCGCTTCCTCAACATTCATACATCGTGTCATGCACGCGCGTCGATTTCTCTGACTCCTCACATGGCCGACATTCAATATTTGATTTATTTGATTTATTAGTTTTCCTCGGTCTTCCTCTATTTCTGGTTCCATTTACATCATTAACATATAATTTTTTTACCATTCTTTCTTCATTCATTCTTTCAATATGTCCAAAGAAAAAATCTATCTCTTAAATAATGTGCTGTTCTTCTTATTGTTTCTAATTACTTATTTGGTCTTAATTTTTTAATTATCTCGTGTTTTTTTGTGTTTTTTTCTATTGTTTATAATTGTAATTTTTAAATTTCATAATTGTATTTACTGTTTAAAATATTTTTTTGTTGTTTTTGTATCCTACCTGTATAGTCGTAAGCGCTTTGGTTATAAACTGTAATGTTTATGATTTAAAAAAATAAATAAATTGAAAATAAAAGTATAAAATTGAAAATTAAATTTAAAATATTGTTCAATAATGAAAACACGTTGTTGTATCGTGTAATGCTGCATTTTTACTAACCCTAAACTGTCAGTAACCTAAACCCTAAACTAACCCTAAACCAAATTGTATTTTTACAGTGTTGCCAACTATTTACTGAACAAAAGGCGGCAAATTCAAATCTTGCGTTTATTTTGGGACACCTATACTATATATGCAGGTTCGCCCACAGTTCGATATTCCTCCACCCTAGCTCTATTACTGTCTATTCTTCGTCTAATAATATAGGAATTCTGAACCTTCACAGCCCACATATATTTCGGGTAGAGCCATTGCCGAGGGCAGTCTTTTTTTTTTACAATGGACCGCTTTTTTAAAATCAAAAATGACAAACGCGTGTCTTCTATTAAAACGAGCCCCTAGGAATGGGAGAAACGTCAAGGAAACGATAAAAATCTCACTTTTGTAATGTATTATTAATATAAAAGGAAAGAGACAGCTTCCGGCTGGGCCCAAAGGAGCTTCGTTAAAATATTTATAATACGAATTGATGTAAAATACATACGACCTTACTTTAGTATTCATTTAAGGGTCATTGAGACGGTTTGGACACACGGAAATTTATTTATTTATTCAGTAAGGGCAGCATACAGCGATATCAATAAATTAGTTAAGAAACATTAGAACAATAATAAATAAAGCCAATTACATGCTACCACAAATACAATAAATAGTTAATTGAATTTAAGATAAGACAAAATATGGTCAAACAAAATGATTGGGAGTTAAACATAATAATAGTAGTAGCAATAAGAACAAAATTAAAAGTAAAAATAAAAGTAACATATTATAATATTATGTAACATTATGGTCTCATCCACGCCGAAAGGTTGCTCCTATCGTTTTTTTGAAGTTTCGTTCGTTCAAATGGAAAACATCAATCAGGAAATAATGGATAAAGAAATTATTGTAAAAAAGTATATGCTAGCAATGTAAGCGAAATAAGAAATAGAGAAAGACCGAGGAAAACGTGTCCCGATCAAATCAATCCATTATTAAATGTAGGCCAAGTGAGGAGTCGGTGAAGCCAGCGTGCGTGTATGGCACGATGTATAAATTTTGAGAAAAAGAGAGAAATATGTTTTTAACCCTTAACGTACCGTGTTCAAAACAAAACGCTCGCTCCCATGTGGTAAGTTCAGTTTACCGCTAACTTTATCTAAATATCAAGCATATGACTAGATGAATCAAAATTTAATTTATGTCATCTTGTAGGGAATTTCATTAGGAATAGATCGATATCTATAACATACATGGATTATTTGAAAAACATATCATTATTAATTTTTTTCTGGAACCATGCGATTTCTGATATGTAATGCGTCACAGCATACGGGCGACTGGACATCGGGTCGGGACTTGTCTGCGCGCCGCGGCCGGCGGGGCGAGGATAAAGGCACCTAGGCAAAATGTATAGTACGTTCAAGACAACGAGTACGTATTAATATTTGTCCCTTTTGGTAAAGTGTTAATATTTTCACAGTTCTGATATTATTAAGTTACGTGCTGCGTTTTCATCCAGTCGGTATTATTACGTACCTATTGAAAAGGTCAAAAATATAATTTATAATACGTTCAAAACAGCGAGTAAGTATTTGTCACTTTTGATAAAGTTGTAAATATTAGCAAAACAAATTCTACCTTAACACGAATGAAGGTGAGGGCAGTCTTAGAAAATATTTTTTTTTGGGATGAAGGAAGTAATTTTTTGCTTTTTTTTTTATTACGAAATATTGAGAACACTTCAATGGAGGATTACAATTTTTTTTATAATATTAGGGTCCATAGGTTTTAAGAAAATCAACTTTAAATTGGCAGTGGAAACTCAATTGACCACATGGCAACGCGACGGTTAAAGAACAGTGTGGCGGTCCATTTTTTCTGCCTACCCTTTCGAGAGGTGGCGTGATGGTTAGCTTGTTTTTTTTTTTAAATATTAATCTTCTTCTTCTTCTGATTGTAGATCTTGCGATCTGTTTATGCGGGATATCAAACTTTCTTCCTGTGATGAAGACGACCAGCCTTCTCTCCATCTCTTTGGTGGTCGTCCTGGTGGTCGACGGCCCTCTGGAGTCTCGTGCATCACGATATTAGGAATTCTCGCTGGATCCATTCTCTCGATGTGGTCCCTCCAGTATCGTCTTCTCTGCCTTCTCCATCTCATATATATTAATTATGTTTAAAAGTAATTAATATTGTTTATATTAATATTGTAAATATTATGTATTTGTACAAACGTCATTTTGTTACTAATATATTATAACGATTTTTGAACGAATTAAGTGATAGTTGAAATATTCTACGATGCGTTTTTGTATAAAGCACTTTATTTGTGGCGTAACATTTTATGAAGCAAATTAAAACACTTTTATATTTTATATCAATACCATGTCATTATTTAGACTTCTTGAATTTCTTCTGAACCCGTATTCAATACTCGCTGGTTCTTGCTCCCATTGTCAGTTGGCAAACGTGATATTATAAGATTATTCAAACATATTCTTAATTTAAACAGTTTTCATAAATGAATAATAAAAAAAAAATCTTATTGCATTTTTAAGCACAAGCGTGTTTTTAATAATAGTATTGCATCATATCAAATATTAAGTTTTTTGCAAAAGATTATGTTTAACCTTATGATTGTTGTAGCGAGATGTCTCTTTGTTTAGTTTAAAATCGACGATTGTTCAATAAAATATATAGTAATAGGTAAATGATATTATTTACGTTGAGATTGAAAAAAAATGTTAATAAAAAAAAACCTTTATGAATAATAAATTGAAATACATTATCTATAAAGCGAAAAACTTGGCTTGTGTAAAAATCGACTTATAATTATTATTATGATTCTATAAATCTAGAATATCAAAAAGACGCACTTTAAAAAAATACAATATAAGTATACTAGCGACATCTCTTGAAATGTTAAGTAAGCTAGATAGTTAAATATTGCGCTGGTGGATGAAAATGGTTTGAAACTTAGATGAGATTTTCTACATTTTTAAAGAACCTTTTCAGCAGTGATATTTCACGACTCTAAAAAGAACGCAATTTTAATATGTATCACAAATATTTAAAGTGTACTCGTATACTATTATAAATAAAATAAAAATAAAAATCTCATTGAAAAAGATCATTCATTTAATAAAGATAGTGGCGTTGAAAATGTGCATGTTAATAATATAAATATAAAGTGAGTAATCTCGAAACTTTAAAAATTAAAAAAAATTAACGTTGATCGATTAATAACTGGACCCCAATAAGAGCTTAAAATTATTATTTTTAATGTACCTATTTATATTATTTGTTTTAACAAAAAGAAATCATTTTGATATCTGTCAGAACTGAGCACATTAATGACTTTAAAAATATATATTGTTATATTTATAAAATATTTACCATGTATCGGTGATGAAGGCCGTCTGTGTCCGAAACATGTTTGTTTTTTAATTTCATTTTTTGTTAATGTGTGAATTGTGTACAAAGTAAAAAAAACAAACATTGTTCAATGAATCCACAACACAATGTTTTGGCCGAAACACTATGATTCTTAAACATTTTAAACTGTTAAATTAAAAAAAAAACTTTGGTTATGTATCATAATTTATGTATTTTTTATTTTCGCCACAGCTGTTATATTATATGTTGCACAACCTATGTTGCCATCATCAGGTGTCACAATAATCCATCAACTGTTAAAATTAATTTTTCGTGATTTTTCGAACCTTTATTTGTATTTGTTCCTATGTTATTTTAATTTGAAAATATTCTTTGATAATTTTTAAGTTCTTCCTGGAGTAAAGTTCGGTACCTAATTACAGTTAATTAAAATAACGGTAAGTTAATATTTATAGGGCAAAAAACTCATAAGTGTGATTAGTTATTATAAAAATTATATAAACAAATATAAAAAAGGTGGGAAAAAACATGTCATTAGAAAGGATATTATACACAATAGAAATTTTAAAGTATTGTTACATTTAATAATAATTAGGTGAAGAAATTACAAAGAATAATATAAGAGAACATATTAAAAGTAGGAAAAAAACATTAATTGGAAGGAACAATTAGACAAAATATAAAATAATCATAATATTAAGTCATAATACTCGTATATTAAGAACGATAAACGTTATAAGGAAGCAGATTACATAAATTAGAAAAGGGACAAAAGTGGAAGGTAGTATTAATATTTTTTGTCAGATAGTCGCGAAAATAAATAACGTATAAATTGTGATACATAAACCTAGTTTTTTTAAATGTAACAGTTTAGAATAAAATAAATATATTCATATAACTTTTAATGTGCTGTTATTACATAGTTATAAATAAAACTATTATTATGATTAAAAACGTCTGTTTTTTAGACGTTTTATTATTATTTGTTTTTTTTTCGAAAAACATGTTTCGCCTGGCTAAGGCATCATCAAATGACATTTGACTATGTCTTTGCATTACAAACCATGTCATTCTCATAAAATAAAATAAAACTATTATAAATCACATGTTTTAATTCGCATTAATTATTTGATTTAAAGTTTTAAACCATTGTTTAAGAAACAATAAATATGAATAGTACCTTTAATTTGTTGGTTAATTTACTTTTAAAAGATAAATTTTGATCATAATGTTAGTTATCAAAACCGACAAATCCAACTTCCTTTCTCCTCGTTCCAAATGATTTAAAGAGCTATTAAAGTATACAGTTAATAATACATGAACTCTTGAGTATAATAACACATTATTTTTATGTATGTATCTAGTTTAAAAATGGTATGATTTTTACAATTCTTATTTTTCTATGGCATTGTTATTACTCTAGAAAATATAAATATGGGCTTATTGAATAAGACTAAATTTAAATTGTTAAAAGTTTATATGTTTTTTTTGTGATAACAAGAGTTTATTTTTTATTGTTTCGGTATGTGTGTATTTAAATTTGTAAAACTTATATTCAAAAAATATGTATAATGGACAGGATTTTTATTTATTGTTAAATGTAACACTCGTGTGTTTCTAAAGAGCAATACGAAAAAAACATTTTAGATAAAATTAATGCGTTAACATTGTGGAATTCCACAATGATGATTTTTTTTTATAAACTGCAGTTAATATCGTTTTCCCGATGATGAAAGTGTATACCTTCGAAACATGTCGACAAAAATAAATTCAAAAGTGGATAAAAACAGTGTAAACAGTGGATAAATTCAAAAGTGGATAAAAACAGTAAAAACATTCATAAAAATTTCGAAAAAAACAATTTAAAATTAATTTATTATTATTATTTAAAATAATATTCCCCCACATTATTACAGCGTATCATGTGTAGTAGTTTTTCATAAAATAAATGTTACATGGTTTTCTTTTATATTTCCAAATAACCCAATTGGGTTTTTAATTTTTTTTAAATATATATTTATTTTTCAGTTTACTCGTTTAGTTCATGATTGGTTGTTATCATTGGTACATTTATTTTATATGCAATAAATAAAACAGAAAAAGACTAATCGCGTGGATTTCTGTTTTAGCTTTTCTTGTTATTTTTTTATCAAGGGTCACCAAAATGGTTTGGTCATACGATGAGTGGATATGTAAATATTGGTTAAAAAGATATATGCAAGTAGTGTCAATGAAAAAATAATTCGACTGCATTCACTTTTTGAATGTTCATTCGACACTCTATCATACACAGATTTTCCACACATTCATCGAAGATATCTACATGTTTTGGAATACATTTAAATACACATTGTGATAAAAATATCTTAATTAAATTGATTAAACGTGTCAGGTTTGGTTTTTCTTGCGATAAGTTGAATAACCTCTTCAAGTTTTCTTTACAGCATTGTTTAAAATAAACGAAGTAATTTAATAATAAACCTTTTGGTGAGAAGCTTTACCTCGGAAAAGTTCTAAAAATGGTGAAACCCGTTGTTTCAGAACACCGAAGGGTCAAAAAACACAGAATGAAAAGAAAGTCGTTCAACTCGTTTAATTAGCTTTTTGTAAATTATTCATTATTAAAATCAAAGGAGAAACGTAAATTAATAAGCAAAGCTTTTCTCTTTGTTATTGTAAATCTAATTATTGGTATTATTTTTTGTTGTGTAGAAGTCCAGGTAATTAATACTTTGACAATATTTTGTCTGAATAAAAAAGAACATTGTTACCTCGTTATATCAAGGATAAATACATACGGGCCAAGAATAGGATTAAATAAATAAATAAATACTTTAGAAACTAACCATCACGCTATCTCTCCAAAGGGGTAGGCAGAGAATGGACTGCCACACATTTCTTTCCTGACATACTTCTCTCTGATCCTCAACTTCATACATTGTATCATGCACGCACGTAGATTTCTTCGACTCCTCACGTGGCCAGCGATCGCTATATGTAATACAACATTCCCTTTATGTAAAACAACATTCGCTTTATGTAATACAACATTCCAGGGAATGTTGTATTACATAAAGCGATCGCTTAACCCAACCAATAACAGGTCATTAGTCCTGTAAACGCCTCGAAGGGAATGTTGTATTACAAAAAGCGATCGCTGAACCCAACCAATGACAGGTCATAAGTCCTGTAAACGCCTCGACCGCCATATTCTGTTTCCAAAAAATTATTTACATTTTCGTCTTTATTGAGGTACAATTAATCCTTAAATGATTAACCGACAATGGGTAAAATCCAGTATACCTGTATGTCTACAAGTATTTGTATACATTAAAGAAAATTTTTATAAATATTTGTTTGTCAGTAGAAATATGTGATTTTAGTACATATTGATCAATAATGTATGAAAGTGAAGCTTGGAGCTGGCAAAAGAAGGATGAAAGCAGGATAAACGTCGTAGAAATGAGATCACTAAGAACAATGTGCGGGAAAACGTTGTATGATAGAATACCGAACGATGAAATAAGAAAGAAATGTAAGGCAGATGACTGCATCATGAATAAAATTAAAAAAGGATCCCTGAGATGGTTTGGACATATGGAATGAATGGATGAGAGTAGAATGGTTAAAAAGTTGTAGACAAGCAGCGTGAGTGGAAAAAACGACCGAGGAAAACATGGCATGACCAAATTAATCAATTACTAAAAGGCGGCCACATTCGAAGTCGGAATAATCGACGTGTGTGCATGATACGATGTATGAATGTAGAGGAAGCCCGAGAGGTATGCCAGGACAGGCCAGTGTGGCGATCCATCCTCTCTGCCTACCCCTCCGGTGAAATGGCGTGATGGTTAGTTAGTTAGTTAGTTTTGATCAATAATCAGTGGGGTAAATCTTTAAAAATGGAATATTTAATATGTTTTATATATTAAATATAAGTAATGTGGAAGTAAATGTTCCAGGCAAAAAAAGTAGAGGAAGATTTTCTGTGCGTTGGTGTGATCATATTAAGGAGATGGCTGGGGATTACCTCTACTCGGCGATGGGGGCTGCAAAAAATATAGGGGATTGAACACGTTTTGTTTTAGTCACGCCAACTCCATGGATCACGAGTCTCAGCAATGAGGAAATAAAGAAAGAAGAATAATATGGAGTTTTACATCATTTCTTCTATGTTCGCCATAACATTGTGTTGTAGATGTTTAATGTTTCTTTTTTATATACTTTGTATACAACACTCACATTTGTTAAAAAATAAAAATTAAATATCAAACATGTTTCGGACTAACCAACCCTTCATCATATAATAAAATTGTTTACAAATATGGTCAGTTTTGAAACATGTTATAAATGGTTAGTTCGAAACATGTTTGATATTTAATTTTTAATTTTTTTAAATGTGAGTGTTATATACAAAGTATTTAAATAAAAAGAAACATTTTACATTATTATTCAATAAACATTTTTTTTTAAAATATTAACTATAATGTCAGTTTTTATTATTATATTATTCATTTATGATAAATGGAATGTCGGGCCTCATAAAACATAACGCGATAATATTCTAGTACGCAAAACTTGTCATATAAAACAATAATATAAAAAACTTAAAAAACTAACGTTTTCATTGACAATAATAAACATTGAAAGATACATGTGTTGTAGAACTTTATTGTACGCCCGGTTGTTAATATCTATATTTTAATATCAAATGGAAAAGTAACCTAATAACAATTATATAGTTAAAAACCTCGTGTATAACGTACCTTTCTTCTGGGTGGTGTCGCGGGTGGTTTTGTATCCTTGAGAAGCCTTGAAAGCCTCTGAGTTCTCTGTGCAGCAGTCATGGTGGCTGTACTTTTAATTGGAGAAGCGATTACTACATTCGCTAGGGGCGAAGGCGGAGGAGAACCAACGGGAGAATTATTCACAATAGGACTATTTGGGGAGTTCCTCCATGTAACTGTAGAAAGGGGCACCGTCTTAGCCACAAGGGTTTCACTTCTAACAGACCAAGAGCTGCCACCAAACTTTTTCAAATTCATTAAGTCTCCAATGCTTCCGTGTGGATTTGACAGTCTCGCAATGCTGTTAAAGTTTCTGGCCATTGCCGGGCTGTGCGGAACTGATCCGTATCCTTTGAGGGCGGAATTGGATTGAGCGAGGTTGCTCTGGTTGGTGGACGATCTTATCAAATCTGGCATTTTTGCGTTGTTTGTTTGGAACTTGTCTAGCTCTGACATGCTAGATCCTCTCCTCATTCTGGCTCTTGGACCAGTTGGTGGCCCTTCGAAATCTGCCTCGGCTTCAGCTGATTTCTTCTTTGGCAGTTTTTTGGAGCAGACTCCACTCAGATAATGTCGGGCTTTTTTGCTTTCGGTCCTTGACATTGTGGACGATTTAACAGCAAATAGACCGGCCTTCAAAGGGAATAAGAGAGCCCACTCAGTGGTTCTATCTTCTTCTTCCATTGTATTCACCACTTTTTAATATTTAGCACTTTTTAAGGTTTAATATATATTATTTGTCAATATTATAAATAACACCATATATAGAAATAAAAATATAGTATTATTATGAAACAAGAACATTATTCTTAATTCATTGAGTAATCTAAGGATTGATATTACGACAGTCAGTAAGTAATCATTGCTCTTTGTTTCTTAATCAATGATATAAAATTCCATATTAAATATTTAAGATGAATGCAAACATCTGCTCTTAAAAGTTATAATACTCGTATTATATGTTTTTTATCGGAATGATAAGTTTCGCCTTGCAAAGGCATTTTCAACGGATTGATAAAGCAAGGAGAAAAATACCATCATGATTTTTTCCCGTATGAACCGCCATACTGCTCTATCCTGACATACCCCTCTAGTTTCGTCTACATTCATACATCGTAATATTGAAAGGAAGGGTTGGGGCAGGAAGTAAGTGAAAAAAGTTCTTGTATCGACCCTTATTTATGGAAGCATGGATCTGGTAAAGGGTGATAAAGCAGACTTCTAAAAACAACCGTTTTAACTTTTTATACATTAAAACACTGTTTTTTCCACTTTTGAGTTTATTTTTCTCGACATGTTTCCAAGACCTACACCTCCATTATTGGGAGAACGATCTAAAGCAATAATAACGATATAAAGAGAAAAATAAACTCAAAAGTGGAAAAAACAGTGTTTTAATTCATAAAAGGTTCTTTATTATGGAAGTCCACAGTGTTAACGCCTTAAGTTTATTAATAATTAGTTGAATTCCACAGTGTTAACGCCTTAATAAAATAAAAATAAAAATGTTTTAGTTTATATTAATCATTGCTTGATTGAATACGTACGTAGACATTGAAATATTACTAAGAAAGGTGTTGTTTTCACTACAAATATATATTTAGTGATTGAAAGAACATTGGTATTGTAGATATTATAACAAGGTGATATGAATTTTTTTAAAGCTTTGACGCATATCATGAACTAGATAATCCGAGATTAAAGAAACGCGTACTTTTTTTACGTACGTTTAGAAATATATTTTGAAGTAGATACTGAGGATGCTTCTGAGCCCATTAAATATAATATATCAAAGCATAATGAAAGACATTTAATATGATTCTATTGTAACTACATTTATTTCAGATGATCAAATAATTCTAAAAATAGACAAGCTTTCGTATCACGAATAGGAAAATGGAAAAATCTCTAGAGACATATCATAATTGAATCAATTTTGATCAGTCCATCTCATCTGCTTATATTTGAGAAAATGGCATAATGTTACATTTCTTTTAGTTACATTTAAGATAATTTATCTAATTTATGGAAGCAAAGCACGAAACTGGGAAAAGAATAATGAAAGTTGAATAATTCTTATAGATTTTTTTCTATGTTCGCCATACTTTGTGTTGTAAATGTTTTATTTGTCTTTTTCATTTTTATGTACTTTGTATATACATCACTTACTTTAAATAAAATTAAATTAAATACCAGACATGTTTCGGACAACCCGGTCCTTCCTCAGTGATATTATAAAGATTTGTTGTAAACATATCTTTTTAATATCACTGAGGAAGGACCGGGTTGTCCAAAACATGTCTGTCATTTAATTATTTTTTTAAAGTAAGTGTTGTATATACAAAGTATATAAAAAAGAAAAAGACAAATTGTTATAGAACTTAGATCTCTTAGACTGTCTAGAAAATTTGTCTATGATAGTGTCGAATTAAAAATATAAGAATTGAATGTAGTGCGAATGAAAGTGTTTTAAACAAATGAATGAAAGGAACATTAAGATGGTTTGGAAGCATGGAATAAATGGATGAAGAAAGAATGGTAAAAAAAGTTATTGTTAACGATGTAAACGGAACTAGAAATAGAGGAAGTCTGAGGAAAACGTGGTATAATAAAAAAAATCCAATATTAAATGTCGGTCACATAAAGAGTCGGAGACACCGACGTGCGTACATGACACGATGTACGAATGTTGAGTAAAGGAGAGAAGTATATCAGGAAAGAAAAGCGTGGAAGTCCATTATTTCTATCTACCCCTTCGGGGAGACGGCGTGATGGTTAGAGTTAGTATGTTTATCTATTTACCGTTCGTATTTTGTCCTACATTTTTTTTATAGAATAAAGAAAGAATATCTAATACTAGATATTTTGGATTGTGGATGGATTAGAAGGCAAGGGGAAACTACTTGATCAATGACCCAAGAGGCATCCCATGAACGAGCAATGATTTACGGTTTCATGAAATACTCCGTATTAAATGATTAAATGCCTTAGACAAGCGAAACATGTCATACACATAAAATATAATGAAACTTCAAGAAAGCTGACGTTTACATTCGTTTTTACTACTAGTAAATGTTAGACTTTCTGCAAACCATTCTCTTTGATTGAAACTTTAAAAAAAGTGTATGTTATTGAAGTTTGATTTTTTTGTTCCAAATGCTGTTTGTTTTTGTGGCCAAACATTATTAATGTGGCATAACTGACATCAGACCTGTCTGCCAACGCTGATGAAAACGTTCTCACTAAGTAGTAACTTGTGAAATATATAATAGAGTTTAAAATATACAATTAATTAATTGTTCTTTTTACAATGATGTAAACCCCCAAATCAAATTATTAATACCAAAGAAAACTTTAAATATTTATAAGGAAGTTTTATTTAATTTTGTGTAAAAATATACAATACGAGTAAACAAAGTGGATTATATTTTGAAATTATATTATTATTTAGTTGAATAGCTCTTTATATCATTACAGCAGAATCCAAATCGATTTGGCCACCAAAGGGTTTCAGATATTATATTGATTCTCATGACATGTAAGAGGTAGCTAATCTATCGCCATTTAATTGTCACCTACACCAGATCAAAGAAAGTGTGACAATCACACTGTCATCGTCGGGAATCGAACCCGAGACCTTCGGCGTGGTAGTAGCTATTGCCACTCTGTCACGAAAGTCGTAACATATGTATTTATATAAATCGCTGTTTGTTACCCTAAATAAATAAATTAAATGTCTAATCACAAATAAAATGCTTTATGCGAAAAAATTCCAATATTTTTATTTTTTTAAGTCAGTGGGGATTGCATTGCTGAAGGGGAATAGTCAATTATTGATGTAACCAGACATTACCTGACAGCGTTATTGCAGTTAATAAAGTATTGCACTATTTCCCCTATTGGCAGACTGATGGTACGACAAGCCATTATTAATGTTAAGGTCAGTACATTAGCCTAGTTTGATAGGCTATCGATTGAGGGCAGCCTGACTTCCGGATTGACAAACGGAAATGGGTTTAACACTGGTTGATTGTGAGCGCACCCGATTTAAAATAGTTATCATAGTATTTAAATTACAAAAATATTACATTAATGTATTTATTTTGGAGTACGGAGTCGTAGGAGGCTGATGAAATGGCATGATTAAACTAATTACATTTTAAAAGTCGGCCGTTAGAAATAGGAATAATCGACATGTTTGTATTACTCGCTGTGGAGGAATCTAGAGAGGTGTGTCAGGATCGAGTAGTGTGGCGGTCCATTCTCTCTGCCTATCCCTTCAGGTAAATGCATGATGGTTTAAAAACGATATTTTGTAAATTGAAAAAGCTTTGGGTTTAATACTTTCGTATGAAGTACTGAATTTGTGGTGTGACATTATTAAATATAATAATAATACAATTTTTAAATTTGTACTTAAAACCACTTAACTCTTTATAACATACAACCGGTTTCGCTCCCGCCAGAGATTTGTCAGGGTTACAAAAATACACTAAACATTTTATAATTTGCGTGAAACTTTGTTTTGGGAAGTTTTATATTTTTTATGGAAATGACGTGTTTCGCCTTGCATATGCTTTATTAAATGACATTTGATAATGCTTTAGTAATTAAAATAAAAATTAACAAGTGATTCTAGAAAACAAACACTGTTATTTATGTTTTAAAGTCTTTTAAATTTCAATCGCTTGTTACGTTGATACCGATAAAAATATTATTTGAGTTGTATAGTATATTAAATATTTATGTGAAAATTGCTACAGAAATTTTCATCACTAAGTACATATTTTTCCTCAAAGCTTTCGAAAATAGTCTTCTCTTGGGATACAATTTTTGCCGCGAAAAAGTGATAAATGGTTGACCAAATGACTTGTCATACATTCTGTTGTTCCTGGCGGTTTTTCATGGAAATGTACCCCGTTATCTCAAATGAGACTCCAAACCCCTGATAAAAATAAAAATATATAAATTAGGACCTTTTTTGCAAAAATAACGAAAAACTCAGTCCTTTTGAACTCAAAATAACAGGAAGACTATCTGTAATATGCAATCGGCGATTATTGAATTTCTTTGGTCACATTGCCAGAAGCGAACTTGGTAACTTGGAAAAAAGTATTGTCACAGGAAGCGTTCCAGGCAAAAAAATAGAGGCAGATCTCCTGCGCGGTGGTGTGACCAGATTAAGGAGTTTACCAGGGTAACCTCTACTCGGAGGTGCAGACTGCGGAGAACAGGGAGGATTGGAGGCGTTTCGTTTAAGCCACTGGATGTTCCATATATCACGACCCTTAACAACAAGACAACCAAGATAAAAGAAGAAGAAGAACTTTTACGTAATTTTTATTTTATTTTATAGGACATACGAATATAAAATTAATATAATAGGTTATTTATAACGTCATAGACTAGCCAAAAGAAATGAAAATAGATTGCTTATTTCGAAATCACTACAAATTAAATCTCTCGATGGAAGTTCATTTAAAAAATTATTAAGTAAAACGATGTTTTTTTATAACTACTTCCACATTTGTCTTTATTTCGACAGCGACCGGTTTTGCCAGGCTCGCTGGCATCGACAGACCAGTCTGTCGAATGTGGAACAAATGTGGAAGTTGTTGTAAAAAAACATTGTTTTATTTTATTATCATGAAACGCATTTTAAGTAAAATTTTGGAAAGATATGATTGTTAAGTACGAGTATATTCAATTACAGTTTTAACTACTTCCATTTTTGTCTTTATTTCGTCAGCGACCGGTTTCATGAAGATCGCTGTCATCGACAGCCTGGTCTGAGTTAAGACAAATGTGAAAGCAATTAAAAGACATTGTTTTATTTAATTACTATTAAATGTTTTAACTATTTACTACACACATCTCCAGAATATGTTATACTTGTCGGCTACCACCTTTCACAGTACAAAACATGCAAGTTATGTTTTATTTATAAGTTTCTAGCAATATCAGTCAAAATAAATATTTTTATGTGTCCCTTGCGCAATGTGTTAGTTCTAATTTCTATTTTTAATTTTTAAATTAGTTTTTACAATTGTCAAATGGTGTGGGTGAAAAATGTTTTAAGGTAGTATAGTCTGGTAACTTAAGCCGATTTTCATGTCTTTTTTTGAGGGCATTTTTTTGTAGGAAAATAAAAATGAATCGTTTCGAAAATTTTGGATGTTTTTGTTTACACATTAAGGATAAACAAAATATTTTGAATTTTTTTATGGTTTATTATTATTATTATTATTAATCGAAGTTGGCACCTCGAAAAAAAAGCGCTTGGGTGGCCCGGGTGATTTTGGCTCTTGATGTTATCTGAAATAAAAAATTCTTGAAAATTCTTAATCTAAAGACATGTCAATCGGAACTACCGAGACATTTTTTCACCCCTAACTTTTTATTTTACAACCCCTTCTTTGCTGACTTTTTTTTCAAAGTCCGCCATTTTGTTATTTATCCATGAAATTTAACTTCTGTAGTTCCGACCAGAATGACATGTCTTTAGATTAAGAATTTTCAAGAATTTTTGATTTCAGATAACATCAAGAACCAAAATCACCCGGGCCACCCACGCGCTTTTTTTTCGAGGTGCCAACTTCGATTAATAATAATAATAATAATATTAACAATTAATTTTTTTCAAAACAAAAAAAAATTGTATCTTTAATATGTAAGTAAAAACATCCTAAATTTCCAAAACGATTCATTTTTATTTTCCTACAAAAAAACGCCCTCCAAAAAAGACATGAAAATCGGCTTAAGTTACCAGACTACCACCTTAAATGAACCATTAAAAATATTTATCAGGAATCAGGTTAAATCTGTTCCAATAATAAAAATAAATATTGAAGTGGTCACAGGAATAAATATTTATCAGGATTTAAAAAGCAAAATTATACATGAATGTAAGAATAGTGTGAAATTCGATAGTCACAAAATCAGTGAAACAATAACTTTAATGTAATAAAATCTTTTTATTTGTTGAATTTTAATATAAAACAAAGTAGTTTTGGATTAACATTGGGAGAAATAATAATATAAAGTTGAGTATTACAATTGATATGAAGAAAACAATTGTGACAGATATGGACAGAGATGAAGACGGATTTTCTCCGGTAAAGTAATGGAAATATTATTTTATTATTAGAACAAAGTATTATAATATAGAAAAATATATTAGGAAGCATGAAATAATACAATAATGTTGAAATTTCATCAAAACGAATAATTTATTACAATATAAAAAGGAAATGTAAGGCAGATGACTGCATCATGAATAAAATTAAAAAAGGATCCCTGAGATGGTTTGGACATATGGAACGAATGGATGAGAGTAGAATGGTTAAAAAGTTGTACACAAGCAGCGTGAGTGGGAAAAGAAGCCGAGGACGACCGAGAAAAACATGGCATGACCAAATTAATCAATTACTAAAAGGCGGCCACATTCGAAGTCGGAATAATCGACGTGCGTGCATGGTACGATGTATGAATGTAGAGAAAGCCCGAGAGGTATGCCAAGACAGGCCATTGTGGCGATCCATCCTCTCTGCCTACCCCTCCGGGGAAATGGCGTGATGGTTAGTTAGTTAGTTATTAAAATGAACAGAAAAGAGTTTTATAAATATCTCTATCGTTGATTGAAAAAAATGGCAAAGACTTCTTAAAGCAACCGTTTAACAGTTTTTTTTAATTAGCTTTGAAAATTTCATATTTATTTTGCATTTTATTACACATTGAAGAACACTTCGGTTTCTAATTTTAATATTATATTTTATGGGATTCACATGGTTCGCCTTGCTAGAGCATCAATTAATAGACTTAAAACTTAAATTTATTTGAATATTTATAATGATTTTTTTAATTTTAATAACATTTTTGAAAAAAAATTACCGTTATTTAGAACAATTCATTAAAAATAATCAAACAAATTTATATTCAAGTCTGATAATTGATTAGTTACCTTTGTCATAAGATTAATGCCTGGATCCACATAAGAAACTTAAAAATATTATTTTAGATTTAAAAAATATATATTTGTTGCATAAAACGTTCGAAAAATTCATTTTAACATTTGTCAAAGTAAAAAGTATTCACATTTAAAAAAAATTGTGTATGTATATGTAATTGTCAATATTTACACTGATGGAGGGCTTCTGTGTCCCCAAACATGCTTGTGTTTATATTATACAATAATTAAGTGTACCGAAACAAAGTTTAAAAAAATTCAATTGTATATCCACAATATAAAGAAATGGTAAATATAGAAGAAATAGATACGTTTCTAATTCTATAAACTGTTTTTGGGGGTACACTGTTTTTAATTTTATTAAACAATGTTAATCAACCATCTATTTACGCAAAAAATCTGAGTCTTTCTCCGTGCATAAGATTTAAATCAAATCAAATCAAATCAAATCAAATCAAATCAGTTTATTAAATTAATAGACATTACAAACAGGAAAATGTTTAAGGCATCTATTAAGTATAGGTAAAATATCATAAAAATATTACAACAAAGTACCAGGAACGCATTAGAGATGGTTCGACATTAGGAAGATAAGATACTTTCTAAAGTCAATAGTATTTGCCCCCTGAACGTACTTTCACTAACATGAAAGACGTCGATCCCCGAGGAGACCTAAATAATTTTGATTCAAAACATCTATATTTTAATATTCAATTATTAAACTAATCTTGTTAATTTTAAATCATATATCTAAAAAAACTCCATCCTAAGCCATCAATTGATGGCGGGTCAAAGTGGGTCTCAAAGTGAGCGAGCAATAGTGGGTCTCAAAATTAACATGTCCAAGACAGTAGACCTACGAGTGTCCTCAATTGACTCCACCCCAATCTTGCTCCACGGTGTCCCTCTTGTGACCACGACCAGCTTTTGCTACTTCGGTAGAATGATAGCGGGCTCGAAAGGTACGGAAGAAGATGTAGTCAGTAGACTCAACAAGGCAAGGGGAGCTTTCGCAATGCTTCACCTTGTTCGGCGTTTCAAATATTCAGCAGTAGCGTTAAAAGCGTAACGAATGTGAGACTTGGAAATCTACCGCGGACGTTATTAGAAAACTTCAAATGTTTATACTCGTAAATAGCTGCCTTCGCTCAATATTCAAGATCAATCGGCCCCAAACAGTGTCAAATGCCATTCTCCGGACCATGGCAGGCAAAAAGCCAATCAATGAACCAGTTGCTAGACGCAAATGGCTGTGAATTGGTTACACTCTGAGACGGAACCCAGCCTGCATCGCTCAGGACGTACTAGACTGGTCCCATATGGGGGGAAAGAGGAAGCGAGGCAGACCTAGAGCCACCTGGAGAAGGGCCTAGCAGGACGAGGTCAAAGCAGCAGGCCTCACTTGGGATGGTGTTAGGCATCAGGTATGGGATAGAGTCATGTGGAGAAGGTTTCTTGAGGCCCTATGCACCACGGAGGTGTGACAGGACAAGAAGAAGAAGAAGAAGCCATCAATTGAAACATATGTTTTTTTTTGTAACAGCATTCACCCTTAAAGTGAAGGGTTGCAAGCTGGTTTATCTTTTAAAATACATTTTTTTTAAAATAATATTTTTATTGTCACGGTATTGATAAAACGATCAATTTTTAGACGTACAAATAAACTTTTCGGACTTTAGTGTCCCTAGACGCTGGAATGTTCACGAAATATATCCAAGATTCGCGTACAGACCTTCACATTTAGTGTCATATTACTCTAGTTTTCGAGAACATTCTCCCCAGAGATAATTATACCTTATTTAAGTTAATTTTAACACGTGTGCCGAAGTATAGAAGTTGCTATTAAGTACTACAGCAAAGTAACTAAATTTAGCCCCCACAATTTACATGTAGGTTTACAAAGATATGTACCAAGACGCATTCACCATTTTCTATTTACTAAGCTAAGGACAAGCAGATTACTTAGAATGCTTTCAGGCTCCCGGGGCTCGCCGGGGGTGTCCGATACCACCCTGTTAAGTACATTGTTTTTATTTTAACCACCCTTAGACACTTGTGATACAGTCACGCTTCATATACGTCTCTATGTATGAGTACTATGTATTTTTTGTGCAGTAGTCGGTCAATTTATTAGAATCATCCATGAAACAAAAAATGGACGAATTAATAAAAAAAATCTGGGCTAAAATATGAAATATGCGATTACGAACTCCATCCTAAATTTTGGGTGATTATAATATGTAAACATTTTTTAATTTATGATCCAGTTTCGTAAGCGTCATCGACATTAACACATTGTTTAAAAATATAGACTAAAAATATTCTACTGGCCGTTAATAAATAATGTAATTTTTATATGAAGCACTCATTTCATGGTCAGATATTTTAAACTTTTAAATATAAAATAATAACACACTTATTACTTAATAATAATAAAATAACTTAGTTATAATATTACCTTGTGAAGCTTGGGTCCAAGCTAAACTAGTTATCATCAATTAGAATAACCATACCGTGGTTACATACAAAGTGTATAATTATTTTTTATATCAATAAGTTTAATATAATAAATAATTAAACTAAAGCTCGTTCTATTTAGTTGTCAAAAATAAATCCAAATGTTAAAGTGTTATCAACAGTAAGAAAAAATACATTAAAAAAAAAAACAAAACCATTAATACATTCTGTAAAAAAAAACACGGATTTTATTACATATTTTACCGATTTATTAAATTAGAATCTAATTCTGCGAAGTTTTAGAGATTTTTGTCGTTTACTGTTAATAATATATTTTTCAGCAGGTTTCTATTTTGTTACTTAAAAGTCATACTAATTAAACATTGAAAATCATTTGACTGCAGATTTATTGAAATCTTTCAGATGATGGAAAACATATACGTTCCAAAATTGTTGTATTGAAAAAAAAAGACTTATATTTGGAATAATATTTCGGTATAATAAATTATTTAAAATATCAAAGATATAAATTAATATTTACAAGAACTATTCATTGGACAAGTCTAAATAGATATGCATTCACTGTTCTAGAGAGTAGGAAATAGCAAATCCATCTGGGGAATTCATTATTTACATATGAAGTGCCTTCTCGGGCGTTTCGTAATGTATTATTGCAGCAGATTTGTAGAAAACGTAGAAGAAAATACACAAGTGATGCATTTAAAATCCTTAAGAGTAATAAATTGAAATATGATGTAATTTAATTAAATAAATTAACACTAAACCATACTTAAATAATCCAAATAAAATAATTAATTAATATTCTTATATAATAAATAGAGAGCAAAAAAAAATGCGGAAGAATTGAGATTTCTTAGACGTATGTGTAGTAAAACGATATACGACAGAATTTTAAATGCTGATATAAGGAAGGAATGCAGAGCAGAAGAAAGTATTATGAACAAAATTGTCAAAGGATCAATGCGATGGATTGGACATATGAAACGCATGGATGAAGAAAGAATGGTGGAGAAAGTATACGTTAACAATATAAATGGAGTACGGAGTCACGGGAGACCGAGGAAAACTTATTATGATCAAATTTATGAAATTTTAATGGGCAGCCGTGTTCAAATCCATTCAAATCAAATAAAATCAGTGTACGAGTATTTCATCAATAGACATTACAAAATTAAGGTTTAAGGCCTACAAAATTGAGAACAGGTAAAATAATATATTGTATATACGAGTATAAAAGTATACTACCAATGCATGAGAGATGTTTCGACATTAGGAAGACAAGTTACTCTCCAAAATCGATAGTATTTGCCTTCAGAACGTACTTTCATTAATATGAAAAACGTCTATCTCCGAGGATACCGCGTTCAGTAGATTAATTGCCCTTGCCACCGGTGTCACCAGAGGCAGGTTGGTTCTAGCGGCCGATAGGTAAAACAATCTATGCTGTCGATGTCGAAGATATCTATTAGGGACAAAAAGCTGAACACCCTCCAGCATGGCTGAGTTATCGAAATATCCCCTGAGAAAACTATAGAAATGGGTTATGAGATGCCCAACTCTTCGAAGCTGCGGAGAGTTGGTCCCAAGCATTCCCAAAAGAAATGCCGTGGGATAGAGCCAAGGATAGCTACCATGCTAGAAATCGGAAGATTCGATGTCCGTGATGACTCGTTGTATGAATGTGGAACATTTTTAGAACTTTCCTGGAAGGACCACATCACGATTGACGAGGTTCTGATCAGAATTTAATTGAAGGAAACTCGTTAAATGCATTATAAAAATGCGAGCCCAATAGATCAGCCATATTATGCGCCTTGAAGGTCTCCTTCTTAATGGAAGGAATGGTTAAGGAGACAAATTACAGAGGGCGCCCCCGACGGGAATATCTTAAACAGTGCAGAAGACCAAGCGCAGTGGTAGACGACAAACAAATCTCTAGCATTGAAACTGTGAAGAAAAAATTTTCTGCTATGATAAATTTTAAACCTAATTGTTGTTTCTATACTGAGGGAAAAATACACATGATATCAAATCTAATATCATAAATCCATCTTTATTCTGAAACTCTATAATAACATAACCTAAATCCTTCCCAATGTATATTAAAAGCCTTTTGGCCGGTAATCTTACTATATCTGTTTCGTTAAATAATATCCAAAGGGCTTTTGAATAATTTATTTTGTACCCAAGTTTCAGGATAAACAAAAGTGTTGTTATAACTTATGATACCCTGAGGTGAAACAAAATATTTCATGCGTTATAATCTGAGCGTGATATTATAATCAGTGTGACCATGTGTGACCAGTGTATCCAATACAAAAATGTAGTATTTACTCGCCAATTGACATTCGAGTGCTTTTAAAATAAGATTTTTTTCAATACCGTTTATTTGAAAGGGATGAATACTTTTAAGTAGATTTATCGGTTGAAAATACATAATCGTATGTATATCTGTAATGTAATGATATTATGTTATAACACATTCAGACTCAATTACACAAGAAATCAAATATAATGTTTTTAAATATTTTTTTCCGCTATTATTTTATCCAATTCTAAGCAGCTCTGTCTAAATGACCGTAAGAGCTTAAATTTGTTATCATTGCCCGATAATTAAACTGTGAAATAAAATTGCTACAACGAATTCTTATTATAAATATGATTTTGGGCAACCCAGTAGCTGTGATAAAATATATAGTTTAAGTAAACAATATAATATAGATTTAATAAATTATTTTATACCCAAAAAAAACATCTTCGACTACGAGAAGTGTGTCAGGAAAGAATAGTGTGGCGGTCCATTTGCTCTGCCAACCCTTTCGGGGAAACGGCGTGATGGTTTGTTGTTGTTAAAAAATCAATGTTTAATAACTATGAAAAATCCGCTAATTATAAATTAAATTATGTTCAATTTTTAAAAAATAACATGTTTTACCCTGCTAGGGAATTATCAATATTTTAAAAGGCAAGATAATTAATAATACTCTTACAAGGCTAATTTTGTCAATCTAATAAATTAAAATTATTATATGAAAACGCATGGTTTCCGCAATTAAAAATATTGAATATGAAGTTTAAGATTATAAGTAAAAAAAGTAAAAATAAATGACAATTATTTTCTTATCGTTGCCCCCCAAAAATAAAAAAATATGTATTGTATAAAAGAGTAAAAATATCGCTTATTTCTATACATTTGCATAAAGGGTGTTTAAATATAGGCGTTAACAGGTTGTGTTAACCCTTTACGTCCTGCATATTTACAGACATAACATTCACAGAATTCCACTTTCGCCTTGCTAAGGTATTTTAAAAAAAATTTGATAATGCCTTAGCAAAGCAAAACATGGCATTCCCATAAAATATAATAAAACTTGTAGAATAAAGACGTTTTTATACGTATTCATTTAATAGAATAAATGCAGTAAAAATGAAATCTCTTAAACGAATTTGTAGTAACTCTGTATATGATACAGTGTGAAATGCAAATATAAGAAGTGAATGCAGTGGGAATGAAAGTGCTACGAATAAAATAATGAAAGGTTCATTAAGATGGTTTGGACATATAGAAAGAATGTATGATGAAAAACGTTTACGTATACGACGTAAACGAAGTAATAAATAGAGGAAAACATGTCATGATCAAATCAATCATATATAATATTTAATGTTGGTCACGTGTGGAATCGGAGAAATGGACGTCCATTCATGACAGGATGGAGAAACGAGAGAATTTTGTCTTGAATTAATAGATTGGTCGTCCATTCCTTTTGCTTACCTCTTCGGAGAGACGGTGAATAATTTTTTTAGTCAATTAAATAAATTTTATTCCTTTGTTCTGGCCGAAATACTAAGATACTTCAACTGTGTTAACTCTAAAAATTTATAACACTGTTATGATATCATATTTTTTTTAGTTTCGCGACAGCTGTTTCGCCAACCTATGTTGACATCATCAGGTGTTACAATTAGCGAAACAGCTGTCACGACACTCAAAAAATGAATAATAAAAATTGTGTTTCTTTTTTTATATACTTAGTATACAACACTCATTTTATTTAGTAAATAAAAATTAAATACACAAGCCTTTTCTCAGTGATATTATAAAAATATAAATAATAAAAATATTATAATTTTTTCACAAATGTGGTCAGTTTTGACAGATATTATGAATTTTTTAAATAATATTTTTAATATTTATATTTATATATAATAATATCACCGATAAATGGCTTGTGTGTCAGAAACATGTTTGGTATTTAATTTTCATTTTTTTAATAAAGTGAGTGTTGTAAACTAACTATATAAAAAAATAAACATTAAACATCTATGTAGAACACAAAATTATGTCGAATACAGAAGAAATAAAAATTGTGATATCATAACCGTGTCATAAATTAATAACAGTTAATACATTGAATTCATATTTCACAAATACATTAACCGAAAATACCAAAATTCTGTGTCGACTTATAATGAGACTATAAATTGATTGAGGAAAAAATAAACAGATTATCCTTAATACCGAATCGGTATATATTTCAGATTGAAAAAAAAATTCTGAAACAAAATTGATACGAAATTTCAATACAGAAATTTAAATCGACGCGGGTTTATAGATTTTTACGGATCGAGCAGACAAGCACAGGCCCCGGCTGTTGCGAGAAGGTTACGCAAGCAAGTGAGTTGTAAACTCATACTTCATTAATCCCGTAATGAAAGGTAGCCGGGACCCTTTCACACGTGCGTGAGTTTTGGCGGATAACTAACGGGGGTACATTGTGGAAACGGGTCCTTGTCAAAGACGATCGAGGTAGACTATAATGAACCGAAAATGATCTTAAATGCTTTTATACCAAATACGAGACTCAATTTAAACACTTACTCTTGTAGCTGATTGAATGCTACATGAAATATAATATATTTGAAGTTGTGTCGAAATCCTTGGATATTATTTAGCTTACAATAAATATGTACTACAACTTTGAAGATATATTGTATAATTTATCAAAATAATAATAATAATAATTTTAAATTACTATTCAAGAGGGCAGTGCACAATGGGGTTCTAGTGCCGACCCTTATGAATGGAGTGAAGCTTGGAGTTGACAGAAGAAAGATGAAAGTAGGATAAATGCCGTATAAATGAGGTCACTAAGAAGAATGTGCGAAAAAACAATGTATGATAGATTATCTAATGATGAAGTAAAAAATAAATGTAAGGCGGATGAATGCGTGATAAATAAAATCAAGAAAGGGTCACAAGATGGTTTTGACATATGGAACGAATGAATGGGGGAAGAATGGTTGAAAATATATATACAAGTAGTGTGAATGGAAAGAGAAGTCGAGGAAGGCCAAGTGCAAGTGTTATAAATCTAGGTAGGTGTGCATATAGTGTATTTTTAATATTTTAATTTTCTTTTTAATTACTTACAATAACCAACAATGACATTTTAAAGATTTCTCAAGATTGATAAACACATTATATAAACGTATACAATATTTACATTTATCAAATTAATTTTTGATAATAAAAAGACGATTACGCTCTGGAATTACATAATGACGAATTTTATATGAATTAAATCACTGTTTTTTTTCCACTATTCAGTTTATTTTCCTGATATGTTTCGAGTCTTCATCATTGAGAGAGCTATCGTTTATTAACAGTTTATGTATAATATAATACAATATTTATTCGGTTTTGAAACTGTAATACCATCGAAACAAAAGTGGAAAAAACAGTGTCTAACTACTAAACTAACCATCACGTCTCCCCGAAGCGATAGACAGAAAGAATGAACCACCACAATGTTCTTTCCTGATATATTTATCTCGCTTCCTCAATATCGTGTCATGCACGCACGTAGATTTCTGTTGTGGCCGACCATCAGTATTTGGTTTATTTAATCGTGCCACATTTTCCTTGGTTTTCTTTTTTTTATTCTAGTTCCGTTTACATCGTTAATACAATTTTTTTTACCATTATTTCTTCATTCATTCTTTCCATTTGTCTAAACCGTCTTAACGCTCCAATCATTATTTTGTTTATAACACTTTCATTTGCACTGCATTCACTTCTTATATTTTCATTCGACACTCTATTAAACAAAGATTTTCCAGAAATCATATAAAAAATTATAAGGGTAAAGTATTCATTATATGTTTTAACTCTTAATATGATTATTCCTAGTTTAAAAAATAATGTTGATTAGTGGTATAGATATTATTTATCGCGTATAAAACAAAGCACTTAAGAGTGTTATCAGCTATCTTTATCCACAACAGCTAGCAGTAGATGTAATATAATTGTGATATATCATTGATGCTTTTTATGTGCCAAAAGGTATCGCCACTGAATGAGATTCTTCATAGCAATAAACTAAATTTTGTAGTTAAATTGCTCTGGTAATGAAGTCTAGTAATGACCTTAACCGTTAATTCACAAAGAAACACTTATTTAAAATAACCAAATATAACTTAATTTAGTATTGATTTTAGCAAAATTTTAATAAAAAAAATATATGTCACGCTGTTTCTACAGAGAAGTAAGAGATCTCTGTATTTAATCTCAAAAGCTACCTTTCCCAATCAAATGCAAATTAATCATTTATAATTTTTAGTATAAATTATGTCTTTTCAAATTACAGTTTTATATTTTTTATATTATCATTATGCATTATTATTGTTTAATATCATTTAATAGTTCTTACTGATAAACAAATAATTATTAGTACTTACAACAAATAGCCCAGGTAATTTTAAATTATTGCATGGAATTTTTTTTTTGAAAAAAAAGATTAACCCCAAGGATTTTAATCAATGTTGTTAGAATTTATATTACAATCTTCAATATGACTAGAAAATAGCTCATTATCATGAAGAAGGAATCGGGTCGTGTCCAGGCTCGAACCCATGTCCCCTGGAACAGGAGCCAAACGCTTTTATATTACCATAATATTTCTTTGTTTAGTTTTTATTATATTTTTAAATCTGAAGATGGAGGCATCCTCCGAAACATGTCGTGTTTTTAAATATTTTTTTAATATTCAATCAATTAAATAAATTTATTTTCAATTTCCTTAGTATACTCGTATTACTATGGGATTCCACAGTGTTAAAGCCTTAGCGTTGATTTAGGAGTAAGAGAGTGTGGATTGCTACAATATTTTTTCCTGAGACTCCTCTTAAGCTTATTTCATATTCTTAAATATTCAGATATCATTCTTACATATAATTTGTTCAACAGCTGTTACCAACCAATGTTAACATCGTCAATTGTTAACACTCAATGAACATATATTATATTTATTCAAATTTCCCGAGAGGTAAGTAATAAGCATATATTGTTAACTTTTTTGTTAGTATTTAAATAATGCAATAAAAGTAAATCCTTCGTGGAAAGTATTTTCGAATTTTTTAAACTTATTTTTATAAAATAAATACATTTACATATTAATACAAAAAAAAAAACATAACGGAAATGTATCAACGGCAAATATATTGAAAGGTTTATTTTCATACAGTATTTTTTTTAACAGTTTTAAAGCTTACCACATCTTAAATAGTCACTCAGTCAAAGTTAGTTCAAAGAAAATATATTTCCCATTAACTGTTTAACTCTTTATAAACACCTGTTTCGTGAAACTGAATTAATTTGATTTGAACTGATTTGAAACAAAAAGTTAAATGGAATGTCTATAAATAGACGATTAGTGAAATAGTAAATAATTTCAATACTTTATATCATTTATACGAGTATGTATATTTTTAATGAAATTTTTTGTGAATATTTGTTTTCTTCTAAAATTTTAGTTAATGATACGATTCATTTAATTATGAACTACGAAATATTCAATGATTGAAAACTGAACTTCAACTTATTCCACGAAAAAAGGTCATTAACTACAGCTCTTGGAATGTTTTCATGCTTATTACTTCTGTATTCAGAATCTAGACGCATAAAATGGCATAAGTCATTAAATTATTAGATCTCACGTATAAAAGCTTTAAACGTTTTTTAAAAGCTTTTACGTTCCTATAAAAAAAAACGATTCTTGGTATCGCAAAGTTAATCCATTTCCGTTTTAAATTTTAAAATTTATCAAATATTTGAATTAATAATCTGCTATTGAAATCAAAAAACATATTTTAATTTAAATAATAATTAAATAAAACGATGTTTTTTAACTACTTCCACTTTTGTCTTTATTTAGACAGCGACCGGTTTCGCCAGGCTCGCTGGCATCGACAGACTGGTAACACTATTGTAAACTTAGTCCTTTATATACATACAGATCAGGGGTGGTAAACATGATTCTATACAAAATTAATCTTAAAATATTTATGTAAATTTTTTTCTGAATTTAACTATTGGTATTACAGGTATTCTTGGAGGTTCGTATTTAATACAATGGGTTTTAATTTTTATTATCTCTTACATATTCATTTACAATGTTTGAAAAACTGGTAATTTTGTTTTAATTATTACTGAATTTTAATATTATATGTTATAGTTCTTGGTCCGTAAGGTTGTTTACAATAGTGTTACCAGTCTTTCGATGCCAGCGAGCCTGGCGAAACCGGTCGCTGTCTAAATAAAGACAAAAGTGGAAGTAGTTAAAAAACATCGTTTTATTTAATTATTATTTAAAATGAACTTCCATCAAGAGATTTCAGTAAAATCATTTGATTATATTTTAATTTAGTTTATGAATTAATTAAAGCCTAGTTTTCTCGGAGTGTATAAAGCTTGATCTTTAATTAAATCTATAGGCTCAAGTATTATGAATATAAATATAAATAAATAATTAAATTTGAATTGTTCAAATGCTTGTTTCTGAAAGGTGCGTCAAGTTGATCTTTAGAAATGCGGATTAAAAAAAAATACAAAAATAACTTTGTGTGTGTTAAAATATCATGTTAAAATCGCCAGTTTGCTTGTATAGATTGTTTTCCAGCCAAATATAACTCTTCCTTGATTCGGTAGATTTTTTTGTAGATAAACATCATTGATTTCATTTGTCACAGAGTTGAAAAACATTTTTAATGAAAAAATGTTTTCTGACACCAAGCGTTTATTTAACCTACTAATATCCGGGTTATCTTAATATTTGACTTGAATCATCAAAGAGTAACCGCCCTTTTAGCATTATTTATTTGACTATTCGTATTAACATATGTTAACAACGTGTGTTAATATAAAAAATATTTATTTGTAATTATCTCAATCTAGAAGGTTGCAAAGATTTATTTTAAGGATGTGACCCATTAAATACTATAGAAAATATAGATTTAATAGAAATAATATATGAAAAATTATAGAAACTGTTTTTTAATTCGAAAGATGGAAATTATTTCTTATATGTGATGTAATATAATAAATACAAAACAAACAAACAAACAAATCATCACGCCGTTTCTCCGCAGGGGTAAGCAGAGAGAATGCACCGCCACACTACTCTATCTTGGCAAACCTCTCTTACTTCCTCCACATTCATACAGCGAGTCATACACGCACGTCGATTCCTCCGACTTATAACATGACCAACCTTTAAAATTTGATTAATTTGGTCATGCCATAATTAATACAGATTATTATTAATCTATTTAAAACTCTATTATTCAAACACGAAATGTTTAAAAACATAATTTAGTTCTATTGTACTATAAGGGTTTCAAATATTTTGTATATAAAAATACATGAAATTTTTTATTATCAAATATCACCGAAATCTGTTATTGTATCTCAAATATCAATTATTATTTCGTATAACTCAATCCTGAGATTAAATTGAATATTTTAATTCATAACGAAAAATGTGGTATTTTGTTTCACGGGATAAGAAAATAATACATTATTAATACAAATTTTCACTGAAGACACTGTAGAATTATATTAATCATTAATCACTTGACAATTGAACACAATATTCACTTAATTGTCACAATTGAAACACTGTTCCATAAATCCACGATCACAGACACATCACACGAGATGAAATGCTTGAAGCATAATATTTTTTACACGTGCGCTTTGAAACGTTAGAACGAGATATTCGCCACCTGTGGCATGCGGATAGCGACTGAAGGAAAAAAGTGTACTGAGGCGATCGACGCGGATTTGCGCGGGAAAACTGTGAGCAAGGCGCAACTGCCTAGTGGACTCTGCGCATATATTTTAAATATCCATTATTGAGTTAAAATAAATTGCATTTTGTTGATATCATTAACACCAAATGATTAACAAACTAGTTGCAACCCATGAAATATTTACGGGAGTTAAGATTTTCTACTCTTGAAAAACTTGGTTCACTGTACAATCGTAAGCAGTAATAAGTTTTAACTTGTAATGTAAATCTATTTTTTTATCACGTTTAAAATTGCACAATTAATTAATAATTACAGTAAGATTAGAAAAAAAAACATTATATCACATTAATATGGGAATTATCGACGTACGACAGAATTTCAAATGTTGATATACGAGTATAAGGAAGGAATATAGAGCGGAAGAATGTATTATGAAATAATTACTGCGTTGGTTTGGACCTCTGGAACGCATGGATGAAGGAAGGATATATAAGAATGTATACTTTAACTATGCGGTGCGAATGATGGTGTCATGAACAAAATAATGAAAGGATCAATAAAATAGTTTGGACATATGGAAAGAACGAATGAAGAAAGAATAGTAAAAAAATTATATGTTAATGATGTAAATGGAACCAGAAATAGAGCAAGACCGAGGAAAACGTGGCACGATCAAATAAATCAAATATTGAATGTCGGTCATGTGAGGAGTCAGAGAAATCGAGGCGCGTGCATGACACGATGTACGAATGTTGAGGAAGCGAGAGAAATATGTCAGGAAAGAAAAGTGTGGCAGTCCATTATTTCTGCCTACCCCTTCGGGGAGACGGCGTGATGATTAGTTAGTTAGTCAGTTAGTTAGTTTACTTTAACTATGTGAATGGAGCATGGAGTACGGAGTCGTGAAAGACAGTGGATCTAAGCATGACCAAATTAATCAAATGTCAATGGTTGGGATGTTACTGTCAGAAGAATCGACGTCCGTGTATGACTCGCTGTATGGATGTGGATAAATCTAGAGAGGTGTGTCAGGATCGAGTCCATTATTTCTCCCCACCTCTTTGGAGAAACGGCGTGATAATTTGTTTATTTGTAAACAGTAATTGGGTTCAAACGACCTATTTTATGTATACAAACATATATCAGTACCAAACAATGAAAAATCGGTTTCAGTCGGCTTATTAGGTAAAGCTTAAACGAGACTCTTAAATGCGTATATACTCGTATGATTCGTTATATGTTGGTTTATATCTAATCGTTTTCTGGTGCTTAAATGTAAACCGCAGATAAACAAATTTTAGATGGAATGTATATCTATGTATTATATTAGGAGTATTATTTTATGTATAATACATATTACATGTAAAGCTGTCATTACAGACAAAGTATTGGAAAAATGATTTAATACTATGAGCGGTCATAATGGAGAGGATTTTAACATATGGTAGAAATATGGAATATAACAAATTTACTCAAGTCATTAACGGTTGTTTTTATGTTTCTTGAAAATGCCGTAAATAATTAGGTTACTAATTAACCATCACGCCTACTCCCCGAAGGGGAAGGCAGAAAGAATGGACTGCCACATTTTTCTTTGCTAACATATTTTTTTCGCTTCCTCAACATTCTTACACCGTGTCATGCACGTGGTTCGATTTCTCTGACTACTCACGTGGCCGACATTCAATATTTGATTTATTTGATCGCGCCATGTTTTCCTCGATCTTCCTCTTTTTCTAGTTCCTTAAACGTGGCGTCGTTTACATATTCTTTCTTTACCTTTCTCCATTCATCCTTTCCATGTGTCTAAATCATCATACTGACCCTTTCTTTATTTTGTTCACAGCGCTTTCATTCGCACTTCATTCACTTCTTATATTTGCGTCCTTTACGTATACTTTTTTTACCATTCTTCTTCACTCATTCTTTCCGTGTGTCCAAACCATCATAATGATCTTTTCATTATTTTGTTCATAACACCATCATTCGCACCGCATTCACTTCTTATATTTTCATTCGAGACTCTATCATACACAGAGTATCACACATTCGTCCAAGATATCTCATTTCTACTGCATTTATTCCACTTTCATCCTTCTTTTGTTGATTCCATGCTGACATAAACATTTAAATGGATAATAAGTGATAAATAATAAATGTGAATAAAAACTACCGTTTACTAGAACTTTTATTTTATTTTATGGGAATGACATGTTTCGCCATGCTAAGGCAAACTGCTTACATCATACGAATGAAAATATCTGTTTTGTAGACATTATATTATATTTAATAGGAATGACATGTTTCGCCTTCAATGCCATTTCAAAAACAAAGGTGAAACATGCTACATAGGTTGCCTTTTATGTTTTTACAATCGAACAATAGATGGCGTTGGTGAGTTATGGCATCACTGCATTTGTGAACATTGACGTTTGTTATTGCGAAGCCAGTGGCAACATAGTAATTGATCGATTAGGTTGTTGATAGTGAACGTTTAAAAGAAGCAAGTTTGTGCGAAAATGGAGATCACTCGTGAAGGTTTTCGTTGGATGATTTTTTATGATTTTAAAAAAGGCCTTACTCGACAGCAATGCATAGAATCGCTTCGTGAAACTTTTGGTAATGAAGCACCATCAGAGAAGACTGTTTACAATTGATTTGCAGAATTTTGTCGTGGTCGTGCGTCCGTCAGTGATGAATGACGAAATGGTCGGCCAAAATCGGTTGTCATTCCGAGAAACATCGATTCTGTGCGCATTATGATTAAAGAAGATCGGCATGTGACTTACAGACAGATAGAAGCCACTCTTGGCATATTGCAGATTGCAATACAATCGATTTTGCATGAGCATGCAGGTGTGAGAAAGATTTGTTCCAGATGGATTCCGCATAATTTGACCGAAACGAAAAAAAGGCTCTTGTTGATTGAAGTCACGAAATGTTGAAAAAATTCGACCAAGGAAGGTTCAAAATCCGTATACAACATTGTAACAGGACACGAAACTTGTATATATTCGTATGAACCTCAAAACAAACAACAGTATACTGTTAAGGTGTTTGACGATGAACCCAATCCCACTAAAGTTGTTCGTTCACGGAGCACTTCCAAGAAAATGATCGCTTGTTTCTTCGGTTGTACTGGACACTTTGCAACCCTTCCTTTAGAGGATCAAAGAACTGTTAATGCCGAATGGTATACAACAATTTGTTTGCCCAATAGTTTTTGATGAACTAAGGAAAAACAACAAAAAACGTCGCATCATTCTTCATCACGACAATGCCAGCTCCCATAAACCATGTCAAACAACTGAATAATTGAAGGAGAAAAATATCGAATTAATGTCTCATTTCCCGTATTCACCTGATTTATCGCCCAACGACTTTTTCTTGTTCCCTACTGTCAAACAAAAGATGCGTGGTCAGCGATTTTCATCAACTCAAGAAGAAGACTTTCAAAACCATGTTTCTACAATATCAGCTTCAGAGTAAAGAAAATGTCTCAAGAATTGGTTTGAACATATGCAAAAATGTGTAGACCTAAAAAGCAAACATTTTGAAAAGCAATAAAACACTTCAAACTTGTTTGTTTCTGTTTCACTTTTTGTAAAAACTTAAAAGGCAACCCTCGTATTCTCCTAAAATATAATAAAACTTCTAGGAAACAGACGTATATATTCGTGTTAATTATTTAATTTCGAGTTTTACAACATTGTTCAAGAAGCAGTTAATAAATAGTACTTTTGTTTGATAATATTTATAGAAAACGGACATTTTTATTCGTATAAATTTTATCAACAATATAAATATTAAATTAAAATTTAAAAAAAATTGTGCCATTTTATTTATAAAAAAAGTAGTGTTAACACAAAATGTGTTAACACAAAGTAGTGTTAACACAAGAGTGTTGTTATTATTATTCTTCTAATTGTTTTTATCATAACGCTAAAGTATATAATTTAGACTACACTAAATAACATCGATAATGAAACTGAATGATGATAATATTTTGATTATCATTCGATAATTGGGCTAAATAACTCTTAATAATTCAAGTTACAGTTGTTTTACCGATTATTGTCTTTATTGTTTCATAATTCCTATAATTACTTAAATTACTATGCAAAACTTGTTGACTGTAGTAATCGCTCAATGAAATATATTTGTACGACGTCCGGACAAAAGCATCGCTTGTGTGAAGTGGTCGGAACTAAGCTTTAATAATTGTTCATTAAATATGTAATGCGCTTGTTCTCTCGCTTATCGTAGTAAATTTTATATCTATATGAAAGTTATACGCTTTATCACAAATCAGAGCTTATATTTCATAAACGTATTTTGTATTCAAGTATGCAAGATTGCTAGGCGCATTTCAATTCATAAAATATGTAACATTTTGAATGTATACAAATACTTCTAGACAAATACTGGATTTTACCCATTGCGGGTAATTTTTTTTATTAATGCAATGTGTGCAAATTAAGCGGAAAAACTTTATTAATTCAATATGAAAGGCTTTGCAATTATCATACAGTGCTAGACAACGCCTGGAGATGTTTCTCCAATTTTTATGCTTTTAACTTGGACCAGTTTATTTTGAATGTATACAAATACTTGTAGAGAAATACTAGATTTTACCTAGATTGAACTAAAAAATGTGAAGTGTGCCTCAAATTGGAGAGACATCTCCAGGTGTGTAAAAAATTGTATCGTCTCTTGTCGCAAGTTTGGTAGTCTATTATTTTTGCCTACCCTATCGAGTAAATGACGCGATGGTAAGTTAGTTAGTTAGTTATTTAGTAGTTGGTAGAAGCGTATTATTCCCGTTTCGATTAAAACTATTTTTTCAAAGTCCAAAGAACTCTTGGATGTCACACAGTGGTCTATTAAAAAGATATGGCATGGCTTATAGTGTTAGTGAAACCTACCTCTATAGAAAACTTGGGTAGGGAATTGGGACTACATCAGGGAGAAGAATCGTGTTTATCATAACTTTGCTCGCTTAAACCGAGAAGTTTTAATGTTGTCTGTTTTTTTTACTCCCAATTCAACAACTGTTAGTGATTTTAACGTCATGCAAATGTACTAAATTTTCAAGAAACAATAAACGCCATTATTTCACCTCTTGAATTATTTTCTTTGAGATATTTCAGTCAATATATTACAAAAGAGATATATTCTACAGGACAAAATTATATATATTTAAAAAAAGGGTAAATTTATTTATACATAAATCCAGTAATGAAAAAAATATTTCTTCTATATTCGCCATGACTTTGTGTTGTGTATTCACATTAGAACAACTTGTTGGTAACTTTGTATTATCACAACACTTATTAACATCGTATACAGACATGTTTCGGGAAAACAGACTTCCCTTCTTCTGTGTATAAATGATAAAATTTTAAAACAAGTTGTTCTAAAAAACATTATTTTTCTTGTTCGAGAACATGCACTCTCAAGTGATAGTCGACGTCGGGGGACCCGACATGAAGAAGAAGAAGAATGAAAAAAAGTAAAGTCAGTACTGTTCGTTTTTCATGTTTAAATCATTTTTAAAAGCAACGCGAAAGGGCGGAGCTAAAACCAGTGATCATATCCTTTTATATAGTGTTTATCTCTGATATTTGGAATTCGAAAGTGATTGATGAGTTGGGGTCACGATATTACGAAATCAAATCATAATTGTGTTATCTAATGACACGATATGTTCACATATAAATTATATAATGTGCGAAAGGATACAGTGATTAGATAAATGTACAACACAAGCACGAGGTAAAAGTTTAAACTTATCGTATCGATCCTTTGAACAAATATAGAACAATCATAACATCAATATTGTTATCGTAAAGCATAAAACAATATAATTGTTGATTATTGAAATTTTTAAGTACAATAATAATTTAATAAAACGACGATTTTATGAACTACTTTTACTTTTGTCTTTATTTCGATAATGACCGGATTCACTAGGTTTGGTGGCATCAACTGACTGGTACTTTGAAGAAAGTCTTGTCTTCTTCGATGGCCCTATAGCCCATATCGAGCCTTAGCCTCCAGTATTCTTCGCCTCCAACTCCTCCTATCCTTCGCTTCGACCCTCCAATCTAACACTCGTAACAATTTTGCCCCATCTCTCGGAAAACGTTTCTATGAATAATAATAATTATAAAAATAATTTTGAACACTCGTGCACTTTGTTTTAACATCACGTTATTTTGTGTTTTCAAAGCAACCGGTTTCGCTTTTGTAGAGCTTCATCAGAGTTACAATTTTTTTTTCAGTTTATTTGTGTAACCCTGACGAAGCTCTACCCTGGTGCAATACCGTTTTTTGTATACCATTTTGTATATCTGAACCGAATTACTGTATACCATTTGTTTTTCGCTATTTTATTGATTCTCATGGCTTGTAATAGGTAGCCAATCTATCGCCATTTTATTGTCACGTGAATACTACACCAGACCAAAGACAATGTGAAAATCACACTGCCATCGCCGGGAATCGAACCCCGGACCTTCGGTATGGCAGCCAGAGCTCTTAAGACTCTGTCACGAAGGTCGTCGGTTAGTTTGATAATATTATACAAAAAAGGGGTAAACAAATAGTACACAAGTGATTTCCTTTTTATTTTTTTAATAATGCCACACTGAAAAATAAGAGCTTTATACTTAAGTTATAATTATTTTTTATGGAATTTTGGATTATGGTTCAAGAAATAGAAAATAAATAAACCGTGTTTGGAAACTATAAAAATGAAATTATGAAAAGATCGCTGCGCTGTTTCGGACAAATGGAGCGCATGGGTGAAGAAAGAATGGTTAAAAAAGTATACGTTAACGATGCTCATGGAGTACGGAGTCGAGGTAGACCGAGGAAAACATTGCATGACCAAATTAATCAAATTTTAAAGATTAGTCATGTCAGAAGCCGGAAGAATCGACGTGCGTGTATGACTCGCTGTATGAATGTAGAGGAAGCTAGAGGGGTATGTCAGGATAGAGTAGTGTGGCGGTCCATTCTCTCTGCCTACCCCTGCGGGGAAACGGCGTGATGGTTTGTTGTTGTTGTTGTGTTTGGAAACACAATTCGTAATGATGCTTCGTTTATCAATAAGAATATACTCGTACATATCTCTCTCCATTAATGTATGTGTGTACTTTGAATGTATGTGTATGTAGTACGACATAGGCTGTTTCCAATCGTGCTGTATTATGTTTGACTTAGCCCGAGTAGGTATTAAACCTTAGCTGGCTTATTCTATTAAGAGAATTGATCGTAACAACGAAGGATATTGGTTCTGACTAACCAAACATGAAGGACATATGAGTAGGTACTTCCCCAATTCGGGTCTAGACAAGCCGTTATGATCTGCGAGCAATTGATATCCAGCATAGAAATAAGCTGTATTAACGCAAACCAATATACCCACTTGCTTAATTCAATTATATGACAAAACAATTAGGATATATTTTTTTTTAATTTTTAATTGTATCTCAATAGAGACGAAGACGTAAACTGGAAACTGAACATGGATGATCAAGGTGTTTACAGGACTTATGACCTGTCATTGGTTGGGTTAAGCGCACGCTTTATGTAATTACAACATTCCCCATTCCACCTTTGTTATTGTGATCATGCATGACAAATTTTTGGAAGATGTATAAATACTTCAAAATCCATATTTATCTTCACGTGGCAGTTTCAGTCAGCCATCTTTGTAGATTTGGTTGCACTAGTGAATTTTTTCAAGAATTAACCTATACAACCGACCCACTATGGAGAATGATTTTCGGCATTTAGCAAACTACCTTATTAACACAATGTGAAGGCTGTTGACCAACATATTGTTAGAAGCCGCTAGGAGTATTATTCCATTCTATATGCCAAAGAATTTTGTATACGAATACTGGATTTCACCCACCGTGGGTTATCAATTCATGATTTAATTGTATCTCAATAGAGACGAAGATGCAAATTGGAAACTGAATATGGTTGATCAAGGTATTTACAGAACTTATGACCTGTCATTGGTTGGGTTAAGCGCACGCTTTATGTAATAAAACAACATTCCCCATTCCAACTTTCTTTATGATCATGATTCTTATGATCTTCAGATCATAAAGAAAGGTGGAATGGGGAATGTTGTAATTACATTAAGCGTGCGCTAAACCCAACCAATGACAGGTCATAAGTCCTGTAAACACCTTGACCAACCATATTCAATTTCCAATTTGCATCTTCGTCTCTATTGAGATACAATTAAACAATTAGGGTTACGCATTAGATATTTGATAATGCCATAGTGAGGCAAAATATCTCATTATTATAAATTATAATAAAAAATCTAGAAAACGGACTTTTCCGTCGTAAAAACTAATATAAAATAATATAATCAATTTATTGTTTCTTGGACAATGATGTGAAATTCCATATTAAATAATTAATACGAATGATTACGTCAGTTTTCTAGAAGTTTTATTATATTTTATGGGAATGACATATTTTGCCCGTCTAAGGCATTATCAAATGTCACATTTGATAATGCCTTAGAAGGGCGAGACATGTCATTCCCATAAAATATAATAAAACTTCTAAAAAACTGACGTTTTCATTCGTATTAATTAATATAATCAACTTTATTAATTTAGTCACAGCAACCGGTTTCACTCTGTAGCGAGCTCCATCAGGGCTACATACAAACTAAAACTAAATACAGAGTAACATAGTAGAGTGAAGAGAGGTGTCCACCATAGAAGGAGATGGATATATATAATTAAATATTATGTAAAAAGAGGGGGGGAGGGGTAAGCTTTGAAATAACTATTGGGTGACTATGAGATATTGGAAACAAATTTAAAATAGGACTGTAAGATAAACTTATTTAATTATATATAGTATTATTCTCCTACTTAGGTGGACACCTCTCTTCTGGACACCTATCATAAGACTAGTAGTTACCTACGGCTGTGAGACATGGTCTCTAACGCAGAGAAAGGAAGGCAGGCTGGCAGTTTTTGAGAGGAAAATACTGAGGAAACTGTTTGGACCCACGCTGGAGGATAGGACTTACAGATTTAAAAGAAACCTAGAACATGAAGTACTGATTAACTAGGAAACAGTAGTGAGATTCCGTGAGTCTCAACGCCTACGGTGGGCTGGCCATGTGGAAAGAATGCCAGAGGGTAGAATACCACAAATTATATCCAGATAGATGCCCTGAGAAAAGTGACCAAGAGGCAGACCAAGGAAAAGATGGGCGGATTAGGAAAAATATTGGGAGAAAATGGATGGAGCTGGGAAATTGATAGAGAAGTCAGTGGAGGGCCGTTGTGGAGGAGGCTAAGTCCCACACCGGGATGTAGTGCAGAGAAATGAATGAATGAATGAATGAATAAAATATAAATGAGATGCGTAGAATCATTTTTGAAAATCAATTTGTTTTCATTGTTATTTTTATACTTTTTCCTCCTTCTGCTATTATATTGTAAATGAACAACTGTTTAGAGATTTATTATAAAATTTATTTCCCAGATGACTTCACTTTATGTATAGATGATATATTAAGAAATCCAATTATGACATTGTTCATCTTAAGTTGAAAGGTTTTTCAGGAAAGCTAGACACAGCAGCCGTTTATGAGACATCAAAAGTTTTATTAAGACTCGGAGCGTGGTAGAGTTTCGAGATAGTGCAAAGAGATCGATTATTTTTATGGCAGAATTTATGTGATTTTAGAAGGATACTGACAAGTTCACCACTTAGAAGAAAGATGAAACTGCAATAGAATGTTTAAAGAAAACAGTTTTATATGCACTGAGTAAACGGAAACTTAAACTGTTCTTATCAATAATTGTATTTGCATCAAATAAAATTTTCAAAGATACTGATAAAGGGTGCTTATTCAAGTTACAAGTTGCACAGTGTAACATTGAATTGTAGAATTAGAAATGAATGTATTCTATAAGGATTGATTGTATCTCAATAGAGACGAAGATGTAAATTATTTTCTGGGAACAGAAGGTGGTGGCCGAGGCGCTTACAGGACTTATGACCTGTCATTGGTTGGGTTGAGCGATCGCTCTATGTTTAATGACATTCCCCATTCCGCACTTCTTACGACCACCACGGCTGACAAATTTTTGGAACTTGTATATATGGTAGGATTCCACGCCTATCTTTACATTTTTAAGTTCACTCTACACTAGCGTCATCTATATATTTGTTATAATATAATAAAATATTAAAACGAACCAATTGAACCGAGAGCCGATGAGAAAAACTGGTTCTGGAGTGGAGATTGCTAATAAGATTGTGTAGTCTTTATTGTTTCTTGAACAATGATGTAAAACTCCATATTAAATAATGAATATGAATGAAAACGTCCGTCTTCTAGGAGCTTTATCATATTTTAGATGGAATGACATGTTTCGCCCATCTATGGTATGTTCCAGTGGCGTGCCTAGGGTCAACCAATAAAGCAAGTCAAGTAATTATAAATAAATATTCGTAAATAAATTACATAATCTTTCTTTTCATAACATTTCTGCACATAACGTAAATGACAGACAACATTATGACAATAGAAGTGAAGTTCGTGACACATCGAATAGTAACATACTTCAGAGTGATATAGCCTGGCTTCAAATCCATACAAAAAATTGTAGATATTTTCTGCATATATGCACCTAGCTATATGATTACAAGCGAAAAATACACAAGTGCGACAAAGACCCTTTTTCATTTTGCAAGCCCAATAGGAAGCCAATTAAAAACATGAAACAAAACACGTGGACGTAGGCGATTTCGTGGGCGTCTCGTATGAGTGAAAACACTTAGGTCATTTACAACGAAACGAATTAAATCGCGCGAAAATTCAAAATAATATTTTAATCGTAGACGGCTCAAACGCGCAAAAAACATCGTTTTATTATAGATTTTTTAAGGCAAGCTCGGCTTTTCGGCTTGTATGGAAGTACCGTCACTGGTATGTTCAAATGTGGCGAGGCTCAATCTTGTAATATTTGTCTTATTTTATTATTTTTCTTGGTCTGATTTTGAACAGTCGTTGCTTTAGATTTACGTAAACGTATAGATTAAAAACATTTCAACACATTAGCGCAATTCAAGAAAAGTATGAAATATAATAGCGCTATAAAAATAGTTGATTAAAAAATGAAAAAAACAATGTCATTTAAAGAAATTCGAAATCTCATTTTAATTTTACAAGAAAATTTTTACACCTTCAAAAGATTTTGTACCATTAATTCTATCAAATTCTTAGTATGCACACTCCTAACAAAGTAGGACAGAACTTTTGAAAGTCGTTATTCAAGTGCTTTTACCTTTTAGATGTTCAACTTTCGTTTTATACGGATTCTATTTGTCTTAAGTTTCCTTGAGCTTTTTCATTCCATTTTGTTTATGTTGCACTCGATTGTAGTTGTTAAACGAATCAAAGTAATAAAATTGTCAATATGTATAATATGAAGATCATTGTGGCTTAGAGTGCAAAAATTACTTAGCAATTATTCTTCTCCTTCTTCTTATTCTTCCATGCTAAATAACTATGTGGTTTTTTCTCCAGATATTTGTTCTTCCTGTGAGGTGGATTCCCAGATATCCTATGATTGCATTCAGTGAAGCTGGTTATGACCGCATCAGTGCCTCTTTCACTGTCTACTCCATCTTAGATATTATTAAACTCAAATATATACGGTATCTTATTCTGGTGTTTCTCACGCGATCTTTTAGTGTTTTGCCTGCGATGAACCTTAGTGTCTTCATTTCGGAAATCTTCAATTATTGCTTGGTTCTGACTGTGTCAGTCCTTGCTTCAACGCCAAATGTTGGCCAAATTGGTCTTGCGCATGCTGTACATATTTTCAATCAAATGTTAAAATAACCGTTATTATTTCAATATCAATAAATATTTTAGATTTCAATGTTGTATACTCGTAAATATGATCACATAACATCGCAAATAAAATAATGATTTAGTACCATAATGTTTTTTTCTAATTTATACTGATATTTTCTTCTTCTTCTTCTTTATCAGCCTATTCCCGTCCACTCCTGAACAAAGGCCTCCTCCATTCGCTTCCATATCACTCTGTCCTGTGCAGACTGTATCCAGATTATTCCGACGTGTCTCTTCAGATCATCCTTCCACCGTAGTTGCGGTCGCTCTGCATTTCTCTTCGCCGTCCACGGTCTCCAAGTCAGCAGTCTTCTTGTCCATTTTTCATCTGAGCTTCTGGCTACGTGACCTGCCCATTGCCATTTTAGAGTCGCCACCCGGTGGATGATGTCAGTGACCTTTGTTTTTTCTCTCATCGTATCGTTTCTGACTCTGTATCTTAGGCTTAATCCCAACATGGCTCTTTCCATGGCCTCTTTGGGTCACTCGTAGATTCTCCGCATTTTATTTGGACAATGTAACAGTTTCAAGACCATAAGTACCAACTGGCAGAACGCAAGCTTCATAGACTTTTCGTTTCAGGTTTATCGGTATTTTCCGGTTTTTAAGAATGTAACTCATGTTTCCGAAGTGTTAATTTATTAAGCTGCCCAGCTTAGTCCGATTCTTCTTTTTAGCTCTGCAGTTTGGTTATCTCGGCCCAATCGAATATTGTGTCCCAGGTATGTATATTCTTGGACATTTTCAATTCTGTTGCGGTCCACTGATATTTTATGCTTTATATATTATGTTCTTTGGTATCTCGAAAATATACGTGTCTTACCTAACCATAAGACAGAGACTGCTCAAACGAAAGCGTTGATCGGAAAGGACACTGCATTACCCGGATATATCTAAGATCCCAAATAACGCATTTTCACTATCCCTGAAAATCTACGTGCTTATAAAAGATCATACAAGTTAAACTCTTTTAAAAATCAATAATATTCAATGTATTAAGTTTTATTGTGATATAATATTATATAAATCGTTAAAATAATGCATCATGCGTATTCAAATTGTTCGAATACATGTTTAAATATGATTATTACTCAATCATCAAATACGTGTGGTTTTCGTAGTGATTACATTGTTTATCTCACCACATTAAAACTGATATCATATTATAAAAAACTGTTTTAAGTGACTAGTTGAACAAAAGTAATATAAACTCTAGGAAATTTTTAGAATTATTTTTCGTCAAAAAATATTTTTTTTTTTGCTTAAGTCAAATTCAACATTTTCATAAAACTTATTCTTGAATTATATATTTTAACGCGGGCCCAATCGATACAGTAAATATAAACAATTTAAAAGTTAGAACACAGTTCCAGTACAAGAAGCTATTTTAACGTTTGCGTAAAATGAGCTAATTGGTGATGTCTCAAAATATTGTTTATATTTATTGGATCAATTAAAAAAAAGGTTTTGTATCGAAAACATATCTATTAATTGTTAAAATTCAAAATTTAGGAATTTATTCCATAAAAATAATATCTTCCAAATGTAAACCCCCGAGTTCGCGGCACTCATTTAGTCGAACAGTAAAATTTCTTATGACGGCTCGGCAGGTAGACTCCGTGATAGTCGCCATTGGTGACGAATATTTTCTTTCAAATGCGCCAGGGAAATCGGTTTATTAGCGTAAACTTTAGATTTAAGATAATCCCGCAGGAAAAAGTCCATAGGGGTTAAAAAAATGATTACGTGGAGGCCAATTTATGTCACCTCTCCTGGATATCAATTTGCCAGGGAAAATTTCACGAACTCGTGGCAGAAACGTGTTGGACGTATGTGACGTTGCTTCGTCCTACTAAAACCATATTCTGATGGTTAAAGCCAGAAAAAATTGCAATCCAGGGACCAAGAAGTTGTCTAACATCTTCACATAACACATTAACTAACTAACAAACCATCACGCCGTCTCCCCGAAGGGGTAGGTAAAAATAATGGACTGCCACACTTTAGCCGATGCGGCACTCCATCTTTCTATTTTCGCCACCGCAGGAGACGCGGTGTGATGGGTTGCGAACCTCATCGCCACATTAATTAACATATTATTTAAGGATATAAACTTTATTTTGAGACACATTGTTTATAATTTAAATCAAGACAAAACAATCTTAGTCTTAATCGATAAACAAAAATAAAAGGAAAGGTGATAAGAAATTAAAGGACAGGAAAACAAATTAGCAAAAATTTTAATCAAGCATAAAAACTTAAATATGCATATTTCTATGATAACGTTATCTCTTATAGAGGATATATAGTATGTGATATATTAATGTGGAGAGATAGCGCTTTCTTCTCTCTTACACGTGAACTAGATAAAGTCTCAAGAAACACATTTCACTGGAAGACTTTACACCTTTCTAACCTTATTACTTCATCTTCTGAACTACTCGAGTATCCTTTATACGTCCTTATATACAAAAGCGAAGCACTAGTCTTACGAACGCGCTTTGCACACCTAATTTACTTAACTTAGTTATGTAGAGGAACTAACCATATAAACCGTAGAAAAGATATACTACCAAAATAACTAGTAGTACACAGTGGCTAGGAATATTTAGTTATATTATACGTTAAATAATATTATATTAAAAAAAAAAGATTTTGGATCAACACATTGTTTTACCTGGTTATATTTAAATATTTAATACAAATGAAAATATTTGCTGTTTAGATTTTTTATTATATTTTACAAGCATTACATGTTTCAGCTTGCTGAGGCCTTATCAAAAATTTTCTGCAATGCATTTGATAATGTCTTTGCAAAACAAAACATGTCATTCGCATAGAATATAATAAAACTTCTAGAAAACAGACGTAATCATTCATAATGAATACGACTAAAAACGCCAGTTTTCTAGAAGTTTTATTATATTTTATGGGAATGACATGTTTCGCCCTTCTTAGGCATTATCAAATGTTGCATTAGAAGGGCGAAACACGCCTTTCCTGTAAAATATAATAAAAGTTCTAAAAAACTGACGTTTTCATTCATATTAATTTTTAAAGATGGAGTTTTACACCATTGTTCAAGAAACAATAAATAAGTTATCATTCATATTAATTATTGAATATGCATTTTTAAATCACGTTCACGAAACTATTAAAATCTTATCATGTTAATTTTAGTCAACATGTTTCGAAGGCAGTATAATTTCATTATCAAAAGAACTACATAATATTAATTTGAACCTTCTAAATATTTAGAGATAAATAAATTAATAAAAGTGAAAAAATAAACAAAATTTCAATCCACAAACATGTAGTATAACAGAGGTAATGCAATTAGTTTAAAAAAGAATAATGTAATCTCTGTGACTATTAAAATAATGCAATATATTGTTTCAGATAAAATATTGTAGAAATCAAAAAAATAATAATATTAACATATTTTTAGAACTGTGAAAACATGTATCTGAAATAATAACTTTAAAATTGTATTACTTGATGTGAAAATTTATTTTTAATCTTGGTAATTAATAACCGCAAATAAAAATGTCAAAAGTGCATTTGAATTAAAAAAAAAACGCGATAGTTCGCTTTAAAATATTCGGAAACATGAAATGCACGGTTGTGCCATAGACATTGAAAAGAACCATTGATAAATGTCTCGCGGTGATAACATTATGAGGGTACCCTTATATCGAGCACTTTAATTACATACCTGTGGTAGACGACTATGCAAACTAGGCCAATGTCAGAATACGAGCAAGGTCTAGCAAGGATTTGACATTTTGGATACGTTACTCGGGTTTTTGGAAGGTTCTCCAGTCAACGAGGAAATTTTTAATTAAACGACGTAACCCAACAAGGTCGAAAAAAACCAATTTATTCCAAATAAAGTTATTAACCCTCATTGAGCGAGTAACTTCATTTGCAGTAAAAATAAATGGTCTTGAACTGTGTTGACTATATTTACAGCTCAGACTGATAGTCCCAGTTCATCATAATATTACATACAATTAAGAAGTAAATAACTAAAGTATAACTGCCTTCGTGGCAAAGTAGCAACAGCTATGACTGCTGCACCGAAGGTCCTGGGTTTGATTCCCTACGATGATAGTATAAAAAAAATCTCACGCTATCTTTTGTCTAGTATTAAAAAATCAGATGATAAAAAATAATTGTATACAAAAAATGTGGAATACGATGGAAAACTACCACATTAAAGGCTCAAGTGGCAAATGCAAAAAAATCCCAATGATTAACACTTAAAAAAATCTAAAGTAGATAGGTTTATAGACATTTAAATATGAGCTGCAAATGCAGTCTCCTGCTGTTTGAAACCATTTTTGGACTGCGTATGTAGCCAGCTTTATTGCGCTAACCATTCACTTTGTTGGCTGCCCCAACGCTTCATTTAATATCCATTTCCACTCGCCCATATTTTGTAAACATACTACCCAAATACACAAAACTTATCTACTTGGTCGAGGTTTTCATCATTCCCGCTAATGTTGCAGACTGTCATGATTTCTTCTTTCTCAAAAATAAAAATATAACCTTAGACTTATTCACATTTATCATCAGATCATTTCGCATACATACCTCATACATACTATTCACCAATAATTGTAGTTCATACTTGTTGTCTGCAAGTAGGACATCGTCATCCGCAAACAATAGACAGCTTACTGACACTCCGCTTATTTTGACACCTACATCCAACCCTTTCAGCTTTTTCATACACTTGTCCATAAAAATATTAAATTACCACTATTCCTATTGATAAGTCTAGAAAATAATTATTATGGAAGAATGGTGGTCAATATTATATTTCCATTCTTAAGTTTTATTTTATTTTAATTAAAACATACATATATTATTTATGTATTGATTTAATCGACAGGATTTTTAAAGTTTTAAAAACAATTGATATTTAGATTTTCGATTTGTATTAAATAGATAGAGGGTTATTTAAAAAGTTCATAGATATAGATACAAATAATCCTTTAGTTTAGTTATCACGTAATGGTTATTTTAACCCATTTTAGTTTGTTTTAATATCTATCAATGATTATTGTAGCATATAATTGGCCATAATTATTTTATATTTTCGTGTAAATATATATGTTAGCAGAACATCTCTTGATATTCATAAATAAATAAATGAATCCATTACAGTAAATATTCATAGTATAATGTAATAAAAAATATATTAACCCTAAATTTATCATTAAAACAAAAACTCGATTTGATGCGTAGTTTGTTTTTCGGATTTATCAAAAAGGTTAAACAAAATTTAAAGGATTTAAATTTAAAAACACTTACGTTTAGCTGCATTAGAATCTTAGCGTACGCCCAGTGCCATCTTTGCCGTGGTCCAGCGGGTTTCCTTGACGTTTCCTCTTCTTCGAACGATACACTTTTCGCCTTCTCCGATCCTGATCCAACTAAGCTACCGGTCTCAGGTTCAACTGAAAAATATGAATTATGTAATATATTTAATATCGTTTAAAAAAAATTCAACTGTTTTGCCAACCCATGTTGGCATCATTAGATTTTACAAACCGTTGAGTTTTTTTAAACACCCGATAATGCCAACATAGATTCGCGAAACAGCCGTCGCGACAATTTTACGAAAATAATTTGTGATACAGAAATATAATCAATTGTGATATTCTATGGTAGTGTTTCAATTCCACAGATAAATTTGTAATACATACATAACCGTCTTCCAAAATAAAAATATTTCTTAATTTTAAAGTATCATAGTGTTTCGATCATAACAATTGATTATCAAAATATTTTTTATAACATTATTTTGTGGTCAATTAATTACTAACAAAATAACGATAAAGTGGCGATGAGGTTCGCAACCCATCACACCGCGTCTCCCGCGGGGCGAAAAGAGAAGGATGGAGTGCCGCATCCGTAAAAGTGTGACAGTCCATTATTTCTGCCTACCCTTTCGGGGAGACGGCGTGATGGTTAGTTAGTTAGTTAGTTAAATAAGTCATAATAACAAAACTAGACATCAGTGAATTTTTTTTTTTAATGTGCTTGTTTAATTAAATAAATTTTATTATTTTTAATTTAATTAAATTAACCAAAATTAATATTTAATATAAAATAAAAATTATTTATTCAATTGAATTTTTAATTTTATTTCACTGTTGATAAGAATATTATTTTATATTTGTTTATTTATCACGCTCTATGGTCGAAATTCAAAAGTGCTAGCCGAGTGTTTAAATTTTGTTAAATAGTTCTAAGAAAATTCCATAGATGTCAGTAAAATATAAATTATTTTTCAGAAAATAAAATAGTTGATTAAACAATTAAAATTTGACGCAATTATCACATTTGTTAACAGAAGTAGTGCGAATTCACATAAATCTCAAACGTTGTTGTTGTATCGTAATTTTTCCTCACCTGCGTGGCTAACAGGAGCTCTCATATCAGGTGGTGGACTGCCAACTGGTTCTGGGAGCAAGTCCTTCATTCCAGGACCAAGAACTGACATCAATCCATCAGAAACAGGGGGTCTATACTGGGCTTCAACAGAAGCTTTTCTTGACCCTCCTGCAGGCGACATGGGTTTTGGTCTATAAGGTTCTACCAATGAGTTTTCGATTCTCCTATCGTTTTCGTCATCAAACGACCCAGATATTGGTTCAAGCCTGTTGACGTGTATAACAGACACTGGAGATTCTTGGTTCGTGTGAGATTTGCTGTTGTAATCAGAGTGCATTCCATGTTCATCTGTTACATAGTCTTCCATAGAATCTTGGTTTTGCAGATATCCGTGGTCATGACTTGTCTTACGATTATATTCACTTTCAGATAAATTGTCGTCGTGAACACTGTAATCCAAAGAGCCACGCTTTAAGTCTCTATCTTGATCACTATAATTGTAATTTTCACCGTTTGCAATATGGTCATTGTAATTTGAGGTAGGCACCGTATTGGTGGTTGGGTATGTATTTTGAGGATATGTGGACTGCGGGTAAGTTGTTTCAGGGTAGGTTGTTTCCGGGTAAGAAGTTTGTGGATAGGTACTATCAGCGTAACTTGTCTGTGAGTAAGTAGTATCTGGGTATGTTGTTTGTGGGTATGTGCTCTCAGCGTACGTCATCTGAGGATAGGTCGTTGAAGGGAAGGACGAAGGAGGGAAGGAGCTATAAGTAGTTTCTGGTTCTGTGATTGATATCTGTTGTCTCAAGAGTGGTCGAGAAGCTGGAGTTACAGTTGCTGCTGACGTGGCTGGTGGCGCTTTTGGTGCTGCAGCTGACAAAAGACTTCCAAGTTTCATGGCTCCACTGGCCATCAGCCGCCCGAAACTTTGAGCTGCCGCAGCGGCTGCAACGGGTGCAACAGCTATTCCTGTAATAAAACATACATAAAACAATAGATATTTTTAAAGATATTTACGAGTAAAGCACAATTTAAAATAGATAACATTGTTTTACTAACCAGCTGCTAGCGGAGTTGTTGAAGACTGACTGGTGGGGAGGCTTTTTGATACTTGTGGAGTATATGTTGTAGACCCGATTGAAGTAGGAAATTGATTTACGGACTCTGAAGGCTTCCATTGTGAATTACCATAAGGGATTTGATTGTCATCCGATATGTAACTGAAAAGCGTAAGTTTAATTTAGAGAAATGTTAACTTTTGCATAGCCCAAAATGTTCAACAAGATTAAAAAATTACCTAGAATTTTGCATGCTCGAGGTAACTGGGGTCTGATACTGTGTGTCTTGCTGATATGAATTGTTGATGTCTTGTTGATATGGCAATAAGTCTTTGTTATAAGGCGTCTGATCTTCATAATAAGGCTGAGATGATTCATCATAGTAAGGCATTTGTTTTTGACTATATACAGTTTGATCTTGCTCTTGGATTGGCTGTTTGTTGAAAGCATATGAGGTTTGATCTGTTTGGTACATGGAATGGTCCTGGATAATTTCTTGGTTTTCCGAGTAAGGTTTTTGGTCTTCGAAGTATTGCTCGGTTTCTTCTACGTATGGTTGACTTTCAGCCGAATAAAAGCTATCATTCATATTGTAACCCATTTGGTCTTCTATAAACGGTTGCTGAGTTTCTACAAATGACTGTTGGTCATCTATATATGTTTGCTGAGGTTCCATATACGGCTTATCTACAATGCTGAATGGTTTGTCTTCTATGTAAGAAAGCTGTTTCTGGAATACTGATTTTTTATCAAGTATACTATTTGTTTGCTCTTCCGGTAGGTAAGGAGTTTGATCTGTTGCAAATGAATTATTAGTATTATATAAGTCGTTTGTGATAAAGCTATTTTGATCTGTGATTGATGTTTGATTATTATAACTAAATGACTGATTGTATGCTGTGGGCGTTTGGATGCTTGATTTTTGGTCTTGTTGAAGGTCTGTTTGATAAATATTGGTTGTTTTTGAAAGTGGTGGTGCAGGAAGTTTCCGAGCCGATTCCGTAACTGATGGTAATCTGAAAATATTTATTACAGTAATTCCTTATCAAATCATTCAGTATTTTTTTTTTGTAGAATAGTCATGAGAAATAAATATATATATGCATGTGAAACTATATATATTTTAAAAGGAAATAAATTATTAACACAAAATATTTAAAATTGTAATGAAGAACAATATTTTTAAAATCACTAACACTACAAGTAGGGCTCACGAGCCCATGTATTTCTCTATCTGGGTGTATGTTCTATGTGGTAATCAATGTAACTTAGAAGATGGCAGCAAGCTGCCGAAACCGGTCGACATTCAACACAAATGGAAGCCCACTAAATATACAATAATAAATAAATTTTGATAATTTTATTTTTGTTTTCAATATTTAATGTAACTTAAGTTAATATTATGGTACATAAGCTATTTTAATTTTTGTGACACCCCTTATCAATAATTGTATACAAAAAATATTTACAAATCATGAACTAATTGAGAAAACCCTGGTACAATAATTATCAATAATTGTATACAAAAAATATTTACAAATCATGAACTAATTGAGAAAACCCTGGTACAGTGAAAAAATTCTAGCGTTATTAAAAAAGAAATAACGATTTCAAATGATTAATTTGAAAATGTATTCATAGATGTCGCTTATTAAAGCTAGTGATAATTTTTGGTGGAGGTCGCAGATTTAATATATGTGCATTTTAATTAAATTTGCTTGTTTCTTCTATGTTCGCTATACTTTGTGTTGTAGATGTTTTATTCGTCTTTTTCATTTTTTATATACTTTGTGTATACAACACTATTAAAATTACATATCAGACATGTTTCGGACAATCAGTCCTTCTTCAGTGATACATTATTATAAAGATACATATTTAAAATATTATAAAATTTACATTTATTTAGGAATGTTTATGCTTTTATTATAACAAATATTATGAATCAATTTAAAATTTAAATTATTGGGATTCAGGTAATTACATACTTACAACAAAGGAAATAAATCAAAGATGGACTTGATGATAAATTTATTTGAATATTTATAATATTTACTTTATTTTTAATTGCTTTATTAATTTCTAAAATTTCGATATTGCTCAAAGTCATATTTCTATTATTAACATGCAAAATTTCAACGCCATTATTTTTATTAAATTAATGATATTTTCAATGAGGTGGTTAGCAAATTTAGAAAAATTATTGTTAGAGAGACATCTTATGTGCTCTTTTATTCTTAATTTAAAATAACGCCTTGTTTTACCTATATAAAAATGTGAGCAATCATTATATTTCAGTTAATAAATCCCCGATTGGGAAAATTTTTCTTCCTTGTGTTTATATTTTTTAATTAATTTACCTAAATTATTGTTTGTACAAAACGCGGGTCTAATGTCACACGGGAGTTGTTTGGAAATTACATTTGTTAAATTATTAATGTATAAAAATCTACGCCATTGATTATTATTTATATTATTATTGATGGGAGCTGGAGAATACAAGATTGCTATAGAAAATTTATTTTTGATTTTTCTTTTTAAAATATTATGAATTAAATTATTATTGTAACCATTATTATTTATATATATTTTTAATTGTATTTAGTTCATTATTATAATTTTCTAAAGAAAGTGGTACATTAATTAAGCGGGTCAACTGGGAATGGAAAGCTGAATGCTTATGTAGGCATTTTTATGTATTTGCTTTTTTTAATGTGACTCAATTTATTGAATCAAAAATATAAAATACGAATAAATTTCTTGGCATTAACAATTTTCATATTTTTAAATATAATATTTACTGTGTAAATTTCAGTTTTCTATAAGTAGTATTGTATTTCAGAGGGGATTAAAAAAATTATATTGGGCTAACGAGGCAAAACACACCATTCATATAAAATATAATAGAACTTCTACATTTAAAACCAATATTGAATGCTTTTTACAGAAGATAAAACTTTCATATAATTGTTGAAAATTCCCTAAATAGTCTAAATGGCCTAAGTTAAAATTTATAAAATACCTTTTTCGGGGCCAAATGTAGTCGCTTGTATCTGTGCTATCGATAATATTAGTTTGACTTTGATCTTCCAAGCTATCATAACCATAGTTATAGTCTTCATTGTATGGCTTGGGGTAGAATTTTATACCATCTGCAACAAAATAACACACTATTACATTTTTAACTTTCGTATGAAACACTTAATTTGTGGTGTGGCATTATTAAACATAATATTAATACATATAATAAAAATGCCTCAAAGAATTCCGCAGTTCTAAAATTAGACAACTTAGAATCACTTTATAAATTTAGAAAAAAAAATTTAATAACAATTTGCCCCTAATAAATAATCAGACTTATCTTTACCATAGCCCCATTTTAGCCATGTTCCCCATTTTAAATAATCCCTTAAAATTGAACTCCCCTCTGTGCCACTAAAATATTTTGAAGAAAGTCTCCCTTTTGCAAATGACTCACCGTTCTACCATACTAATTGACCCTGTGCACACTTTCTCTTAGCGCTCTTCCCCCCACATTAGATACATATTTTTGTTTTAAGTAGACTCAATGTGTAAATATTTTGTTTCTAAACCTTTATTTTGATCGGTTTCATCATGATTTGCTCCGTTTATACAAATAAAATCATGTTAGTTCCGCATGGACTGAGGACGGGCTTAGAAGGCACAAGAGGGAAATTGACGAGTGGGCGCCGCTGCGTCCCATATTATCGAGTGTGTAGGTGGGGCTCCTACTTTTAGATCCAGAAGTCTTAAATATTGTTTCTGTCAATTTAATATTGAACACTTAAATAAACAATATTTGTACTTAGTATATAACCACTTTATTTGGGAGGATGAGGGCCCACCGGTTTCGCTCTGTATGTCGCGCGCTTAATAGAACACGGGCTTAACTCAAAAAAGCAAGTTTTGCTCAATCTGACATGAGTCGGTGTTTTAACAAAAACAGTCGAAAAACACGTACAAATGGATAGCGTTAACATTGTGAACGATTATCGTACGTACGAATGGATAGCGTTAACATTGTGAAAAATAGATGGATAGCGTTAACACAAGCCTCTGTCTAATGTTAACTCAATTATGACCTAAACCATAATCGGTCAGTTTACTATTAAGCGTGCGATGTGTAAAGCCCTGAAGAAGCTAGCATAGAGCGAAACCGGTAGGCCCTCATCCTCACAAATAAAGTGTTTGTATACCAAGGGTAGGCAGAAAGAATGGAACGCCACACTGTTCTGTCCTGACATACTTCTCTCGCTTCCTCTACATTCATACATCTTGTCATGCACGCACGTCGATTTCTCCGACTCCTCACGTGTCCGACATTCAATATTTGATTGATTTGATCGTGCCACGTTTTCCTCGGCCTTCCTCTATTTCTAGCTCCGTTCACGCCGTTTACATATACCTTCTTTACCATTCTGTCTTCACTCATTCTTTCCATGTGTCCAAACCATCTTAATGACCCTTTCCTTATTTTGTTCATAACACTTTCATTGTGTTAAATTAAGTTTTAAATATATCCAACCACCAAGTAATGGCTTCTTATCAAAATTTAATATTGGTTTAGTTTTACTTTTGTTGATATCTTTTGCGACTGTTATGACTTGAACGTACCATTGTATTGTGATGAAGCAGTTGGTGGTCTCGGAAGCATTCTCGGCGTAGTTGGAACTGGAGGCAAACTGGCGGGAGCGGGAGGACGGGGAAGCTGGCGAGGTGCTCGGGGAGTGCCAGGGGGGGTAGCTAGAAACAAAAGAACACCAAATCAATATTTAAATTAAAACATTTCTGTTATGTGTCTGAAGTAATTAAATTAAACTAACTAACTAACTAATCATCACGCCGTCTCCCCGAAGGGGTAGGCAGAAAGAATGGACTGCCACAATTTTCTTTCCTGACATATTTCTCTCGCTTCCTCAACATTCATACATCGTGTCATGCACGCGCGTCGATTTCTCTGACTCCTCACATGGTCGACATTCAATATTTGATTTATTTGATCGTGCCACGTTTTCCTCGGTCTTCCTCTATTTCTGGTTCCATTTACATCATTAACATATAATTATTTTACCATTCTTTATTTTTTCATTCTTTCCATATGTCCAAACCATCTTAATGATTCTTTCATTATTTTGTTCATGACATCATCATTCGCACCGCATTCACTTCTTATATTTTCATTCCACAATCTATCATACACAGAGAATATTCACACATTCGTCTAAGAGATCTCATTTCTACTGCATTTATTCTACATTCATCCTTCTTTTGCCAGTTCCACGCTTCGCTTCCATACATAAGGGTTAAATTAAATTAAATTAAAATCAATTAAATTAAAATCATAAAAATATAATGATTCAAGAACACATACTATTTTTAATCTCCATTGTGCGGCTGACTTCATTTGCAGTAAAAAAATGGTCTCGAACTGCGGTTGGTTATATTTACAGTTCAGACAGATAGTCTCAGTTCATCGTAATATTACGTCCAATTTAGTAGTATGGAATTAAAGTAAAAATGTGATTCAAATATGAACTGCAAATGAAGTATGCCGTAGCTTGTTATATTTTTTTTGGATTGTGAGTGACATGCTTTATACAGTTTTGAATAATTTGTAATTGTTTCGATACATGTTGTATAAATGGATTGAGTTTGTTTATATATGTATTTTTTAAAATTTTAACCATGACTTTTAAACCTTGTGTATTATTTCTTAAACACTGATTTAAAACTCCACATTAAATAATAAATACAAAATGTATGTTATCTAGAAGTTTTATTATATTTTATGCGAAAGACATTTATTAATGCCTTAGCATCACGAAACATATATTTCTCATCAAAAATAACCCAATAATAAAATCTTTTAGAAAAGGGACATTTTTATTCGTATTAACATAAACTTTGTCCTTAAAAATGAAAAGTCTCTTAAATTTTTAGTTCGTTTGGAATAAACATATGACGATGCTAACATTGATATATGTAACATATTGTGTGATTTGAATCCACATAGTAATATAATACGGTGTTTTAAATCTTAATTGATGTTACGTATTAATAAACATTTACATATAATTATAGGTCACAAATTATAAAAAAAAACAAAAACGATTTTTTTTTGTATACAACAGCTTGTTTGAACCTGATAAGTGCATACAGTTATTATATTGATTCTCGTGACATGTGATAGGAAGCTAATTTATCGCCATTTTATTGTCACGTTAATTCTACACCAGACCAAAGACATTGTGACAATTGCTGTGACAATCAGAAAAAAATAAGTAAATATTTATGCTTATATAAACTTATTAATATCAAATATACATGAAAACACAATAGTAAATAACCCAAAATCACACAGGATTCACGATAGGGAGCATAGTACACGTGGCGTTGCAGTTCTGGTTGTTGGGTAAATGGACCACGGCACTTTAACATAGCCAGTATTACGATGTCTTCCAAATGAAGCGATAGCACGTGGTTTGTTGAGGAATCGAATTCGGTGTGGCAGAAATAGTTCTTGCTACTTTGTGACGAAGGTCGTCCAAGTTACATAACTTATGATAAAGTACATTTTTTCTAAATGCACAATGCTAGAATAAATAGTAATTGAAGGTAAAAACCTGGCAAACTTGCACCCCTAGAAGTCAGTTCTGGGGTGATCCTCCCCTGAGCTCGGCTCGCCGTTCTCCGCAAAGTCCTCCTGGGGGTGCCCCCGTATGCCTCAGATATCACAGATTGAGGACGAACCTGAAATAATTGATTAAAAAACTTTTAGTATAATTTAAAAAAGCAACATCATTAGTCAATCGGTTCTGCATACCAAATCAGGATAATATTTTTCTTGCGTTGTGTAAGACGTAACCTTTTAATGAAGCGTCGATTAACAAAGAAGAACTCGACTTTTTCAATGTTATATTTTAGGTCCATCTAAAAATGATATTAGATTTCATTGACATACTCGTATGCTGTAGATATGCGGGTCGACATTGTACGAACCAAGAGTCTGCTAAGAACCTCTGAGATGAAGGTCCTAAGATCCGTTACTGGAAAAACTCTCCGAAGTCGTATCCATAACGCGGACATAAGAAAACTTGCAAAATAGAGGATATTGTTCAGAAGAAGATACTAAAGGGACTATGTAGCCAGAATGGATAGTGACAGATTCCCCTCCGGACGCCGTCAACCTGGAAGACCGCCTAAGAGATGGAGGGACAGCTGGACCTCATCATTCCAGGAGACATAATTTCTGTGCCACAGATCTTCAAATCTATTAAAAGAAGTAGAAGATTTCACATTGAGTTATATAATCACTTACAAACATAAAAAAACTTTTTATAAATTTATTGAAATTATACATTGCATATATTTTGTACCTTAAATTATCGGCCATTCATAATGTGTTTTAATTGCGAACAAAAAAAAAAATTTCCGTGGAAATGAGTTGATTTATTATTTTATTGAGAAACAATGATTCAAACTGCATTGAAATTAAAAGGTCGGTTTTCCGAAGTTTTTTAATCTTTATTTTTGATAATACTTAACAACGAAAAATGCACCTTTCTCATAAAATAAACGAATTTTTCTTAAAACAGACATTTTTAATTTTATATATGGTAAAACAGACATTTTTAATTTTGTATCTGTATATTTCGAAGGTACAAAATATTTTCAAATTTTGATTCATAAATAAATAAAATCTTACTAATATCGGTTAAATAAATCATCATCAGTAAATAACCACGTTTTATTTGATTATTATTTGAACTACAAAATAAAAACGAGGATCTAAATAAAAATGAATGTGATAATATTTGTTTTATCTATTATATATACTCCAAAACTATTACACTGATATTGTTAAAAATACGCTTTGCTCTTATTAATGTCATAAGTTATGGAAAGTATGTTTTGGTGACACAGGATAAACATTTTTTATTTCATTAATATGAATATACAAGTGTTGTAGGTGAATATTCTCTACTGCTACGAATGTTACTGATTATATTGGGTGCAATAGCATTATTATTGATAAGAGATTATTATGAGAGTTAATTTATTGAGGGACCACATCAAGACAATGGACCTAGCGAGAATTCTTAAGATTGTGATTCACGAGACTCCAGAGGGCCGTCAACCATCAAAGAGAACGAGAGAAATCGTATATAATACTATGTAATACTATGAACGCATGAGAGTAAAATATAATATATAATACTGTGAACGCATGAGAGATGGTTCGACTTTAGGAATACAAGATACTCTCTATAGTCAAGAGTATATTTGTCTTCTGAACGTACTTTCACTAATAGAAAGACGTCGATCTCCGAAGTGATCATGTTCAGCAGTTTGATTGCTCTCCCCACCGGTATCACCAGAGGCAAGTTAGATCTGGATGTTGGGAGATAAATAAGTCTATGCTGTAGAAGATAACCACCCGAAACATACCCTCCAAGATGACGGAATCCTAAAAGAATCCCCTGAGTAGTCTTAAGAAATGGGTAAGTGTGAACCCATCCCTCTTTATCTGACTATTGGTCCCTAGCATGCCCAAAAAGAATGTGGTGGGATAAAGCCATCTGATATCCTGTCAAAACAGATCACAAAATCAAGGAGAAAAAGAAGAAGAATGAATTAGTATAAGCTTACTTTAGGAGGTATTTGAGGTAGCTGTATCACAGATGATCTTCTCTTATTAATCGTGTTCTCGTACTCCACAGCGGTGGTCACGGAGGAGCGGTCTGCGGAATTGTAGTCCTGGCCGAAGTAGTACCCTCCGCTGTCCCACTGCCTGTCTTCCTCCTTACCTATGAAGCCCTCGTCCCCCTGGTAGGGGTAGCTGTTGGTATCGTAGAACTCCTCGTAACTGGTTTGCTTCGAGAACAGCGTTTGATCTCTGGAAATATACATAGAAAAAAACTGAATTAAAAATTCACATAAAATATTAGGTCCTTACATATGAAATTGGCGTTTTGCCGTACTGGCAACTTTGATCTCAAATATCTTCTCTATGGTTAGGAATTTCAAATTCAAATTTATACAGCTATTTACTCAAGTATTTGTGTTTCGAAAATTATAATTCATTTGTTTTTTCCTCAATTGTTTTTATTCTTTGCGTCACTCAGTTTACAAAATGGAAAACTTGAAATATCGCGTTATTTACGAGTACGAGTTCCACCGTGGCACCAGTGTTGCAGAAACGGCTCGAAGGATTAATGATGTGTATGGCGACGGTGCCGCAAAAGAAAACACAGTGCGTTTTTGGTTCCAACGTTTTCGTTCTGGAAATTTCAACCTGCAGAACAAGCCCCGTGGACGGCCGGAGACCAAAGTTGATAATGAAGAATTGAAGGCTATTGTGGAAGCGGATCCATCGCAAACCACGTCCGAGTTAGCTGCAGGCTGCGGTGTTAGTGATAAAACTGTTTTAATCCACTTGAAGCAAATTGGGAAGGTGAAAAAGCTTGAAAGGTGGGTACCTCACAAATTGAGTGAAGCAAATCAACAAACGTGCGTTGACTGCTGCGTTGCATTACTCAACCGGCACAATAATGAAGGGATTTTGAATCGAATCATTACCTGTGATGAAAAGTGGATCCTGTATGATAATCGGAAGCGCTCATCGCAATGGCTGAACCCTGCCAAACCAGCCAAACCATGCCCCAAGCGAAAATTGACTCCAAAAAAGTTACTTGTGAGCGTTTGTTGGACTAGTGCTAGTGTCGTTCACTACAGTTTTCTTAAATCTGGCCAGACGATTACGGTAGATGTCTATTGTCAGCAACTGCAAACCATGATGGAAAAGCTAGCTGCTAAACAACCGAGGCTGGTTAATCGCTCTAGGCCACTGCTGCTTCATGATAACGCTAGACCACACACTGCACAACAGACGGCTACCAAATTAGAAGAGCTTCAATTGGAATGTCTAAGACATCCACCGTACTCTCCGGACCTTGCCCCAACAGATTACTATTTTTTTAGAAATTTGGATAACTTCTTGCAAGGGAAAAAATTCAACTCCGATGGGGCAGTCCAAAACGACTTCAAAGATTTTATTGATTCCCCTCCGAATGGTTTTTTTAGTAAAGGGATCGATGAACTACCTATGAGATGGCAAAAGTGCATAGATAGCAATGATACATACTTTGATTAAATAAATGTATTATATAAAAAAAAAATCAACTTTATGTTCCTCCCATACAAAACGCCAATTTCATATGTAAGGACCTAATACATGCATATAGCAAGCAAAAAAATATATTAAAATATTTCCATTTTGTTTTACATAACTTTATTTTGTTTTATCAAACCAATCCGTTTCGCTCCCGCAGGAGTTTCGTCAGCTGATTTTTTTTTGTTTTTTAACCCTGCCGAAGTTTCGAAAAAAAAATAAACAAATCAGCCTCCGGGAATTTGGCTATCAAATGTCAAAATTTACGTGAAATAACTGCGATAGCAGAATGGCTTTAGACTAGGAAGCCCTGCAAAGATCAATTAGGAGAGTTGAGCCCAAAATAAATAAGGAATGGTTAAGAGAGAAGTAAAAATATTCAATTATGTTCATTTCAAAGTATTCTTTTTTTTGTTTCACTATATTTAAGGTAGGCAAAATGTTAATAAACGAAGTAATTCAATATATTTTTTGGAAAACTCATACGAATTAATATACTCATAGATTTTCGTACATGCTTTGTAGTTATTATATTTCGTATAAAATATAACTTGTATAATTCTATTGAGGGTTTTATTTCTTTGAGAATTTTGTTGAAATTTGCAAATTAACAATAATAATAATAAAACATTATAAAAATAATTTTTAGTTAGCTATTGGTACAATGTTATACTTTAAATTGAAATACGAGTAGTTTACTAACCTTGATGTATAAGTCGGAGTCAAATCACATGGCTCATCATATGAAGTGTTTTGTCTTTCCAGACTTGGTTTTCTATTTGGCGATACTGAAATGAAATTTAATACGTGTTTGTATGTCAGATTTTTAATAGTCTTATTCCCACTCTATTTAGATTCTCACTCTACAACATTCATTATACAAAAATAAAATTTAAGAATTTTACATATAAAGATTGAGATGAAAAAAAAAACCAATTGCAATAATTTTATTTATAGAGTGTACTAAAAATTCATTCCACAAATGACTCCACCCCAATCTTGCTCCACGGTGTCCCCCTTGTGACCACGACCAGCTTCTGTTACCTCGGTAGTATGATAGCAGGCTCAGGAGGTACGGAGGAGGATGTAGCCAGCAGACTTAACAAGGCAAGGGGAGCTTTTGCTATGCTTCGCCCTGTATGGCGCTCCGGTATCATTTCGAGAAAGCTCAAGCTCCAAGTATTCAGCAGTAACGTTAAAAGCGTACTGTTGTACGGATGTGAGACTTGGAAGTCTACCGCAGACATCATTGGTAAACTCCAGGTGTTTATAAATAGGTGCCTTCGCTCAATATTCAAGATCTATTGGCCCCAAACAGTGTCAAATGTCGTTCTCTGGACCATGGCAGGCGAAAAGCCAATTAGAGAACAAGTCGCTGGGCGCAAATGGCAGTGGATCGGTCACACTCTGAGACGGAACCCAGCTTGCATCGCTCAGGGCGCACTAGACTGGTCTCTTATGGGGGGAAAGAGAAAGCGAGGTAGACCTAGAGCCACTTGGAGAAGAACCCTGCAGGACGAGGTTAAGGCAGCAGGTCTCACTTGGGGCGATGTTAAGCATCAGGCATGCGATAGAGTCGGGTGGAGAAGATTCCTTGAGACCCTATGCACCACGGAGGTGTGACAGAACAAAAAGAAGAAGAAGATGAAGACTAAAAATTCATTAAGCAATAATTATTAGAATTAAATGTTATTCAAAATGTTTAAAAATACTTTCGATAAAATTCGAAACAAATTATTGTCACAATTTATTTCGTTGAACACAAACGAACCTTCAATCTATACATTATAAAACTTTGTATTTATAATACTTACATATTTAGTTTTGAAGGCTATGAGATATTTTATGGCTATCTTAACCAATTTGAAAGAATTATAATACTTGAGACATTTAAGAAAAAGTTATTCAGTACTTACGCCTAGTTCTACGAGACGGTGGTCCAATTGCTGAATGAAAAGATGCTTCTGACTCCATACTATGTTGTCCAAGTAACTGGTTCTGCCTCCAGCCTTCCATTCTAAAATTCATAAAAAAAACAATTATGGGATGTATTGTTTTTTTTAATATGCTCAGGGTAAAGTATTTGAATATGTTAAGGGTAAAAAATATTGCAAACATTTTGGTTAAATCTCATTATAACTTAAAATGTACTTTATTGTTATAGTACAATTTAAACAGTAAATGCTGCTTATTATCAGTATTTTATTAATACAATTGAGAAAATATTTCCCTGTAAAAAGTTTGTAAATACTCTTGGTAATATAAATTCATGTTTTTATTTTATTTCCTTTTGGATAACTAAGATACAGCAGTTAATGCATAGTGATTTAATGAATTAGTAAAAAAACACACGTAGAAAGTATTAAAAGTGAAAAACAAAATTACTGCCGTAATGGTAGATATGCTATGTGCCATGAACATGTGTTTATGAAATCCAGCTCTTTGTATTCATTAGTGTATCTATAACAATCAAACTTAAATTGTGAATAATGTAGCATGATTTCTACTCGATAATTCAAAACGTAATGATTCTATTATGTAAAAAATATGTTAATAAGCGGTTTAGAACTATGATATAAGTTTTTTTTTTATAAATATAATGAAATAATTTACGAAATGGAAAATAAAATTAATGGTCGCATATATGAATTACTATAATTGATTTCTATGTGTGATTTCATGTGAAAAAAGCATATTGTGCTGTAAAAGCTTTAAACGAAATATTTTATTCGTTGATGACATGACTTTTGAATTATTTATCTAAAAATGAAAGCGTGTTTAAGGAAAGTTCGATTGAAAGTATACCTGTCGTCATTTTCCCAGTCATATTTTCTTCGTCTGCAAAGTGTTAAGAAGTTATATGTATTTTGTTTTATTATCATCTCCTAACGATTAAAGAAAATCAAAACATATTTATGAAGTAATAAGTTAAAATTATATTTTAAGAGATATCTAAAATTAAAAAATTTACATAGTTTCAATCAGATAATCAGAAGAGACAATATTAATGAAGTGTTATGAAAGAAAAGGCCTTATTTTCTTAATGTTTTAAATATGTTATTTTTAAAATTAATTTTTCTGATTGTTAAAATGCCATTTAATGTAAATGTCTAAGAATTTAAAAATTTAATTTAAATATACTTTTAAGAACTGCTCCCACTTTGTCTTATTATAGTTTCGACATTGACAGACTGGTAGATAGTTGACCAGTTTATCGATGCCAAAGAGACTGTAGAACCGCTAGGGAAATATTTTATTGAATGAATATTTAAAATGAACTTCCATCAAGAGATTTGAGTAAAATTATTAGATTATCTGATTCTTCTGTAATATTAAATTATTGAAAAAATTCGTTTATTGAATTGAGATTCTATAGATTCAGTTAAAATAGATTCTATCATACAAAATCAGAGTTTTATAGTTTCAAATAAAGTAATATTTCATTTCCATAATAATTTGATTTAAAAAATGTAGTTTTTTTGTATGGAATTATAATGTATTTATTAAAAATCCATTAGTTCTTTTGTGAGCCCTTACAAACTTTCCATTACGTTTAAAGCCTGCTTCATACATTATTATTACATTAATGTGCATGTTATCTGACACTACTAGCCACGTAATGTTTGAGAAAAAACTTTTAAACGTTAAATTGTCAATTGTACAAATTTTACATTTACTATTTTTTATTGTTTTTATTTATTAGAAATAAAAGTAAACATATGTTAGTAGTTATTACTGATAAAATAAAAGTAAACGGTTATCTACGTTTTAAATTCCATTATAAAACCCTGGAAAATATTAATAAATGTTTGGCGAATCTAATCTACGAAAACGGTCATAAAACGATATTAAATATTAAGTCTGTTAAAAATAGACGTATTTTTTGATACTTTTTAAAATGAAATTATAATTTTGTTACTAAATAATTATAATTATTCAGTATTCAATTATGAATCCTCAACACAAAGTGATGGGGAATAAGGAAGAAATTTGATATTATAATTATTCAGTATTCAATTATGAATCCTCAACACAAAGTGATGGGGAATAAGGAAGGAATTTGATATTTGATATTATAATTATTCAGTATTCAATTATGAATCCTCAACACAAAGTGATGGGGAATAAGGAAGGAATTTGATATTTGATATTATAATTATTCAGTGTTCAATTATGAATCCTCAACACAAAGTGATGGGGAATAAGGAAGAAATTTGATTTTATGTTTCCAAAAACATTGAGATAAATTAAGATTAATTTCTTATTTAATCACATAAAACAACTTACATAATACAGAAGAAACTTGAAATTATTTGTGTGGGAATATAGAGAACTCAAATTTTACTTACAAAGAGAGTATAAAATTTATGAAATTAAAAAATTCAAGTGCTGCTGTTATCTTTAGATTGAATTGTAAATTGAATAAACACGTGAATTTTCCGTGTTGACCTTTTGTACCCAACATTAATACTGATGAGAAATTACAAGTATAATGTATTTTAAAGTTTCAGGATGAGTCATTTATACCCTGAGGGATACACGAATTTTCGTTTTGAAATTAATTAATTGTTGTATTGTAATATATCATGTATAATATTGACATTTAACCTTATTCATTCAATTATTTCTATTTAAGGTTCTAAACGCGATAACTATCTGATTTTAAAAAAGGACGTGGAAGGTTGCTGATCAAATGAATACATCAGCTTTATACATGAACCTATATACATGAACCTATATACATTAGCTTTAATGAAAACGAGGGTTTCGTATTTTGCCTATCGACAGGAGCAAAGTGATATAATGTCAAAATAATACGTAATACAACATTGCTCAAACCTTTTATTTTTGTTTTAAAATCTATATACTCGTATGTACACGATATATAAACTATAAATTTTATTTTGTTTTGTTTGTGCATTTATCTTATTTTGATATACGTTTTCTTCAAGTCAATGATAATTTATGATTTTGAAAAAAAAATCCGCAATTTTTAAGTTTAATTCAATATTTAGAATTGGCTACTAAAATAAAATGCAACAAATTGGATTTCATACCTCTTAGTAATTTTAATATGATTAGTACAAGAACATACGATAACATACTCGTACAAGTAATAACGTATGAAGTAATGCTGTTTTGTTTTTATAAATCAATTTTAAAAAATCATTCCCATACTATCGAATATCCAATTTAAAAAAAAAGGTAAGTATCTTTTGTTATTTTTTGCGAAAATGATTCGTTTATCTAGATAATTTTTTTCTATTATGCTGTCATCGCAATCTATCAGTATGTATCAGTATATCTGGCTAAACATTAATGAAAATAAAAAGTTTTATATGTATAATTTAAATTTAAAGTAACGATGAAAATAAAAATTAGTAATTAAAAAAATATATATTTTATGAATAAAGTTTTATTCCACTTGGTTTTAAGTTTTGATCGGTTTCGGCAGCTTGCTGCCATCTTCTAGTGGATACGCGCTACACAACGCTACAATACGCAACAAAAACTCAAGGAATCAGTCGAAACTAAAAATCAAGTTGAATAAAATTAAATATTATTTGTTATAATTTAAAACACTGTTATGATAGCACATTTTATTTTTATTATTTATTTTGACAGCTGTTTCGCCAACCGAAGTTGGTGTCGTTAGGTGTTACATTCAATTAAATTGAAATAATTTGTAATTAATATATTTAATCTATAATTTCAACACCTAACAGCACTTACTTATTTTGTTATAAATAGTAAGTCTTTCAATTTGTATCTGTAGCTGTTTGTAACACCTGATGATACCAGCATCGGTTGACGTAACAGCTGTCACGATAAATAATAAAAATATAATGAGATATCATAACAGTGAATTAAATTTTAACAGTAAATAATGTTGAAGTATCATAGTGTTTCGGCCAAAACAATGGACTATTAAAAATTAAGTACATAATGTAAAGCATTGATTTTTTACTTATTTTTTATTTTCATTATTTGCAATAAATTTCTATCAAGAAATTCAATTAACATTATTTAATGTAACAAATTTTAATCCAAAACATCGACTAGTTTTATTGAGTAAAACATCTTTCGTATTTAATAAAATCAAATTTAAATACAGGTATACTGCTTTCAAATGTGCTGTTGATGTACTCGTATATAATAGGGTATTTACCTGCTCTGTTCCTGAGTATATCTCGGCCGGCTGTTGTAGTAGAGAGGTTCAGGGTCGGGATCCCACCGCTGGCCGGCGCCCCCTCCGTACCCATCGTCGTGCACCCCCCTCATACCAGGGCCGTACATCACTTCATCTCGCTCGTAAGAGTTCTCTCGAGACGTCTCCAGCGAACGCTGAAACAGGGATTTCTTGTATTTAGAATTTGAGCCCTGTTATAAAATGTTACACAGAAAATGGAAAATGAGATGATCTGCTTCTTAAACTTTATTTGATGTACGAATATATTTGAACATTTTGAAATAAACATTTTTTTAAACTGTTAAATTAAATAACTTTGTTTTATTTATCACAATTGTATTTTATTTTACGCTTTGTGTGTCAAAAAAAATCTGATTAAACCTTTCATTATTCTGTTAGTAAAGCTTCAATTTGCACTGCATTCCTTTCTTATGTATATATTGCATTACATATTTTTTGTTTTAAATTCGAAGTATATAACATTAACAGTTTTCGTGTGTTTAAGGATATATCTAACTATAAATAACTAACACACAAACCTTTAACCCATTTTCTTGGAGGGGTAGGAAGAAATAATCGACCCCCACACTATTCTTTCCTAACATACTTTTCTCGTTATCTCAAAATTAATCTTGTCAAGCACGCACGTCGATTTTTCCGACTACTCACGTGGCCAACATTTGATATTTTATTGAATATTGCAGCGTTTTCCTCGATCTTCCTCTATTTCTTGTTACTTCCACATCGTTAATGAATATATTCTTTACTATTCTTTCTTCATTCGTACCAAAATAATCTGATTAATCCTCTCATTATTTTGTTAGTAAAGCTTCAATTTTGCACTGCATTCCTTTCTTATACTCGTATATTGTTCTGACACATTAACATATACATATTTAAGATACATTCGTCTAAGAATACATAAAATTAGTTATCACTTATTAATTCTATAACTTATCTACAATACTACTAATTATCTAAAAATATATACTAGAATTAAGTTATCCAAATAAAAGTTTTACGAAATAACTTTTTTAATATACAAAAAGTTATAACTCGCGTATATAAACAGCAACGTCCTCGATTCTCGCTACCTTTGATATTGCCTTAGATTGGCGAAATATGTCATTTTCATAAAATTAACAATAATAAAACAGAAAATAATACGTTTTAATTCATATTAATGATAATTTCGTACATTGACTTTTACATCATTGCTCAAGAAACAATAAATATATTATTTACGTACTTGCGGGGTGTGCAGTTGGTGTGCAGCAGCCCGGAATTGAGAAGCGCTGGAGTTAGGATGCTGGCCCACGGGGTAGTTGAGGTCCGACGTGTAGTCCGAGTCCTCCGAGTATCCCGCTGGAAACCGCAAGTCATCATTCATTAGTAACCAGCGGTTCTTAAACCATTTATCTTACCCGTCCACTGGGACCACCTCCAACGAAACGGGCGCACTAGGGGTGAACATTTTTGCGATTGCGCCGCTACTGTACGCATCATTTTGCCGTAAAACGGCGGCAAAATTGGGTCACATGTATCCAAAAGCTGAAACGTATGAAGTTAAACGCATGAAGTAAGACTCTTTTTCTGTATTTATACATAGGAATGCCCTAAATTTGTTACATGTCGGTACCATAAGACTATTTCTTGGAAAAGTCTTTGTATTTATTCATGGTATTGATAAATTTTAAATTAACCCTAGACTATTTCTCTTTATATAAAATTTTGCTTTCATTAACTGTAATTATAAACATATCTGCTATAAGGAATTCAAGGATAAGGGATATGCGAGGTCGAGGATGTCGTTAGGTGGGGAAGGCATAAGAGAAGATACTGGTATGCACGCGTGAGGAGAATGGAGCCATCCAGACTCCCCCAAGGTAGACGACCTCCAGGCAGGCCACCAGAGAGATGGATCAGCTGGGAGTCAACCTCGCAGGAGGCCAATTCCTCTTTAGGAACAGGCCACAAGACCTATACTTATAATAAGATGATCAATTGTAAACAATGAAAAAAAAAATATATATGTATATAAATTCCTTTACAATAAAAATTACTCGTATATTTAGTGTAATTATTCTTAGGTTTTGGACTTCGACAGGTTTCAGAATTGATTTTAACTAATTTAAAAAATAATGGAATTTTAAAAGATTTTTATTTTACACAACCTTTGTGACCGAGTGGTAAGTGCATCGACTGCTACCCCGAAGGTTCCGGGTTCGATTCCCGGCGAGGACAGTATGATTGTCACACTGTCTTTGGTCTGGTGTAGAATTCACGTGACAATAAAATGGCGATAGATTAGCAACCTATCACATGTCACGAGAATCACTATAGTGGCTATAATATCGATTTGGCTCATGCTGTCATGATGTAAAGAGCGATTCAACAAAATATTATTAATAATAATAATTTTCCATTCTCCTTTTTCTTCCTTAGCCGGATGTAGATCTCTTCAAATGTTCTCTATTTTTCATTATCCTGTTCGCATATTTTTTGGGGTCGACCGATGCTCCTTTTTTCCTCCCACAGTCTCCACCCCAAGACTTTGGGAGCCCATCTCTCTCTTCTCTGTTTGGCGACATTTCTTGCCTATTTCCATTTCAGTTTGGCTATACGGTCCTTTACATCGACAAGCTTTGTCCGGCATCTGATTTCGGTATTGGGTATGTTGTCCCTCAGACTTATGCCAAGCGTTTGTCTCTCCATAGATCGTTTTGTCTTTTATACCTATTATTCAATATTTTATTGTAATAATCATGGTAAATTTTCAGGTTCTACGAGAGCTCCAAACAAAATTTTCCTTAAAAATGAATCACATATCTTTTATTTTTGATCGTCTAAATTTCATTAAATCTAAAATTCTAAATATTTTTGAAACGAATTTGGTCCATTATGTATGAATAATTTTAAGAAAGGAAAATTTATAATAATTAAGTTTTTTATTCGTATTAGTTTCTGTACAAACGATATACATACAAATAAGTTATTACGACATTATGAAAAATAAAACAATATCATTATTGTTAATCGAATTTTCTTGGTAGGAGTTCATTAAATAATGGAAATAAATAATAATTAAAAAATCATTTATGTCATGTATTGTTTTATTCTAGTTGATTTTAAGCTTCAACCGGTTTCGGCAGCTCGCTGCTATCTTCACTGAAAACCGGTGGAAGGTGTCAAAAGAGGGGGATAAAACTAATAATATATTATATGTAATTTTTTATATTTATTTATTGACATTTCGAATAGAAAAATCATAAAACATTGTTGTTTAATTCTAGTAAAAAAAGCTATTGAGAAATTATTTTAAAATCACGAATCACAGAAAGTAATTTTTTTTAGTGTGGCAGTTTTCCGTTCCTTTCCCCATTAGTATACGTACGATTATTTGAACCCAATTACCGTGTACCATTTTTTAGCTTTTGATTATCATGACAGGTAATATGTAGCTAATAAAGCGCCATTTTATTGTGAATTCTACACTTGGCCAAAGACATTGTGACAATCACACTGCCATCACCGGGAATCGAACACGGGACCTTCATTATGAAAGTCATATCTCTTGCCACTCTTTCACGAAGGTCGCCGAATGCTTAACTTGCTGCTATACGAGTACACTTAGTTTTTAATGCTCCAGAAATTTACGTGTTGATACAATTCGAAAATATTTGAACTACGTAATAGAACACCATAAATGCTATTAGTTTATTTATCGACCGAAAGGTAATTTATTTAATACTGCTCAGATTTCCTCAATGAATCTATTCACACGAAATAGCTAGAGGGGTTATTCCATCATTATAGCATTAATAGGTTTACCCCATCCATTATTCATCTGTTTTCTATGAGGGCAGCAAGGTATAGTCATTCTTTTGTGAAGTATTATATAAATTATCCATAATTAGTGGCCTCCCGTTACAGATTCCTTAATAATATTTCTAACTTAGCTATATATTTTGTGTACACACTTTTTATTCAGCTTGTAATATGATCTGTTTCAATTCTAATTAACTAAGGTTTTCCCAAAGATATCATTTTTATATTAATTCATTTCTATTTAACTTTTAAAAACCTTAATTTAAGTATAATTTTACTTGCTGTAATTTGTTATTTGTTCGATTGTTCAGTTTAGTTAGTTTTAAGTAATTTTATGTATAATTTTTCAGACTACAATAAGTGTATTTACTGGTTATAATAATGTTTAAGAGAACTCATGTCATAAACAGTGTATCAAATAACTCTTGTCATAAATAATGGGGTATCAATAATGCGAGTCCTCTCACGTAATACACAATAAAAAATAATAAAAAAACATATCCGTTTTATTTTTTTTATTTTTATAGACCTTTTTCTTCTTCTCTATGTGCCGTCTTCTCTGCGAATGTTGGCGATCATTAGGGTTATTTCCACTTATTGATCTCGGAGATGAATCGGGATAGGTGCTACTTCTGAATCATTGTATTAAATCGTGCAGCCAAGAGATTCTTCTCCGACCTGGTCTTCTTCCTAGTATTTTCCCCGAATTATCAATTTAGGAGTTGGTATTTTTCTCTCTAATTACGTGATCAAAGTATTGCAGTTTCTCTGTTTTTACACTGTCCGACAACTCTAGATGATTTTTCATGCGTTGAAAAATAATCTTACTGTGAACTCTGTCTATCCATGTTATTTTAAGTATTTTTCTATATATCCAGAGTTTAAAGTTCTCCTCTTTGTCGCATCAGTCAATGTCTAAGCTTCTTTGCCAAATAACAATACTGGAAACACATAAAAACAGACAATACGCATTTTGATATCCAGGAAAAGGTCTTTATTGGTCAGGATGCATTGCACATTCATGAAGTTTCTACATGGTTGCTCAATGCGGCATTTAATTTCTTGACTATGATCCAATCTCTCATTAAATTTACATCCTAGATAGTTATACGAGTTTACACACTTTACTCCTATAGACACAGGAAATTATAATTTATAAGGAATTTTTTTTTTTATAAAACTTTCAGCAGTGGTAACATTTATGGGCAAACTTGTTGTGAAAACAGATCCTTACTATTAAGTGTGTGACAGATTTTACGAAAGTTCCTTCATAAATATTACAAAACGTTAGTTTAAAATACGATTTTCCTACTTTCATGCGATGACTTTTTTATTGACCTCTGCAGAAAATACTTTGGAAATTTGGACTACTTACTCAGTTTTGTACTCAGTTGAAAACAATTTTGTTAAACACAATCGGTTATCACGTTTTGTGTTAAATAACAGGTAGTACTAATTTCGCATATAATATTAAAAACTCATTTTTAGCCAAACTTACAATGAGCGGTATACTGCAGTTGTCTTCTAGCTTGATCGGCTCTTTCTTGTCCAGCGAGGCAGTTCAGAAGGTCCAGTTTTCTCTGTAACTCTGCTGCCTCGGTTCCTTCTGCATCTGAAATGTTTGAGAATACAATTGAGTAACACAAAGACGCGAGAATTTCAAAGTTTTACGCGAGTGCACAAAGAAAGTTAAATGTTGTTAGTGACATGTGCTCACGGTAGTTGATATGAAACGTGTTTAAATGATTTGATTCACTTTGCTGTAGAGTTGTTTATATTATAAAATCCATAGCGTTTCAATGAGAAGGCGTATAACACCTTCTCATCGAGCTCTCACTATTTGAGAAACAAACAAAATACGAATGTAGACGAACGCGATTAAAACGATGCTTTGTTCACTCAAACGTTGCAAATTAAATAAGTTGATTGTTCATGTAGAAATTCAGTCTGCGTTATAGTTGGTGTCGCCATATAAGCGGTAATGAAATAGTTTCAGAGAATCGCAAATAATTTGCACGCCTGAAAAACTAGAAAAACGGAAAATATCCAGAAGTAATTCTTACTTTAAATAAACATGTTTTTGAATGAATTGATGTATACTTTTTAGCGATTTTTCTTTTTAACTATTATATAAAAATAAATGCATAATTTGATGAAAAATCCTTGTTCAGAAAAATCAATCAATTGAATTGAAAAATCTTTTAAAATTCGTATCAAAGCACTTTTTTATAATTGAAATATTAACATGTTTCGGAATACATCAGCTCTTCATCAGTGTAAATATTTACAAAATCATTACATATAGTACACACTAAAATTAAGTTCATTAAAAAAATTCATGAATATGGTAAGTTTTGACATATATTTAAATGAATTTTTCGAACGTTTTACAAATATGTACTTGTAACAAATGTTAAAACATTTTTTTTTTTAAAATCTCGTATAATATTTTAAAGTTCTTATTGGGGTCCAGTTACTTGAAACTATATTTATTTGATTAATTATAATATTTTCTTTATTATGATGGCTTCTTTATTTTCTACTATTAACTTATAATTATGAATTCGCCACACAAAGTGATGGTGAAAATAGAAGAGAAAAAATATAAAACTTATTGAAGGCCAAGGCATTAACACTGTGGAATTTCCTAGTAATTTACTTAGGAAATTGAAAATATCTTTGTTTAATCCACAACATATTAATAAACACGACATATTTCGGAGGATACCTCCATCTTCAGGTGTAAAAATATAATAAAAACTAAACAAAGAAAGACTAATATAAAAACGTATTTAAAATTCCATACAATAATTTAAATAAAAAAATTAACCTGGGCTATTTGTAATAAGTATTAATAATTATTATTTTTATTTTTATCGGGAAGAACTAATAAATAATATAATGATAATACATATGTACATTTAAAAATACACAATTTATATAGAAATTCATAAATGATTAATTAGCATTTGATTAGGAATGGGAGCTTAGGAGATTAAATGTAGACAAAGTATTTAAGGAGAAAGGAGTAAAAGGAGGAATCTGATTATTAATTATGTTTTCATTGAAAAAATATTGAATTTAACTTACGAAACAAGTCTTTATTCCTCGATTAAACAAGATAAACATTTTACAATATCCTATTTTCGATTCCAGCAAAGACTTGAGTGGTTGATTCTTAACTCATCTCAATCAACTTGTTTTTACATTTTGTGCGATTAGTAATTGAACCGAGCTCGAAGCTTTCAACGCGAAAGCAGCCCTAATGAAGGTAATGAAGGACAAAATTCGATATAAAGGACGCTATTTTTACCCAGTTAAAAACATGAACTTGAAATAAGGTTGAACGGTCGACCTGTGTACTGACGACCCTCGTCACAGTGCATATATTGCGAACGTTCTACACGTAATTGAATAGCTATAAATGAATTAAAGGGAATCATGTTAATGAAAATGTAATGTTAACTGTGCTTCATCAAACTCAGATCGAAACCCTTGATATTTGATGTTTAGAATTAAATATTTAAACGATTGATTGTTTTATAAAGGAAAATGGACATTAAACGACATGATAATGATTACGATGATGTCCAAGGCAACGATTTTCGAAATATATGGAGTTCTGGCAGTTTGCGAAATTAGCATGAATGGTAAAGTTTCGGAACATTTTGGTTGATTAAAAATTTGATGTAATAAAAGATATATCTGAAAAATATATATTCAAACAAAAATGTAATTATTCAATAAATAATATATTGGATACCGATGTAAGAAGTGAATGAGGTGTAAATGATAACATATTAAACAATACGTAAGTGTGTTATTTCTTGAAGGTCTGACAGGTTGCAAAATTGGCATGAAAGGTGATGTTACGGAATACGTGAATGATTCACGAGAGTGGATGCCAAGATGCTACTGTGTGGAAGTGAAGTCTCTTCACAATGAGATAGACTAACTTACAAGTTTATTTAAGTGCGATTTAGATAGAAACAAGAAACTCGAAATATTAGTGTCGAAATCCTGTGCGTATCATCAAAGTGTTTCTAGCGACCTGATTGGTGATACAGTGGAATCCAACACCTACCAATCATATTCCCTTTCTGCTCTCATTCTCCTATTAGTATGACGGGAGAAACAAATCAAACACACATCCGTCAAGCTGCCTGGTAAGGTTACCGATGTTATATGGTGAAACTAAATTTATGTTAGGCTATTAGTTTTTATTTAGAATATTTTAAACTCGTTAACAACATTTTATTCTGTTTTGTGAGATTGGGATATAAGTGAAAAATGTGGTTTGAGACTCCCTTGCTTTTCTTGACTGACCTAGGGACTGCATGAGCGAAGCTGACAAAAATCACTGGTGTTTTTGAAAATGTATTAAAAAAAAGTAATTGCCACTCGTACTATGCAAATAGTTATAAAACAATTAATAAATTAAAAATAAAACAATACAATTGTATTTTTTTTTTAACTCTTAGAATCCTATACACTGCATTTGCAGTGGCGAAAAAGCGTGCCCGCGGTCCTTTACACTGCAATTGCAGTGTTAGATCTGTACTTGGTTTTGTCATCATGTAACATCTCTACCAGTTAGTTTAAAACAAAAGTAAAAATGTCATTTCGTCAAGTATGGTCTTGGCTTCATGTTGGCATTCACAGATTTTTCTTTATACTCAGGGTTTAATTTAAATAAATATTTTTTGTCAGATGTAAATCGTACGGGCTGAACTGGAATACTAACACAGTCACGCGCGGGCTTGAGTGTATGGCGGTACGAGTCAGATTTCAATGTTTTCGTTATCTTTAGGGTGCCCATATATTATGGACGAGAACCGAGAGCAAGAAACTGTTTAGATTCTTCTAAATGGTAAAGTTTGTAATGTATTGCTTGAAAGGATGTGATTTGAAAATATGTGTAATCTGACAGTTTTGGTATTTATAACTACGATTGTGTTAATTTAAAAAAAAATTAAGAATTAACGTTTTGGATTTCCATTCCATCCAAGACGATTTTTTATGAATTAAAAAAATATTTTTGTTGGTTAATTTTTTTTCGATATGTTTCAAAGAATTCATTGGAAAAAATTATAAACGGTATGAAAAATTATATAATTATATCGATATGTTTCGAAGGTTATATATAGGTATAAAACCATCCAAACATGTCGAGATAAATAAAGTAAGAAGTGGAAAAATTATTGTTTTAATTTATTAAAAATTGATGACAGTGTTATTTCAATAATTTAAATTTTACCAATTGATAATGATGAGATTGAAAGATTTTTCTTAAAAAAATATATTTTTATTATTTGAAATTTCTTGGTTGAAATTATAAAAAACGAAAAAAAACATTAAGACTAACCGGATGACATTTCTTGCGTAATATTCCCTTGACTCCTAATACAAAAAAAAAATCGTTGTTCTTGGAATTTTACGTATACGAGAGTATATCACAACGCCCGCCCGAAACAAGTCCAAACACGAACAACGTGTGGTCACCTACTCGTATGTTTACACAGCGCGGCTGCGATAGTGTGTGTGTACGCGGCAATAATTTCGTAGTGTTTATTTAAAAATTCTATAATTAATTACCGAAATAGTAACATGATATTCAAAGGACTCATTATTTTAGTGAGAAGTACGTTCTCGGGTCTTGTGAAAGAATTTTTACGATAATCCATATCGTTTATTAGATATGAGTGTTTCTTTTTGTGGATGCTGCGTAACATGGTATTTTTTTAGATAAAAACACTTAAAAAAAACTTGTTTAAGTACTGAAAGTACATCTTTTATTATTTATAAAGATAGATTATAAGTTAATAGTTCATTTGGCATTTTTATTTTTTCGTTGAAAGTCTTATTTTACTCCTAATTAATTATTGTATGAGAGCGTTCGGAATGTCAAAATTTACGCCGTTCCAGGAGGACAGTTATTGAAAATTCGCCCAGTGTCCTAAGGGTTAATTGTATTCAATAGAGACGAAGAAACAAACTGGAAACTGAATATGGATGATCTACAGGACTTATGACCTGTCATTGGTTGTTAAGCGCACGCTTTATGTAATTACAACATTCCCCATTCCACCATTGTTATTATGATCATGTATGATACATTTTTGGAAGTTGTATATATACTCCAAATACATACGAGTATATATACAACTTCCAAAAATGTATCATGCATGATCATAATAACAATGGTGGAATGGGGAATGTTGTAATTACATAAAGCGTGCGCTTAACCCAACCAATGACAGGTCATAAGTCCTGTAAACACCTTGATCATCCATATTCAGTTTCCAGTTTGTTTCTTCGTCTCTATTGAGATACAATTAAAAAAAAAATTTAAATTAACCACCCACAGGTGAAAATCCAGGATTCGTATACAGATATAAGTATACATTTCGCAAACAATGCAATTGTGTTTTTCATTTTATTATAACCATATTTACAATATAATTATTTTGTTTTAAAATGGATGTCATATTATTTGTTACTTTCATATGAAATACTAATAAAATAAATAATTTTGTGTGTTATATCAGTGAGATGACATTTTCCTAAGGCATTTATATTTATAGCAAAGGTTTTTTATAGTTATTTTTTGTCAAAAATAATAATGATGACTTGGTTGATTTTCATGAAAATTTTCCTTCGTCATTGCCTCTAAAAGAAAGCAGCACAGTGTGTAATATAATATATATAAAGAAGAGAAATCTGACGTCACAGCAAGAATGAGTAAGCGTAAAAATAAAACCTTTAAATTTGAACCATAAATACAAACGGTACTCTATATTTCTGTATACAAAAACTTTAGCAACTGTTGGCTAGTTGTACAAAAAAAGCACTCAATCCGATTGAAAATAAATCAAGTCCAAATTAATTTAAAGAATTACGATGAATGAAATTTTGTGGTAAAAATTGTCATAGCCACATATTTTCAGATTTGAAAAGATACCGAAGTAATAACTTTTATCCAGTTTATTCAGCCGATATATGGTTTATGACATCATACTCGAATCGTCAATCTTGAGTGTAATTGAATTATTTTCTTCGGGGTATCTCCATAAAGTTGAACGTAGGAAAAAATGAATTTGAGATCTTTTGAATATATGGAGTATTTCTTGTTTCTTGAAAAGTGATGTAAAACTCCATATTAAATAATCTGTCTGTTAATAATTTATTAAAAATACATTTTCGCCTGTCGGCGGCATTAACAGACCTTTAATTTTTTTATTATACTCGTAATAAAATTTTTAAAATTTATTTATTATACTCGTTTTCTTTCATAGTAATTATAGAATCTAGTAAAAATTTCACAATAGAAATTTATTAATTAATCCAAAATATGAGCATTTATATTCATATAATATTAAAAAAACTTTGTATGATACAAGATAAAATTGTAAAGATTTTATGTATTATTTAAATACAGAAGGAAAATTTAACGTTTAAATAATTGTGCTTAAATCTCATATCTTTATTAAATAAAGCTTTTATCTGATCTGATAATATTTTATATAACTTTTTTATCAGACAATATTAAATAAACGTTTTTTAACAATGATAATGACTAGACTAACAAGGTTGGTTCCTTTGGTTAAGAGTACATACCTCAAATGTTCCGGCTGAGGTTTTACATGATTTTCTCAGCCCTAAGGCTTATGTCAGAAACAATATAGGAGGGTCATGGAACGCAGAATTTATCTGATGTTTTGTTCTGCTTTGTAAGAAAGGGACATAAAAGTAAAAAATAAATTTGATAACATTAATCGTGGCCTGGGGTCCCTCTTGCTCTTGTTGGAATATTGCATTCGCCAGTAAAAGTAAGTCCCGCATGGACGGAGGGTGGGCCTAGTGATTGCATGAGCGAATCTGAAGTAAGGGCGCGTATTAATCAAATTTAAATGATCGACCATGTTAGAAGTCAAAAACATCGACGAGCGTATCGCTTGCTGTTTGAATGTAGAGTAATCGAAAGAGGTAGAGTAATGTGGCAGTCCATTTTCCACCAACCTATTCATCCAGAGAAATGGCGTGATGAATTGTTGTTGTTTTTAGGGAATATATTTACTAAACTCAAATATTTACAAATTTTCGTGTCTTTTTGTTTCTCGCATCAGTTTTGTTGGAAATTGCGAATTCGTATAGCTTCCATTGAATGACATTAATTTTGTTTATGATATAAGCGGTTCCGTCACTAATACAATTTTACCCGTTAAAATATTTATTAATTTAAAAATCACACTTACTAAAAATCCACATTTTAATTGTTTACATACTAATTGAGCAGTTCTACCAAACAGTCACACCATTCTAATTGATGCAATTTCATTCGATATTTACATAACTATTAAATTTAAAACACGATGTTTTATTCCTTTTGGGTAATTGAAAACAAGCGTTCAATATTTCAGCGTCAAAAAATTAAAATGATTAAGCGAATTAAAGTGGTTCCGAGCTAGTAAATGTCGGTAGAGTAGAAGTACATAAAATGTCACGCGTGTTGTATGTAAAAGGATTTCATGACAGTTCGAAAGTACAGTAGAGTATCAAAATATTACAAAAAAAACTAACTAACTAGCTTTCGCCGTTTCTCCGGAAGGGTTTGCAGAGAGAATGGAACACCATACTGCTCCGTCCAGACATACCACTCTAGATACTTCTACATTCATACATCGTTAAATGTACGCTTGTCGATTTTCCTACTTCCAATGTGGCCAGGATTTTAGTATTTGATTAATTTTGTCATGCCATGCTTTCCTTGGTCTTCCACGACTTCACTTTCCAACACTGTGTACAAAATATTTACTATTCTCTCGTCTAATCGTTTCTTATGTCCGAACCATCTCAGGAATCCTTTTTTAATTGTACTTATGATGCAATCATCTGTCTTAGATTTCTTGCCTATTTCGTCGTTCGGTATTCTTTTTATATTCATTAAAATATATTTGTACAAAATAAATTCTAATAAAATCATAAACATTATCCTGGAAATTATAAATATGATAATATTTGTATAATAAAATAATTTCGGTATTTAATCCAGGCTTATTTATGACATACGTACACGACATTTCATGTCATAATAATGTCATAAAGCATTTAACTTTAATCCATAAATTCACGTAAGAATGTTATTCCATCACAATACTTAATGAAATTTTGAAAAAAAGCAGAATAACAAAAACAATAAAAACTTTTATATTATGCGATCGGAGGTTCCATTACATTGGGCGTAAACTGTACACGCGTCGCTTGTTTGCGTTCGCTAATCCGGATCTGATGGGTCTCTGATATCGCACTAAGCCGGCTCTGGTGACCATGTTGTTTGAACTGAATAATTTGCCATGCGTGTGGGTTATATTTTTATACAATTTTGGATTTCCAATTTCAACAAAAAACATTGACAGTATAAATGAATCAATTAATAAAATCACACTCCTAGAAACGTTATGTAAAAATATCCTAAAAAATAAACGTAGAAATGAGGGTATTATTTGCAAACCCGGCAAACTCCACCAACAATTAAAAGTGAGATATGAATTGGGTCTTATTCATAATACATTTGCACATAATTTTTATTGATTTTCAGTTTCAAATTCGGCTTCATTCTGAAGAATTTTGCTATTAAAATATAGGGTTTGTTGCAAATATGGCAACCTCCACTTGAGTGTTGCAAAGCTGGCAAACTTCAGAATGAAATTCATTATTTTACTTTAATTATCAACATAATGATGATTATTTCATGGCTGATTACTTTTAAAATACTAACTGGTTGAGATGAAAAAAATTAATATCGTAAAAAAGCGCATTTTATTAGCGTATCAGTTTTTTGCGATTTACTCAAAACATCTAATGATGGAGTTTGCCAGGTTCGCAACTAATACCCTCAAATATCCATTAAGAGTAATATGATAATTTCTAAAGCACGTGTAAGACGAATAATAACATATGGCGTTGAAGCAAGAGCAGACACAGTCAAAACCAAACAAGTTTTGAGAACTTCCAAGATGAAGACACTGGGGATAATATAAGGCAAGATTTAGACAGTGGGGTTCCCAAAGTGGTCCGTACGGACCCCCAGGGGTCCCTGGGATCTTTCAGGGGGTCCGTGAAAATAAAAATTGATTTGGGGGTCCCTTAACAACGACGTTAGGGGGTCCGCGGATATTTTTCGTTGTCGAACTTTTTTCTTAAAGCTCATTCGCAAAAATCGGCCGGTCGAAATCGGCGATGACCTTTTTTTTTTAGCTCAACAGCGACTTCCGGTCAATAGAATTTGGTGGCGACCATATTTGTTTAGCTCCTTTAGTATCGAATGTCCAATTTTTGAACCGGAAGTCGCTGATGAGTTAAAAAAAAGGTCGCCATTATAATTTATTACGAAATTTCCATAATAATATAATGTGTGTTTTTTATGTGAATTTGTAAAAAAAACAATATTACGAAAGCAGGGGGTCTGCACAGAATAAAAAAATCAGCAAGGGATCCACGGGACAAAAAAGGTTGGGAACCACTGCTCTAAGAGATCACGTGAAGAACACCAGCATAAGAGAGAATTATGAGGCTGAGGATATTATAAGATGAAGTAGACAACGAAGGAGGGACTGGTTCAGTGATGTTCAAAAAATGACACCACCAGACTCCCCTATATTGCACTATATAATCAGTCTCACGGGACTGGAGTCATGTGAAAGACATCCCACATAATGGAAGGATAGCTGAAAATTACCTCACAGGAGGAGCAACCCTGTGATGAACAGACAACATAGGTTTATGAATAAGAAATAATTAATTATAAGTAAATAAAATTTAAAATGGGGTAGGACAGAATGAACCACCATAGAGTTTTTTCTGTTATTTTACCCGTGTCTTTGACATGCTTTCATATAAAGTTCCCGATATATTAAATTGGATATAATTAAGAACATTTCGCTTCTTAAGTATGAATGAAAAGGTATGTTTTCTAAAAGTTTTATCAAAGTTTATGGGAATGACATGTGTCATCTTGCCTCGGAATTATCAAATGTCATAAATACCTTAAGGTAAAAGTTATCAATGTTTCGTATACAATCGCTTCGTTGAAGTGGAATTGGATCTACCATATAGCGAGGACAACGATGATCAGTGGACCAGACGCACCCTTAAGTGGAAGAGAACCGGCCACGAAAATTCGGGCAGATCACAAGAAAAATACTCTAATGACATCAAACGAGTGGCAGAAGGTCAATGCCCTAGAGTTGATAGAGAGTTGTGTAAGTCGGGAAGAGAAGCCTATGTCCAACAGTGGACGACTATGGGCTGAGGATGATGATGATAAATTACTTAGCAAGGCAAAACATGTCATTCTCATAAAATAAAATAAACTTATTATATATAAATCAGATGTTATAATACAATTATTATTTAATATTTAAAATGAAGTTTAACAACATTGTACAAGAAAATAAATATTTGTGAGATTATAATTTTGATTGTATCTGATACATTTTCTTTGTAATTTATTGTAATTCAAAACCTTGTTTTCTATAAATTAAGTAATAATTTTAAGGAAACATATTTTGGCTTGTTGACCAAAATATATATATAAAAATACTTATTTTATATTTAAAAAAACCGACGATTTTTTAAACACAAAATTTTAAATACGGGTTTTGTCGTAAAACTGTGTCGTTTGCTATTGTGTTCACCTCAAAGATAAACAAAGTTAATATTATACTTTTTAGACAAGCTCTTTGTAAATCATGGAATCAGAATAAATAGTCACGGAAAGTAAGAGGCTTACCGTCGGTATAGTTAGATTGCATTCATCTCCGCAAAATATTGACATGATGTGAAAATTCAATTTGGATTTCAAAGGAAACACGTACAATAAACTTATTTGTATTAAATTTCCCGGAAAGAATATAAAAAGTTGTTTACTTCAGAATATCGTGCCTCTAAAAACGTTACAAATATAAGTATATGCTTCCATGATACATAAATTCTTTTGATTGTAAAAACCCAAATTTTGGAATATATTGTATAATATAAATTACCGAGGAAAACGTGGCACGATCAAATTAATCAAATGTTGAATGTCGGCCACGTGAGGAGTCGAGAAATCGACGCGCTTGCATGACACGATGTACGAATGTTGAGGAAGCGAGAGAAATATGTAAGGAAAGAAAAGTGTGGCAGTCCATTCTTTCTACATACCAATTCAGGGAGACGGCGTGATGGTAGGTTAGTTAGTTAGTTAGTTATATAATTTGTAAAATTGACTACAATGTTTCACAAGAACAATCAATACCCCGTACGCGTCAGGACCAGCCTGAGTAAGACCACTAGACAGCGCCTAATGGATCATGTTCCAGCTGATCTGGCTAGGTTGGTGGTAGACACAGACAAACACACACACACACACACTTACACACACACACACACACACACACACACTAAAAGCACATATTTGAGAAGCTTGAAATACAATCATCAAGGAGGCAAATACTCTTCAAGAGTTGTATGGCCATATGAAGTAAGTAAGGAAGTTTGGAAAATGACGTTTTACCATGAACAATCACAACATATTGTATAAAATATGTTTATAGAATTATATAATATAGTATTATATTAGTCTGCATAGCGATTTTTCAGGATTTGTATATATTTCTAAATCGGTTTATTTCCTCAAATGAAATCAGTTTATTTACTCAAAATACATTACAAACAGCATTAATGTTTAAGGCATTATGTCGCATCTGATTTATCCGGTTTGACACGGACAGAATGACTAATGCGTCACTCGCGACCCTTCTTTTAGATCTGTAATCAATCTTAACTACGGTATGTTATTCAAGTTTTGTTCGAAAAAACTTGTCACATTTTTGAAGATACGCAATTTTTAAATGGATGCATATATATGATGCTCAATTCAAGAAAAAATTCAAGAATTTTAATTCTTTTTAAATAATATTATACATAAATTTATAAGTGTGGCCTACTCGGCAGCCCGAACTGGTCTTTTTTTTTCAGAAATGTAATTATTTTTATTTTTATTTTATACCCTAAGTACTGTTCATCACTTGGCTATTAATTTTCTTAATAAGGTTTTTTTAAATATAATTTTTTTATGTGTTTCCATCAAGTACACTGTACATACTCTGAGAATAAAGTGTTGATTAGTACATACTCTGAGAATAAAGTGTTGTTAAAGCCCGATTATTTATTTTTATATTTACGGTCATGCGACGCATAGCTTGTATATAAATGTTCTTTTTAAATACATTATGAAATTGACATTTACAAGAGGAAAATTAACTTTATAATAGCAGTAATAACACAAAAAAAAATTCTCGAATTTTTAATTGATTTATTTCAAATTGATAAAAGGGGCAGTTTTCAAGAAGTTTCATTACCCGTATTAAAAATATTACGAGTATATTAATAAAACGTTTCGCTTTGTTGTGGCATTGGGTGATCCTGTATCCAAGCGAAACATCTACTTCCCATGAAATAAAATTAACCTTATAGAAAACGGTCGTATTCATAAATAGTAAATATACACAACGTTTAATTAAATATAGTTTAACTTCATTATTCGAGAAATTAAAAAAAACATTGTTTTATTGATTATTTCATTAAACAAAGAAAAGAGAGGTACTTATAATATTAATTCAAGTGAATAAACTTATTCATTTTGAGTCAGTGTTATCCATTGTATTGGAACGAATGTTGGCGTGTGGGGGAGGTTTTAAAGCCACGGAATTGGAAAGCTTATAAGAATTATATCCGAAGCTTAGGGAGGATTTCGCTAATACGGAACGCCGCATTTTGGTATCGAGGTTATACGCGCTAATTATTGGGGTTAACCTACATCAGAGGGTGTCAACCCTTTGATTAAACGGTTGAAGATTTACGTAAATTAAAATTTTTCCAACAATTTCGAATTTCTTGTATTAATATTATTGAAAAGGTCGGTTATCTAGAAGATAATATATGTTATCCGCAACACAAAGTTATGGCGACTATAGAAGAGATACTATATGTTTTGGAAATAATACGTGTTGCCTTACAAAGGCATTATCAAATTATTTATACGAATGAAAAAGTTTGTGGTCTAAACATTATATTATATTTTATTGAAATGATATTATCAAATATTTATCCCACATAAAGCATGGCGAAACATGTCATTCCCAAATAATCGATTGAAAAAAGATTTGAACATGTCACGTTTTCCTCGGTCTTTATCTCTATGTCTTGTTTCGTTTATACGAGTATTGTCAAATTATACTTTTTTTTAATCTTCATTCATTGTTTCCCCGTGTCCAAACCATCATATTGACCCTTTCATTATTTTGTTTATAATGCTTGTATTTACACTGCATTCAATTGTTGTATTTAAATTTGACGCTCTATTACATACTTATTTATGACACGTTTCTCTAAGAGATATCCTTAATTCTGCACTTATGCTATTTTCATTCTTCTTTTGTGAGTTTCATGTTTCACTTCAATACATAAAGGTCAGTACAAAAACTCCATTGGGCACTACTATCTTAACCTTATGGATGGACTTTTGAAAGACTCTTCATTTGCCCATTCCTTTGTAAACATACTTCCTAAATATACAAATTCATCCACTTAATCCAGGTTTTGACCATCACGTTTTATATATTGAAAACATTTCTTTGGTTACATTTTGACGAAATGGGTGACGTTCAAAATTCATATTATGGTACAGAAAAATTAAATATGCATCCAATCTTAATAGATGACGCTAGTGTAGAGTGAACTTAAAAATGTAAAGATCAGCGTGGAATCCTACCATATATACAAGTTCCAAAAAATTGTCAGCCGTGGTAGTCGTAAGAAGGGCGGAATGGGGAATGTTGTTAAACATAAAGCGATCACTCAACCCAACCAATGATAGGTCATAAGTCCTGTAAGCGCCTCGGCCACCACCTTCTGCTCCCAGAAAACAATTTACATCTTCGTCTCTATTGAAATATAATTAATCCTTATAAAATTAAAATATGCATTTTGAAATAAACGGTTGATGCATAAACTTTTTCAGAATAAATAAGGAAGTCTTGAATCAAAACAATTACTTACTGCTTTATATAAAAAGTAAAATTGTTTTTACATTTCACAGATAAAGCTTAACCCTTTGGTGGCCGGCATTTTTGGTTTACTTTTAATCTTCAAATGATATTTTGATTCTAATTATGATTATTTTATTAAAAATGTATACAAATTATATGTATATTAATACTGACCTACCTAATGGATTCTTTGAGAACTCCGTCATCTTGGAGGCTATCCATCTTTATGTTCCGGATGGCTATCTTCGACAGCGTCAGCACAGATTGTTTTATCTCCCAGCATGCAGAACCAACCTGCCTCTGGTGATGCCGGTGGGGAGAGCAATCAAACTGCTGAACATGATCGCTTCGGAGATCGATGTCTTTCATATTCGTGAAAGTACATTCAGAAGACAAATACTCTTGACTTTGGAGAGTATTTTGTATTCCTAATGTCGAACCATCTCTCATGCGTTCCTGGTATTATATATTCCTTATGTTTTACCTGTTCTCAATAGATGCCTTAAACTATAAAAAATGTTTGTAATGTCTTTTGAGAAAAATAAACTGATTTGATTTGATTTGATTTGATTTGATCCCTCACTCCCTGTCGTAATTTTTTAAGATTCTTTTATAAATCATCACATCGATCTGTCGGATAAGACATTTCTCGCCTGTGCAGCCAAACTGATATATCGGCTATTGGCAACGAAATGGTTAATCCATAAATTTATAATCTTTGTAAAGATTTTGCAAATCACGAACCTGTTTCACACCAAAAATTCAGTCAAACTTTTTAACGGCAACAAAGACATTTTTTAATAATTTACAATTGTTATTTTCGGCACGTAAACAAAATTTACCCTCCCTGCGAAACACAATTGCTGATTCGAGGACCTATTAAACGCGTTGCCAATTCAACAAAATGAACTCTTTATTAGGGTATTGATCAGAATATATCGACGGCACGTTTTGCCCTTTTTGCGCCGTATCTTTTCAGTAATGAGAATTTGTTTCTATTTGTGGGCTAATAGCGGAATACGAGTAAAAGTTTTGCGTGTGACGTCACAGTGGAAACCTTTCATTTTATTCGGGGTGAACCAATAAAAATCTCAAATTAGTCATTTCATGACACTTTAACGATTTAGTAATAAATAACTAAACTAATATATATATATTATACTTATATCATTAAACGATTCAATAATCATGAAGATGTCAACATCAGTTGGCAAAACAGCCATCTCAATGACTACATAGGTAGAGATTAAATACATATTTTTTTGATATGACGGTGTTCTAAATCAAAACTAACCAACTAACCATTACGCCGTCTTCCAGAAGGGGTAGGTCGAAATAATGGACTGCCACACTTTTCTTTCTTTTCTCAACATTCATACATCGTATAATTAACGCATGTCGATTTCTCCTCACATGGCCTACATACAATATTTGATTTATTTGATCGTGCCACGTTTTCCTTGATTTTCCTCTATTTTTAGTTCCATTTACATGGTTAACATATTGTTAGTTACTTTTTTACCATTCTTATTTCATTCACTCTTTCCATGTGTCCAAACCATCTTAATAATAGTTTCTATATTTACAGAGCTAATAATGTTGAAGAATCATCGCGTTAAAGATTTTGATAACATTGAAAAAAGTATTGTCATAAGAAGTGTTCTAGGCAAAAGAAGTAGATGCAGATATCCTACACGATGGTGTGACCAGATTAAGGAGATGGCCGGGGGACTGCGGAGAACACAGAGGATTGGAGGCGTTTTGTTTTAGACACGGCCAGTTCCATAGATAACGACCCTCAGTAGTGAGGAAACGAAGAAAGATAAAGAAAAAAAAATCAAGGCGTTTTCCGCCAAAACAATGGATTATTTAAAAAAATATATTATTTATTAAGGAATAAAAATATTTTAATAAAAAGTTTTAAAAATCGATACACACTATGGGAAAGATACTGTTTAAAATTAAATAAAAGTAAAAACAAACACAAAAAATTCTAAATAAATAAGGAAAATATTATAAATAATCAAATAAATTTAATGTCAAATTCAATCTTTGGTTTATTTCCTTTATTGTAAGGGAACCTGAACCCCATTAAGAACTTAAAATTATTATTTTTAAATTTAAATTGTTTCATATTTTTTGGTATAACAAAAGCATTAACGTTCCAAAATGAATCTTTATAACAACTGATCATATTTGTAAACAATTTTATAATATTTTAAATATGCATTACTGAAGAAGAACCGGTTGTCCGAAATATGTCTGATATATAATTAAAAAAAATTTAAAGTTAGTTTTTTATGTACAAAGTATATAAAAAAGAAAAGGACAAATACAAAAAATTCGACGGTCGGAAATTCTTTAAGTATGCTCAAACAAAGGAAATTAAATATTTTAACTACAATTCTTCATGTCATTATGAAATTCCAGCAACTCGTCATTTTAAGAGAAAACATTTTTTGCGGAAAATTCCGCTAACAGCGATTCTTAGTTTTTTTTGTGTCATCACAATTGTGTTCTTTAAAATTATCACTGGCCTTCCTAGAGATATACGCCTAATGTATACTTTAAATATAAAACACGTTTAATATATATATATATATATATATATATATATATATATATATATATATATATATATATATATATATATATAGATATATATATATATATATATATATATATATATATATATATATATATATATATATATATATATATATATATATATGCATATATATATATATATATATATATATATATATATATATATATATATATATATAGGTATATATATATATATATATATATATATATATATATATATATATATATATATATATATATATATATATATATATATATATATATATATATAGCATATATATATATATATATATATATATATATATATATATATATATATATATATATATATATATATATATATATATATATATATATATATATATATATATATATATAAGAGCAGAGGAGAAAGAATAAGAATAATATGATTACCTCTGAGATGGAGGCCTGTAAGTGGTTGGTACAAAGTTAACATGAGTCCAGTATATGCATAGTTATAGAGTTAACAATGTGGGATGTTTTTTCATTCTAGGGCATTATTAAATATCAAGACACATGTCACTTACTAAAATACAATGAATTCATTATTAAAATCTTAAAGTAGAGATAAAATTATTTAAACATCGGTTTTCTAAAAGTTTGATAATATTTTATGGAAATGTCATTTCGTCACAAGTATTATCAATTTTTCTTTAGTAATAAGATATGAAGTTTTGCATCATTGTTTAAGTGAAATAAATAATAAACAAATTTAAGGAATCCAATAATTTTACTCTTGGTGTCGTTTATTTGTGTCAGATTTAAAAAAAAATGTTGGAGCAACCCTTCGAGGTGAACGAAACTATGTCACTCTACATTTTTTTTAACATTTACATATTATATTTCATCTTCAATTATTCATTATTATTAGTATTACTATTTTTCTCTTTGACTCATTAAATTAATTTTTTCTTATATGTCAGCTGTTATATACAATTTGTGGTAGCATGTAATCGGTCTTGTTTTGTTGTCTTCATTTGTTTATATATGTACGAGTATGTATATATATACGCTGGATTGCCAAATAATCAATTAAGCAGAATTCAAAGCGTATTTAATGCTGCTGCCCGATTGATTATGGGGCAACAAAAATACTGTTATATCACGCCGCTCCTGAAGGACCTTCATTGGCTTAAAATCCGAGAGCGAGTAAAATATAAATTGTGTTTGACAGTGTTTAAGGCTCGACACCAGAGAGCGCCAGCGTATATATCGGACCTCTGTGTGACACCCATGCCAACGGAAAGGCAACGTTCACTCCGATCAGTAGAAACAAGTGCAAACAACATAGCGATTCCAGTCAGAGCCAATAAAGCATGTTGCGGGTCCGTTGGCGTGGAATAGCCTCCATGTTAGTATTAAGTATGAGGATAGTGACGTTAAATTTAAGAAACATCTGAAGACTGCACTGTTCGGTCATTCATTTCCTAGTGCGCCCTTGGAGTAATTGATTTTACAAAACGGCGCACTTAAAATACAAATCATAATAATAATAATAATATTAATAATATGTAAGAGAGATCCAAAACAAGGCATCCATCGAATTTGGTTTTTCTTCAAATAAAATTATGTAAGTGTTCGTTTTTATCTCCAAAAAGTGACACTGAATAATTATGCTACAAGAGTCTAAGCGTAATTGCTTGAAATAAGACTCGTCATTTTAATTAAAGAGATTTTTCAAACTCACTAAAATTCCCCGAATTCTTGAATAGATTTTTAAAATTCAACACATAAAAATAATTTCCAGTTATTTTTTTAATTTTTAGGTTCAGTTTTTTTTTAAATTTATATTTATAAATTTATATTAATTTAGTTAAAATAAAATAGTTGACAGATGGGTCACCCTCTTGCCCCGCTTGAGGCGCCTCCTGGCAACCGCCTCCAGCACCTCCAGATCGGCAGGGAGAATCCCTCCAATTACCGGAAGCGCCACCGAGGCGGCAGTTCTGTAGGCACCGGTCAGAGCTAAGAGGGGCACGCGTTGGCCCCTCAGCAGTGCGGAGGACACCGTCCGAACCGCTAGACGACCCGACCACACACCCGCCGCGTACGTGATTCGGGGCACATACACGGCTTTGTATAGTAGCCGAGTCGCCGGCGCCCGAAGGCCCCACGCCGCAGTGCTGAGGCGCCTGACCTGCATGAACAGATTCGAGGACCCCTCAGACACCGCCTTTACATGCCCCAGGAATGAGAGCGACATGTCGACCTGAACACCTAGGTACTTGAGCGAACTCTTGAACCTGATGCCAGATTCATTCATCCGTATAGTCGGGTTTCTGTTACGGCTTAGATTCCCACGGAGAATCATGGCGGACGTCTTGGCAGGGGAGAAGGAAAGCTTGTTTCGTTCGCCCCACGCTGCAATCATCCCATCCCAGTCATTTTAATTAAAGAGATTTTTCAAACCCACTAAACTTCCCCGAATTCGTAAATAGATTTTAAATTTTCAACACATAAAAATAATTTCCAGTTTTTTTTTTTAATTTTTAAGTTCAGTTTTATTTTAAAATTTATTTTATAAATTTATATTAATTAAGTTAAAATAAAATAGTTTAAATATTTTAAATTTATATTAATTTCGTTAAAAAGCGTTAGACAGAGAATTTTGAATTGTGATTTTTAATCTATTATGTTTTATGGAACGGAAACGTGGAGTTGAATGTTCATAAAATTAACCAGTATGGGACATTCGAAATGTGGCTACACAAAATAATGCTTCGTATACCGTGGACATATTTGATCACCAATTCAGAAGTCTTGAGGAGAGCTCTTTGCAGCAGAGACTTGTAAAATTTCTTCTCTGGATCACATCATATGAGGAGACACATATGATATCCTCCGACTTATGTTAAAAGAAAAAAATAAGGGACGACGTGATCCTGACCGAAGGTATCTTGAATGCGCAACATCTAATATTGGACTGGAATAGAGAGCGTGGAGGAGCAATTCCGGGCTGTGCAAGACAGAGAAGCCTCTACAAAAATGATTTCCAACGTCTTATAGATAAACAAATAGACATATTACGAGTGAATATAATGTTTTTCTCTTTATGTGTGGATTATGATACATCTTTAAACACTTTTCCCTCTTCTATTTTCGCCTTCACTTTGTGTTGTGAATTCATATTTCAATTAATATAATTATACTTCGTATTACAACAATTTTTATTTTCACTGAGCATAGACATGTTTCGGTTACAAGTTACCTTTATCAATACATACAATTTTAATACAACAATCAATACAACAATCAAATAAAACAGAGTGGTCAATTGTAAACTAATAAAATGTGGAGTTAAGTATAAAAGTGGTGGGGATATAATCAGAATTGAGAAGAGGGGAGGTGTAATGGGAACATTTCTAGCATGGGAATTCAATTTCAATTTAACTAGTTGTTTATTATATTTTCATTATTTTTAATGGCTTTTTTAATTACTAAAATTTGTGAATAATTTGATGTGAGAGTTTTTATTATTAATAAGTAAAATTTCAATAAGAAACATGTTAAGTGAAAATAAAAAGTGTTATAATACAAAGTATAACTATATTTATTAAAATAAATATGCACCATTCGATAATGGTGCAAGTCATGTTGGTCAGAAGTCGCTGATGCTTAGTCCCTTCCTCATGCAAGCTCACCACGTTAGCAATGGGCGATCTAAACCCCTGAATATGGTTGGACTGCTGAGCGCTTTATTAAAAATTTGATCGTAGTTTTTTTTTTGTATACAGTAGGTTGTTTGATACCAATGATTCTCATGACATGTGATAGGTAGCCTATCTATCGCCATTTTATTGTCACGTGAATTCTACACCAGACCAATGACAGTGTGACAATCACACTGCCATCGCCGGGAATCGAACCCGGGACCTTCGGTATGGAAGTCAGAACTTCTACCACTCTGTCACGAAGGTCGTTTTAATGCATAGAAAGGTTGGAAATATCATAAGCTTAATCTTCTCTTAAGCTTAACCTTTCTATATTTGTTTGATTATTTACATTGGATTTATTGGAGTCTAGTTCAGTCGAATAGATAAACAAAAATAAATATGTCGGGATATAAGATTTATCAAATACGTTCATCTTAAATTTCAAAGGAGCAGAAACCAATGTGCTATGAGCAACACCTTTTACATTGGGAAATGTTCAATACCCACCAATTTATTTGATGTAAACACAAGTATAATTCACGTTTCGTTTTTCCAGTCAATACATTCATTTCATAGCGTCGTTTTATTTGTAATTTTTTTAACAAATATTACGTAAACATGTGGATATATTTACATACACACATTTTCATGAATTAAAATACAATTTTTTCCACTTTTGAGTTTATTTTTCTAGGCAAGTTTCGAAGGCTTTACACTTTCATCGTCGGAAAAATGATATAAACTCAGTTTAAAAACATACTCCAAAGTATAAAAACAGTGTTTTAATTCATAAAAAGTTCGTCATTAAGGAATTCCACAGTGTTAACGCATTAAGTTTATCTTACTTACTGTTTGAATAAAAAAAATACGATGAATATGCTACGATGATAGCCAAACGACTGGACGATGATAGTCGAATGACTGGACGATGATAGTCAAATGACTGGACGATGATAGCCGAATGACTGGACGATGATAGCCTAATAACTAGACGATGATAGTCGAATGGCCTGATGTGCCAAGGTGAGATATGCACTGCTGGAAGCTTTTTCCCTATAAAAAGTCATAAAAGGCTACCTTGTACGACCACACCAAGACTTCTCAGAAGACTCCCTGGTGTCCTAGAGTGGTTCTCGTGATCCAGCGAATTTCAGACAATGTGATCACTGATCTTAGCACTTGAAAATAGTACAAAAGAATATTTTCTAGGTACGTGTTAAATTAATTGCTTATTCTTCTATACGAGTATATAGTACCATTAAAAAAATAGGTATACGAGTATTAAGCTTTACAACTGAAGATGATGTATATACGAGTATACCAATCATACAAAATTTGACTATTTTATTTCAACGTAAATTTATTAAAAGTATATAACTTTTACCCTTTAACATTAATAAAGAATACCTCAAATACGACGTTCAAAAGTATTGAAGGACAACCGTCAGTCCACTTTTTAAAAGTGAACTTGACGCAGAGAGAGAGGCTTATAACAAGTGAAAGTAGAAAACGTTCTATATAAAATTTAAATACCCTTCCAAATTAACAATGGAATCCCACAGTATTAATGCTTTAATGGCGAATATTTTTTAGAATTAAAACACTATTTTTTCCACTTGTTAGTGTATTTTTCTCGACATGTTTCGAAAGCTTTACATCTTCATCACTGGGAGAACAATGTACAACAATGTAACAGTGTAACAATGTAACAATGTAACAGTGTTAACGCTTTAATTGTATCTAAAATTAATGCCTTAAGATTAAATATATTAAATATGACTAACAAACTTAGGTTGAAACGTTTTAAAATGTATATCTTTACTGTTTCTTTTTGAGACCTATTTCTACAAACCTGAAATAAATAAAGCACGCTTGTTATAAACCAACATAAGCCATTTGAATTGAATCCTGCCACAGAGTAGAACTAATCTACTTTAGGTAATGCTAGTGAGCAAGGCAATAATCCTTCTAAACCACATCGCTTTGTATGTGGAAATTTTAACGATAGTGAGGCTATCTTTAGAAAGCGTCTCTCCAATGTGATATATTGCCGACTTTTTAATATTAATTCTTCAGTTGAAATGATTTGGGTTTATGGGACTCCAATGACTGGAAAGTACCACGGTCGAACATACCCTATATCTGTAAAATACTGTGAAATGCCAAATTACATTACAACTATTCGTAAGTCTAGAACTCCGGCCACCCTCATAACAGCTGATACACAATATTTTATGGTATGGAAGTCTAACTCCCTGGCGTCCCGAGTGATCCTCGTGATCCAGAGAGTCCCGGGCAATGTGATCACTGTCCTAAGTCATAGCATACAGGAAGAGGGCGTATGGTGTAGGGCAGTGATTAGCAGTGATAGACCCCTAGGGGTCCACGACAACTTGCAAGGGATCTAGGAGTTGTAAAAAAAATCTATGAGATGTAAATAGGGGTCCACGAGATGGTTTAGCTAAATTGAAGCCGAATATAACGCAGTACGAAAATATCGAAACCGTTGGCGACCTATTTTTTTTAGCTTACTTGGGAAAAATCGGCCGATGGAAATCGTTGGCGACCTTTTTTTTTAGCTCGACAGCGATTTCCGGCCAGTAGAATTTGGCAGCAACCAATTTTGAAAGCAGGTGGTCTACACAAAATAGAAAAAAAAATCGGCAAGGGGTCTACGGCGCACTAAAGTTTACAAAAACCTCTGGTGAAGGGCGTATCTTCAACGCTACAAAACAAAGACCAACCAGCTATGTGAAGTTAGCCCTTGCAGAAAATCGTTGAAGAAGGCAAAGGGAAACCATACTAAACTAAACTTCCCAGGAAATCACTGTGGCGAGAAAAACGTTCGCCACAGTGATCCTCAACGTCAGTGCACCTGGCACGGTAACACAGTGACACACATAAGAAGAAGAAGAAGAAGATTCGTCGGTTAATGGTCGCAATCTAGATAAAGATAAATAAGCGTTGAAAAACTGATTAAGCATTAAAAATTGATGCAGCCAGCGAAATAATATGAGTTTTTTTAAGATGTCAAATTATTAAAGCGTTTACCAGCAAACGTGTAGCTTAGATTTGAATATATCAAGAAAATACAATAAAATATTGCATATCAGCTGTTATGAGGGTGGCCGGAGTTCTAGACATACGAATAGTATTTTGAATTTGATAAAATATTTCATAAGTGTAATCGTTGACCAGAAGATGGCAGCGAGCTGCCGAAACCGGTCGAAGACACAAACATTAGTGGATTTTAACTAAATACTCATTATAAAAAGATTCTTTACAAATGTTTTTTCTTTTCAATATGAATGAACTTCTACTATGAAATTTCAAATAATACGAATTTATATATGTGTACATTTTTTTCTCTCAATATAATTAACTAAATTCAACATAAATATGATCAATAGTTAATTATATATAATAAAAAAACATTTTTTTTTATCAAGGTAGAGACAAGTCAACTCAGTATCATGATGAAATAAAGATTGGCATTGAAATATCTAAAATAAACGGTAACTTTTAAACAGTGGAATGTTTGTATTGATATTGTATTCGGTTGCCTTTACAAAACTCTTGAACAAAAAGGATCAATCATTACAAATATAATCCATCTTATTTAAGGCTAAATAATTTATAATGACATTAATGTTAATGGAGATTCGTCAAAACTTTGCATTATTTGATGATCAGAAGTTTAATTAAGAATTCGTAGAGCTTTTTGCATTTATAGTTATGTATTTGTTTATTATTACCACTATTACTACTATATGGCTGCTATTACCCTACTACTACTATATGGTTTATTTTGCAACGATAACCTAAATCTGAAACTCCGACAAATAATGGTTTATTTCCATATCCTTTGTTCTGCTATATGGCTGTGAATCTTGGACTCTGAAAGTGAATATAATGAACCGCTTGGAGGTGTTTGAGATACGGATATAGCTCATAATGCTCCTTATACCGTAGACCGATAAGATCTGCAGTCCAGATATACTATAGAGAGCCGGAGTCAATAGAGAGATGTTGTCGAGGGCGAAGGTTAGAAAGGTTTCATGTGTTTGTCGTGTGCTAAAGAGAGAAAAATACCACCTTCATCGATTGATAATCATGGTCGAGATTGTCTGCGGAATATAAGAGATTGGATAGAGATTGAGGAGAGTTGAGAAGCTATTCTAAGTAGCGCAGGATAGAGGTGCTTTCGCTGCAGTGATCTTCAAAGCTGTTAGGACCTGGCATGGCACCCGAAGAATAATAGTTTATTATCATGTCGCAAACATAGAATGGCCGTTGTTCTGGTTATTCAATACGCATAAAAACACAAAAATACAATTCATATACATAATACCAATAAGTGGTGAACGCTGTTTTCGGAATAACGATTATTTTTTAATTGAGACAAATCACATATTCTCGGTATCAAGTCAGGTCCCGCTAACGTTGACTATCACTCAAGAGTAATTGATTCGTTTTTATAGTAACTGAGAAGGAATGTGCCTTTTAATGTGTTGTCACGAGTACATAGTACTCAATTGATCAATATATAACATCCTATGATCCTCGAAACGACATGTAGTCGGCCAAACCTTCCACAACAATGTTAAGTAAATAGTAGATAAAATACGATTTTAAGAATAATCTTGAAAATATGTATGACTAGTTTGCCATTCACATTAAGAATAAGAAGATTCCTATTTATAGTGATGACCAAGGGAATGATATCCAGAATACAGAATAGTTTCCTAATGTTTTCTATTTTAGATATTTTATCTATTATTATTTTCTTTGAAATTCGCCATTCATTCATTTTCTATATGCATTGATGGCATTGGTAGTCACAATATCCTGGGTTTGTGCGGTCTAAAATACCATTAGCGTAATATAGAGAGTTGGACATTTGGTTTCGGAAGCATTATATTACCGTTTCATAATCGGAAGAACGATATAAACAGTTTAATTCTGATTCAAATTTTTTTTTTTTGAAAAATGCCAAACACTATCAAAAGCTTTTTTTAAATTCATAATTATAAATTTGTTAATTATAAGATACTTGGAAAACATTAAACATTTCGAACATTTATTTTTCGTTATTAGGTTCAAACGTAGGTAAAATATTTTTTAATGAAAATGAATGCTTAAAGTACAGTCTAAATATTAATAAGTAATTGTTATAATACAATCAAAGGAAGTCTATCTTTTCTTCAATATTCGTCATACTTTGTGTTGTAATTGCTTTACTTCTGTTTTTCTTTTTTTATAGACTTTGTTTATACAACACTTATTGGGGTTCAGGTAATTACTTACAATAAAAGAGAATATGAACATTAAATTATTATTTTAAATTTTAAATTGAATCATAATATTTGTTATAACAAAAGGTTCCAAAATAAATCTTTATAACATCTGTCAGATCATGTAAACAATTTTGTAATATTTTAAATATGTATCTTTATAATACGAGTATGTATCACTAAAGAAGAACCGGTTGTCCGAAACATGTCTTCGTAATTTTGATCTACGTTGATGTAAGTTTTGTATAAACAAAGTTTATAAAAAAGAGAAAAAGAGAAATAAAGGTAGTCTATGTTATATTCAAGAATCTATTGGTGAAATTATATTTTTTTGGATTTACCTTGAGGCTTATAAAAACAAACTTTTTTTTTTTTATAAGTCCATAGTTTTCTAGAGTAACAATTAACATATAACAAGTAAAACATAATAAATAACGGTTAACATGTTTAAACAAAATACCTTAACCAAGCGATACGGATATGTAGCTTTAATAATAATATTACTAATTAATACTAACCACATTAACTTTCTATAAAGTAAAGTAAAGGAAGTAAAACACATCAAACACACTAAACCGAAATTAGAGCAATAAATTACATTTTCTTAGAGATGTATTGAATTATTTTGAAAAATTAACACCCATAAGTTTACTATACAAATTAATTAACATCAAATATATATGTACTAATATGTAGCAATATCCAAGATCAAGTTTTCCTTAATTTTAGGCATGGCATTTTCATAAACCATTATTACATAAGAACATTTAAATTCCATTTTGAAATACTCACTATAAAATTTTGAAAACAGCTAAAATAGATATATCAAGGATGGGGAGGAGGTATCACATAGATACTCGTAGATGACATTAGAAATAAGCAAGTCAGGATCAGCTACAAAATTGCCCGATTTACAGAAAAGCTAAAAGAGACACGATTCAGAAGGTGTTGTTCATTAATCATGTGTTTCGCACAAGACAAACCGCGAGTTAAGCTTTCCACCTTCTTTCTTATCACACTAAATACGCACAAAGCGCGGCAATGTACCAGATTATAGAGCGATAGCTACAATGAGTACTTAATTTATATCGTTCTTTTCCATCTGAACTAGTGTACATAAAAAAGGGCAGAACACACGATGAACTAGAATTAGGGAGTAACACTGGCTACTTTTTTCAGAAGCAAACCCAGGATCTTAGATTGTGGAGTATGACATGGAGGTTTGACCCCAAAGTAAAGAAGTTAAAATTAAATTAAGTTAATTATAATACGACCTTCGTGACAGAGTGGTAAAAGCTCTGACTTCCAGACCGAAGGGTTCGATTCCCGGTGATGGCAGTGTGATTGTCACACTGTCTTTGGTCTGGTATATAATTCACGTGACAATAAAATGGCGATAGATTGGCTACCTATGTCACGACAATCAATATAATAGCTAAGAAAATAAATTGTATACAGTAATAGGGTTCAAGCGACCTGTTGTATACATAAAAAAAAATATTTTCATCGCTTAATTTTTTTTACTTGTATTTTGTGTCCTAATAATATTTTATTGAAAACTGTTATTAAATATTTCAAAATGCAATGCCCTGTCTTACTTAATCGTTGAATTATAGTTTGAATTAATAAGAAGCATAGTTTAAAAAATATGAAAATACACGATTATTAAATATATTTCAAAATAGAAAAAGAGTCTTACATATTTAACGAAACGACAAGACATGATTTTGTTATGTAATAAACGAAAAAAAAACGAGTAAGTTCTCGAAATAATTTCAAAAGGAAATTTATTTTTTTACCTCAAACAAAGCAATTTGTTGAAAGTACATTTATTAAACAGGTTTTCTTACTCTTTGAACATCATATTTAGACTACAAAAAATATGTATTTATTTTGTTTATCTTGCAAAAGATGTTTTAAAACACATAATTGAAATGTTTACCTTTTTTTTATTTAGATATTCAATATTTCAATTTCATCCGTTTAATTCAGTATGATAAAAATATATGAGAAGATTTTAAAGGAAATAAGCTGTATGTAGTTGGTACTAAATACTAAATATTTACTTCTTCTTCTTCTTATATACTTGTAGGTCTGATGATCTGTTATTGGTTGCATTTCAGTCCTCCTGGGAAGTAGACTAACTATCTCGCTTTCTTTTCAGTGATTGGCCACGTGATCGGGAACCCTCCGGTATACTGTCTCGAGCTCTCTCTGGGATGCTAGTTTCTTTCCATGCTCACATTGAGATAATATGTGGAGTTGCACTGAAAATGATGGGATTTATTTTCCGAACTGGTAGAGTTTTCAAGAATCCCTATGTTTTGCGAATTTTGTATAACTCATTGGTCCGGAGCCGGCTCGAGTGTGGCTCGGTGATATGGAGTCCCCACGAGGCGAGATACTCGCTCATGTTAGAGAGGGTTCAGAAAAGATTTCTGAGATATCTCTACATGAAAGAGTTTGGTAGCTATCCCTGGCTTTATCCCACTGCATTCCTCTCTGGCATGCTGGGGACCAATAGTTTACAGTGCACACTTACCCATTTCTTCAGACTACTACAGATCAGGGGATTCTTTGAGAATTACGTCATCTTGGAGGCTATCCATCTTTATGTTCCAGATGGTTATCTTCGACAGCGTCAGCACAGACTGTTTTATCTCCCAGCATGCAGAACCAAACTGCCTCTGGTGATGCCGGTGGGGAGAGAAATCATACTGCTGAACATGATCGCTTCGGAGATCGATGTCTTTCATATTCGTGAAAGTACGTTCAGAAGACAAATACTCTTGACTTTGGAGAGTATCTTGTATTCCTAATGTCGAACCATCTCTCATGCGTTCCTGGTATTATATATTTATTATGTTTTACCTGTTCTCAATAGATGCCTTAAACCATAAAAAATGTTTGTAATGTCTTTTGAGAAAATAAACTGATTTGATTCGATTCTTGCATACGGGAGACATGCTCGTTCCTATCTTCTTCTTTGTATTCTATATCTTCTTCTTTGGCGCCCCCATCTGACAATGTCTTAAACCTCGCAAATTCTTCGGTTTTATGTTTTTTTTATTCGGTCACGAATGCTTTTGCCGCCTATACATTGTAGTACTTCCATCTCGTTGATACGCAGGATTTGCTTGGTTTGAGCTGTGCTGACGCTGGATCCTATTGCGTACGTTAATAAAAGTCTGACGCAGGTTTTGCAGATCTTTTTTTTTATTAATATATTTTTTTATTGTATACAACAGGTCTTTCGAACCTAATTACTGTATACATTTTACATTTACAAAAATAACACAGACATACATGTTTAAATAAAACATATATATCAGCAATTGTGGTATGTACCTATATGATCCTTAAAGGACGCATAGGTCATTTGGAGAATGTCCACATCGACTGACACCTAATTCAAAAGCACCATACCCCGGGTCATTGTATGCTGCGCCATGACATTTGTTCTGCTATGCGGTATGCACAACAGATCGTGTCTTCTAGCGCGAACATACCTGTCCGGTGCATTGAGGCCATAATACTCTAAGAGGTATGGGCCATCTATGAGGTTACGGAGTATTTTAAATCCTTAGATCATCAGTGTAGATTTTCTTCTTGATTCGAGACTGCGAACAAAATTTTCACATTACCTTGATGCTCACTTGTTTATTTTTTCAGATGGTTTCCCGTTAACAGCCCGATATTGATGCAGCCTCGTGTGTTTTACAATATTATTAAGTACTACAAATAAATGAGAAATATGTCGAAATATCGCCACCATTGATTGTAAATATATTCTCTTCCTTGTCATGCTTTTTAGGATAACAGTAATATTTTTTTTGCATAATTGGTTCAGCATCAATGACGAATAATGTTATTTTAGAATATTCGTGACATTGTTTTAAATCATATTTCTCATGATTCAAAACAAACAAAAATATGAAGAATACAAATGAAATATTATACCAATGATGTCGAATAACGATGTTCATTTGAAACGTAAATAAAATGGTTATTCGATCGGAAAAGACATACGTCTTTGATGTCTTTTATATGTAATATAATTCATTACTAAATTTGAATGGTATTTCTTGACATATTCGTGAACATTTTATACGGAGGAAAACTAATATACGTTATATATAAAGAGGCTTTTTTCTTTATGGCAGTGAAATATATCGCATTGCTTAGGCATTATCAAATGTCTACAATATTTGTTGATGGCCGTGATATGGCGACACTTCTAATTGTCCTAAAATATAATATAATAAAATTACTATTACAGATAATATACGTTTTTGTCAATCATTACAACTAACAATGAAGTTTTAAATAGAAATCGAATATACATACAAGTTCCCCGTTAAAATTCTTCTTTCACTATTCAAAATCACTTTCACATATTCGCAATCAGGAATATTTCGGCCTTTTTAAATTCTTTCCACAAAACTTCTTAATTGTTCTGAAATTTCGGGAAACAAACGTCTTTCCTCGGTGTAAATTTTTTAAGATAATCAAATGATTTTACTGAAATCTCTCGATGGAAGTTCATTTTAAATAATAATTAAATAAAACGATGTTTTTTAACTACTTCCACTTTTGTCATTATTTAGACAGCGACCGGTTTCGCCAGACTCGCTGGCATCGACAGAGTCTGTCGATGCCAGCGAGTCTGGCGAAACCGGTCGCTGTCTAAATAAAGACAAAAGTGGAAGTAGTTAAAAAACATCGTTTTATTTAATTATTATTTAATTTTTTTAAGTTAAGTTGAAGTTATTCATAAACCAGAACATCCACGTCCAATTCCAAGTAATGAGAAAATGTATAACCACCACTTATTAATGAAAATAGAATAAGGATATTTATAAAATAATTAAACGGCGGATGATATTCCAAGGTTAATTTTCAGATCAAAGGAGGGGTTAATTATGATTTATTAATCAAATTAGCAATTAAGTAAAAAATATATATAAACAAGAATATTTTAAAAATCAAAATGGTGTTTTATTGTGTAAGTTCACAAGCATTTCCCAAATATCAAACTTATAAAGATGTTTAAAGAGAAAAAAAGATTATTCAGAACACGAAAAGTTATGCAAGTTATGTACACGTATACGAGTATTATTCTGCCAACAAACTGATGGTATTTTCATTTTGAAAAAGGCCGTTTTTATTGAAAGAGTTCGGTAATTTTGGCCATCGCATTTATTTGTTGTTCACTTCACCAAAATTATCTTCGCAGAAAAGGTTTGGGCTTGACGTCAAGTGACAGCGATTGATATTAGAAAAACTGGAGACGAGCGGAGGCATGAAGTGAGAGGTGAAGATTTTAAGATTGTTTTAGAGGAGAGCCTCGGGCATAATGTGCATACTATTTAAAAAAAAAAACGATCAAATCGATATGATTATGAGAAATTTATTATTTAAGTAAAATTTCGTATTACATAAAATGAGTTTTTGTTTCTATAAAAAATAGGAATATTAATGGATACGCCTTATAATTCGGCTAATTTACACGCATAGGCTTGTTTAATATTAACTATTAAATATGACACAAATTGATTGGTACACCTGACGATTCCAACATACGAGTATGTTGGCAAATTAGCTGTCGCGATAGCTATCAATATGTCTATTATCTTTATAAGCTCGATCTTCATAACTTCCTCAGTCATATTGAATCGTGGTCTAATAAATTAATTTCACTTTTCATCTTACTTCTAATAAAACACATTAATCATACAAAAAACAACTCATGAATTTTAATGTAGTTAAACATAATTTTAAAAACATGTATAATTATTATTATTATTATTATTTTCTTGAATCGTTCTTTATATCACTACAGCAGGATCCAAACCGATGTTAAGGGCATTTTAGCTATCATAGTGATTCTCGTGACATGTAATAGGTAGCTAATCTATTGCCATTTTATTGTCTCGTTAATTATACACCAGACCAAAGAAATTGTGACAATCACACTGCCCTCGCCGGGAATCAAACCTGGAACCTTCAGGTGGCAGTCAATGCACTTACCACTCGGCCACGAAGGTCGTCGATTACTATTGTATAATAGTATTATAATTATACAATAACAATAAAACATCATGACACACCTTTCTAGATTCCTCCACATTAAGTGAGTGACTCTCAGGAAGCGATTCCCAACAAAGTTTTTCCACAACTCTTTGCACAAATCTCAGAAGCTCCTTTTAACATCATAACATATTTGTAAGCTAGTGTCACTAATCACTACGAAGTACATGTATAATGTCAAAAATAAAATTATTTTGTATGAGCTACTCGTATATATCTATAATGTATTTTGCAAGAAACACATTCCGATTTCTTGGGTTTTTCTCCATGTATTCCGACTTACCAATTACGTTAATTACACGTTTCAGCATCATTAACTCGGATATATCAACGGCTACGCTTCAGACTCTTGTCACGTTTGATAACGCTTAATAAGGCAAATGATAAATGGAAACCGTTCCATCAATATTACTCGTAAATAGTCATGGAATCAAAAAATCTCAATAAAAAATATGCACGTACAGTTTTTCATAATAAAAATGTACAATACCGGTAAACGCGTGCAAAATGATTCGTTTTCAGCAGATAAAAACGTATCTCTCAAAAAACAGCAAATCTCCCGCATTATTCCCTCGTTACTATTTCTTCGACGGAAGTGTTTTGGCACAAATGGCACCCGGGCTACGTAAAAAGGTTGGGCTTATATAGGGGAGAGTCCTGCAGTACCGGCCGGCATCCAGTACCGGCCAGTCACTGTTTTCGAAATTCTATAAGGGTTGGCGCATAGTCGGTTCGCGGCATTTGTGTAGTTTGCTCTCATAAGCTTATACCCCAAGCGGCGTCAACCTGTCGCAACCTGCTTGCTGTCAGCGTGAAGATTTGCATTACGCGCGTTGGGCGTACGATACCTAAGTAAAGTTCGGTGGGTTATCAGTGGAGATTTTCCAACTATTTCGGCAAAAGTTAAACGTCGTATGTATTGATTACTTATATATATACATCATAAAACATGTTTAATTCACACTTCATGCGTTATATTTTATACGTTTCTATTTTATTATTTTTTTCCGTTTTCTGCAGTACCGGCCACAAAATTGTCCTCCAGTACCGGCCACTATTTAAGTTTATTTTTAAGTGGTTTAATTTCTTTGTAGGTATACCTACACAAATAATGTCGATTCCACAATACATTCTCACCTGAACTGAAGCAAGTGTTGGCAGAACATGTCAAGAATTTGGCAAATAGGTTAATGCCCTTAAACAGGCGAGAATTTCTTAAACTGGCTTTCCTACTTGCCGAAAAATAAAAATTAGGTTAAGGAGAATATGTCTGCGGGGAAGATCTATTATTATTATTTTATGAAATGACAACTTCAGAGCAATCGTTTCAGAAATATCACCGGTTTCTGATGCTTTGAAAAGAAGAGCTACTGCACGACGTCGTTCACCATACAAAAAGATCCTTGAAGAGAAGAGGGCAGAAGAAAAACAGTGGATTAAGTCAAAACTTTGCTTTCGGGAAAAGAAGTCAGCAAGAAAGGATAGAAAAAGATAAATGAAAACCAAAGTCCCCCTCATATTGTTCAGGAAGAGGCAATTTGCCCTTTGTGCCTTGAATCTCACGAAGAGGATTGGATACAGTGTGGAAATTGCAAAATTTTGGTCCATGAGGCTTGTGGTAATATTTCAGAATTATCAAATCAATATATTTGTGATTATTGCCTTTTTTAAACAACATTTTATACTGGCCGGTACTGGAGGACTACTTTTTTAATGTCTATTTCTCATTATCCTAAAATTTTACTAATAAAGTTGTTTATTTCTTAAAGAAATGGATATTTTATTATTTCTGTTTATAGCCTAAGAGTTTATTTACACAAATCAGCAAGTATTGAACATATAATTGAAGCCATTTTTGTTTTATTCTACATAAACCTTAGGGTGACGGTACTGTAGGACTCTCCCCTACGCATAATACACTTTCTCATCGACCGTTTTAAAATGGCCACGAGCCTGCCTAGACAGTGCGTAGGTGTTGTTTTTAATCAGAACACAATTTCTAATGAAATTTAAATTGAGAAAATGAATATAGTTACATAATATAATAAATAAACATAGGCGAATTATCAATCAGAGAAGATGAAAGGAGAACAAGCCTGCATCACTTAGGGGACACTAGGTGGACTTACACCTGTAGAAGAACCCTTCAGGAAAAGATTAAGGCGGCTGACCTCACTTGGAATGATGTTAGGCAATACGCGTGCAATATAGTCGAGTGGACCAGAATCCTTGAGGTCTTATGCGTCACGAAGGTGTGTCAGGACAAGAAGAAAAATAACAAATAATAAGCATCTTTACACTTTCGGGCGGATTATAATTATAAAAAAAAAATATTTAGGCTGTAGCACTGTGTTATATCCATAATAAAAATACTGTTTATTTTTTTATTAAAAGTTTATTTTTTTATAAATATTCAAAGGTTTAATATTCTTATCATCGGAATAAATAGCTTTATATAGTCCGTGAGTTTGTATCAGTCTCCCGATGATAAAGGTGAAAAACTTGGAAACATGAAGAGAAAAATAAAATTTAAAGTAGAAAAAAATCTTTGATAACATTTTCAATTATTATAAAAACAATTATGAGATATATATGCATTTCGACTCACTCAAGAAATATTAGAAAATGAATAAAGAATATACGGGCGTGAAAGTCAAGTATAGACCGATGCTAGTAGATTTTGGAAAATTTGCATAATAGAACCCTTTTTTTTAATTGAGGTTAACGATAAAAACTGGATGTAGTGAAAAAACAAAATAAAAGATAGCGCCTTCCATTTGTTTAACTTCGTTATAAAGCATAAAAATGTAATACCGCTAATAATATTATAAAAGTATATTTTATAGCAATTTAAATAGTTCAAAAGCGATATAAATGTTTATTTTTAAGCCATTTCTCGAAATGATATTTATAAAAAAACTTTAGGAATACCAAGAAATTTGACATATTCTTTTAATATTGAAGAATTCAAAATAATTTTGTTTTATGTTAACATAACAGCTGATTAGTTTCCGAACATTACTGACTGAATTTTATTTGTAATTATAACTGTAATAATATTTGATAGCGTATAATTTTAAATTTTGAGTCAATAGTTCTAGTTTTCGTGAGTCAATGAATCTTGAAGATATATATAATAGAAGTTGTATCACCCACGCTGAATTTCGTGTTATAAAGGTTGATTTCGGTTGGTAAGGGGTAGCAGCAAACAAATTTCACCACCACTCCAATAAGAGACAAAATAATAATGTTATGATTTTAATATGAACAAAAAACTCAAGTAAGTAGTAAATATCGATCACAACTTAGAAATACTAAAAGCAAATTGTTATCAAATGTTATTCGTGATATCATACTAAGCATATTAACTTCTGAAACCTCATTACATGAACATTACTTGTATTTCAAATACTCTACATTCCTGCTCAGAGTGCGGTGATGTATCAAATATGTGACCGGTATTAGAAATCTAGTGATTGATATTTTCATTGTTAACGCATCAGACCTTAAAAAAATAGATCACAATTTCGGTGAAATGCTTATTTTCCAGTTATATTATTATTTAATATATTTTTAAGAACACAATATTTACATAGATATTTTACAATATTTTGGCAGGTATCAGTAATTATATAATAATTAAGGGATTTGATCTATTTTACAGACAGCAACCTTTGGTGTGGCATTCGTTGGATCAGAACATTAAACATTTGAAATGTATTAATAGCATTTGCTGAGAGCATATTTTGGTAATTTTCACCAAACCAGTCGATTGATTGCAAATAAAAATAAAAATATGTATCCGATTCACTTATATTTTTTTAGAAACATTATACAAAGTATCATGTAAATTACCTTAATTTTATTCGATATTTACATATGCATTTTATTTGAAATTTGCACAAGACAGAGGTGACGTGGAAGCAAATGGAGAAGGCCTTTTTCCAGGAGTGGACGGGAATAGACACATCAGGAAGTGATTAAAATTATACTAAATATATAAAATAAACAGAGTTTGGATATAATCCCGACATGGCTACTCAAGAGATGCTGTCACCTTGTTGCTCCATTTTAAGTCAGCATTTTTAACAAATCTCTATTAGCAGGACCAGTCCCCATTTTACTCAAGAAAACTATTGTTTCTCCCATATTAAAAAAACCTCACCTAGATTCCGAAAAATTTAGTAACTTCCGGACTGTTTCAAATCTACCACATTTCAACTTACCTTTCGACAAATAATATTTTAATTAAAAGTTAAGGCATTAATACTTTGGAATTTCATTGTTATGCGCTTTGAAATATAATAATAACGCTATTTATTTCCCACTTAAATATAAAATATCACGACATGTTTCGGAGGAGACTCCCCTTTTCAGGTGTAAATATAATATCTAACAAACAAATTCGGAGACAGGGTTGCTTAGAGTCATGTCTGATTTAGGACTAGCAAAAGAGTCGGTCAAATTGGCACTGCTTTCCTATCTGGACATGAACGCTGCGTTTGACACAATTGATCACTCATTTCTTATCAAACGATTAGTGATCGCGTATGGTTTTAAAGGCAATGCCATTGACTGGTTTAAATCATATCTGTCGAACCCTTACAAGCTGTGCATCTAGTAGTTAAAACATCCTCATTTATTAATATCCAATCTGGTGTGCTACAAGGCTCTGTTACCGAATATTGTCTCCGAAATAATATAATCCTATGGCAACCCTTCATATTGCTATGCTGATGGCCAACAAATTATTTTTTTCTGCAACCCCGATGACACCAACCATCTTACATCAATCTTACATCAACTGCATTGATGCTGCATCTAAATAGATGGCATCAAATTCCTCAATTTCAACAGCTGACAATGATATCGTTCCCAAAAACTCTACAAAGCTCCTTGGTGTTTATCTTGACGCAAATCTGTCCCTAAAATTCCAAATTAACAACACAGTTAGCGCGAGTTTCTTCCACCTAATACGATTTAAATCCATCAAAAGGAGTATTCCCCATGACACTTTCAAAATATTTGTTAATTCATTCGTTGTATTATGATTTGACTATTGCAATGAAATTAATGCAAATTAATTCCAAAACAACACGTAAACAAACTTCAATATGCGATTAATGCAGCAGCAATACTCATTAAAGGCATTCCAAAAATCTCCTAACTAATAAAACATCTCAAAGAACTTTACTGGCTTAAAAATCCAGAAAAATTCAATATAAACTCTGCTGATCAGGTAACATGGGGTGGCACGAACTCTGTATAACTGATAGCTTAATCCAAGGAAATCCACATTTAGCTCGGCGAACTCCTCTACAATAGGAATATTAGTTAAACCGAAGCGTTGCCCTAGTAAAGATTTCGGGGATGGAGCCTTTGTGGTAGCTGGCCCATCAGCTTGGAACAATCTCCTTGCATACCTTAGATTCATATACTCGTATAATCCGACAGATATCAGATCTAAGCTGAAAACCCATATTTTTCATATTTCATACCCATCGCATACTTTGTTCTATTATATTTTCTAACCGATCTCGAATATCAAAAGCAGCGTTCATATTTAGATTTTCAGATTCAAAACACGTCTTAATGCGCCCTTGAGATGATGACATCAAAAAGTGTTGTTGTTTGTTATGATTCAATATTAACTCTGAATACACAAAATTACTTAATTTTTTTATAAAAAAGATATATATATATATATATATATATATATATATATATATATATATATATATATATATATATATATATATATATATATATATATATATATATATATATATATATATATATATATATATATATATATATATATATATATATATATATATATATATATATATATATATATATATATATATATATATATGGCATATATATATATATATATATATATATATATATATATATATATATATATATATATATATATATATATATATATATATATATATATATATATATATATATATATATATATATATATATATATATATATATATATATATATATATAGCAGCATATATATATATATATATATATATATATATATATATATATATATATATATATATATATATATATATATATATATATATATATATATATATATATATATAGAAAACTTTGCAATAATTTCAAGCAGTTAACAAGATCCGGAATGTTTTTGTTATCTTAAAGTTAGAACCTTACTTACTTTATAACTTTATAAATTACAAATAACTCATCAAGAGCTGACAAAATCTCGGGATGATTCGCTCTCTCTACTACCGTAATATATTCCAACAAGTGCGGTTTATAATGTAAACAAAAACAACGTTGGTATGTCGGTAATTTACATAAACAAAACGATGTTTTGTTGAAGGTATGGGTCCGGAAAATAGGCCCTGAAACTCTTCTTTAAAGTAAACATATCTCAAAATGAAATATACTTATAGCAACCCATAGCTTGTTACTTCTTTTAACTTTTAACGTGGAACTCCATTTTAGTTTAAATTCTTAATTCCACATAAATTACTGTGCTTAAATGCGTATGAAAGTTTTATTTAAATAGTCCATTCTTTTTATTTACTGAGTGTCGCGACAGCTGTTTCGCCAGCTGATATTGGCATCATCAGGTGTTACAATAAAACTCATGTTTTATTGTAACACCTAATGGCATAAAAATGTTTTATTGTAACACATGATGATGCCAACATCGGTTGGCGAAACAGCTGTCGCGACACTCAGTAAATAAAAAGAAATTGTGATATATAACAGTGTTTTGAATTTTAACAGTAATGAAGTATTTTTTTTTAGTAGTTTACACAATATTCTATTCAGAAATGAAATTAAAGAAAATCTAATCATTAGCATTTTGTCTGCTTAAATTTACTAACAAGAAAAAAAAACAAATATAATGTTTTTTTTTTCATAACAAACTCTCACTCATGACATGTGATAGATAGGTAATCTATCGCCATTTAATTCTCACGTGAATTCTACACCAGACCATAGACAGTGTGACAATCACGTTGCCATCGCCGGGAATTAAATCAAGGATCTTTAGTGTGGTAGTCATAGCTTTTGCAATTCTGCCACGAAGGGTGTCAATGGTCATCAAGAGTATGATTGAAATATGATTTTACAAAAAATATTTTAAGAGCCATCAGATATCGTGCATGGCAGTTGAAGCAACAAAAACATATAACCTTCAGTCAGGCATAAACAAAAAATCACGCGATTGAAGGCACATTCCTCACCCCCTTCCATACGTTCAACATGAATGGGAATAAAGTACGTACCCTCGATAATTTTTTACCAGATGTTTGCGATAAATTTACCGATTTTCAGAAGCACCCTGGCGTTTGTTTTTGTCGGTTTGAATTAATAGTTTATTTTTTATCTTACTAAAAGATTTGTTGAAAAAATTTGTAGCTCCTACCGAAACGTATATGTATTTGTTGAAGAAATTATTATTTAAAAAATAAAAATCGCGGTCAAGGATAATTTATTTGGCTTGAGATCAAAGAAATGTTGATTCAAACTTTTTCTAAATTAAATAACTAACTTACTAACTAACCATCACGCCGAAGGGGTAGGCAGAAAGATTGAACTGCCACACTTGTCTTTTCTGACATATAACTCTCACTTCCTCAACATTCATACATCGTGTCATGCACGCACGTCGACTCCTCACAGGGCCGACATTTAATATTTGATTTATTTGATCGTTCCATGTTTTCCTCGGTCTACCTCTATTTCTGGTTCCATTTACATCGTTAACATATATTTTCCATTCATTATTTCCATTTGTCCAAACCATATTAATGATCCTTTCATTATTTTGTTCATAACACCATTATTCGCACCGCATTGACTTCTTATATTTTCATTCGACATTATCATACACAGAGTATCTACGCATTCGTCTAAGAGATCTCATTTCTACTGCATCTATTCTTCTTTCATCCTTCTTTGCCAGTTCCATGCTTTGCTTCCATACAAAGGGTCAGTAGAAGAACACCATTGTGCACTGCCATTCTAGCTTTTTTGGATAGGTTTCAGATTTTCTAAATTAAAGTATTTGATAATATATTTTGGATAATAGTATTTATACATACGAGTATATACCATAATATAACAATACATTTGTATTATTTATGACATCAAATGATGAATATGCCATTCTAAAATAAAACAAAAAAACAATGAAACTTCTATAAAACAAATTAATGTTTTCATCCCCCCGCATCGCTAACAACACGTTTATTAAAAAATTAAGAGAAACGGGAGAAATTATCAAAAAGGTAAAAACCTTTTTACATTTTTGATAATACTACATTGTAAATTTTACTCCACAACAGGGTAATGCATAGCCACCTTTATTTTGTTTTATGAATATAAGACCCTTCTCCATCCAATTTGTATGATGGGGAAGTCACGGAAGAAAAAATAAAACAAGTAGCAGCAAAGACTCCGAAGGATTGGCAGTCATTGCAGGAGAATAATGGTTCTCTAGAACGTCCACGACAGAGGTAAATAGATCCACAGTTTTATTCCAGAACTGGAACCGTTCATGGAACGAAAATTTGGAGATATTATGTACCACCTAGCTCAAATCCTGATATATCACAGATATTTTCAGATTTATTTTTAAAGAATTCCAAATATACTAAATGCTCAATGCGTCTACTGTTAAGTGGAAGCACGGCGAACTACAACATTTTCAAATGTGGAATGTAAAAAACATAACATTTTTGTTTTCTACATTTTCATATAGAAAACAGAAAACAGATCAAATGTAGACAGCGACAGCAAAGATTGTTTTACATACCGGCCGCTAGAGTCAACCTGCCTCTGGTGACACCGGTGGAAAGAGCGATTGGTCTCCTGAACGCGGTCTCCTCGGAAATCGATGTATATCATATTAGCGAGAGATAAATGCTCTTGACAACAACAACAACAACAACAAACCATCACGCCGTTTCTTCGCAGGGGTAGGCAGAGAGAATGGACCGCCACACTACTCTATCCTGGCACACCTCTCTAGCTTCCTCCACATTCATACATCGAGTCATACATGCACGTCGATTCTTCCGGCTTCTGACATGACCAACTTTTAATATTTGGTTAATTTGGTCATGACATGTTTTCCTCGGTCTACCTCGACTCCTTACTCCATTTACATTGTTAACGTATACTTTTTTAACCATTCTTTCTTCACCCATGCGCTCCATATGTCCGAACCAACGCAGCGAACCTTCCATAATTTTGTTCATAATACCTTCTTTCGCTCTACATTCCTTCCTAATATCAGCATTTGGGATTCTGTCGTACATCGTTCTACCACACATACGTCTTAGAGAAGAGTATCTTGTTTTCCTAATATTATTGCCCTAAACATTGATATTGTTTGTTATGTCTGTTGAGATAATAAACTGATTTGATTTGAAGATATAAGGAAGGCCGCTGGGCGATGAGTGGAAGGGAACGTCAGCTGGATAATATGGTTAGATAAATATTACAGATGGTCGGATAAATATTATAAATAGCATGCTGGAGAGATAGGGATATCTGGGAGACCATCAACACAATGATTCACACCATTATGATGGAAAAGAAGGCAGATGAAAGGCAAAGGAAGAAGAAAGGTGTTAAAGATGTCTAAAAGTCTTGTTTATTCTTTTTGTGAAGATAGGGCTGCAACGAAGGAATACCGAAAGGTGGCACCGTTGCAGAAAGAAAGCACCAGTAGGGAGCTTTTCAATAGGTATGTCTGCCCACAGACAGAATTCCTGCATTCGTCTATGAGAATCCCCTCCCCTCTAATCACAAAAAGAAGCATACATATGTGTTACGTGCATAAGAAGGTAATATTATGTTACAAAGTGGGTTCCATAAAAATTCAGGGAATTTTTTTATTCAGATAAAAATTTGGGTAAGCGTTTAAAATGGCATTCAAATATTTATACAGAACATCGATTATCGAATATCCTTATGTTCTCTAAGCTGCGGGGTTTTTGAGCATTCCTCAGCGTTTAATGTGGCTGTTACAATTTCGGGTAATGTTTACACAAACATAATTGGAAGATATTTTCAAAATAATTACGTTTAAAAATATTGTTTTCATTGGAGATGTACAATAATATAAACCAAAAAATAATCTATTAACAGAAATTATTTTATAACTGTTAATATAAAATCTATTAATATGAATTATTCTCTAATTATTATGAAGAAAATCATCTGTTTTTAGACGTTTCATTTTCAAACAAGACGAAACTTGTCATTTCCTTAAAATAAAATAAAACGTCTAGAAAACAGACGTTTTCATTCGTATCTATTTTATAACATGAAGTTCTACATCATTGTTGAAGAAGCAGTAAATAAATACTTATTTTGAATTATTTTTCTTCGCATTTACTTTGTAAGTTTATTTAGTGAAATATATTTTTGTAGTTCCAGTTCTAGAGAAATGCTAAAAAACGTATATTTTTATTTTCATTTTTGAGCTTTATTTATTATCAAATCAGTTTATTTTCTCAAAAGACATTACAAACATTTTTTATATTATAGTTTAAGGGTAAACAAATAAGGGTAAAATTGAGAACAGGTAAAACATAATAAATATGTAATACCAGGAACGCATGAGAGATGGTTCGACATTAGGAATACAAGATACTCCCCAAAGTCAAGAGTATTTGTCTTCTGAATGTACTTTCACGAATATGAAAGACATCGATCTCCGAAGCGATCATGTTCAGCAGTTTGATTGCTCTCCCCACCGTCATATAATACTAAACTAAGTAACTTACTAACAATTACACCGTCTCCCAGAAGGGGTATGCAGAAATAATGGACTGCCATACTTTTCTTTCTTGACACACTTCTCACGTTTCCTCAACTACTACATCGTGTCATGCACACACACACAATAATATTTTTGTTTATAAAATATTTAATAAATAAAGTGGATGTTAACAGTGTTACAGATTCTTCTTCCATTTGTTTGTTTAATGCTGTGACAATATCCTTTAACTTATTTGTAATTAAACTTTTACCAAGGATTAGTGTAAAAAATTAAGTATTTTAAATTTGCATAATCTTATTCAATCCTAAAAAAAATAATGCTATTTTATGGGATCTATTACATACGAGTACATACGATTGTTATGAGAAGACTAACTCACAAATCTTTAGAAAAATACAGTATTCTCGTCATCTACGATAGATCATTTTTCAAACAATAATACATGAGTTTTTTGATAAAAAAAATTCTTCACAATACTTTTTAGTTTTATTCTACTTGATTATTAGCTTTAACTGGTTTCAGCAGCTCTGACGAAGATGGCCGCGGAAACCGGTAGATTTTTTTTTAAATATTTTTAAATTTCATCATCTAAAATGATATCAATCAAGAGATTTCCAAAAATAATATTTATATTTTTCTAATACAGTACACGATAAAATTCTTCGATATGCCTTTTAGTCATGTATTAGGTATGTGAGCTGATAAAATATCTTTTTTTTTCTCTATTTAATTTCAATGCATTTAAACATGAATTTTGTGTTTACTTTCAAAATGAGATGGGCTTAATATGAAATATATATTTTTAAATCGTATATTGAAAGAGTATTTTTACAAATAATCATTGTGTAAAAATCTGCGTCATTTCGAAGTAATTAGCGATATTGAAATCTGCTTCAGCGAACGCAAAACGGTCTGGAAAAAAACGAACGTCGAGTGGACGCACGCAATAAACAAATGGCAAAAAAATTGCTTCGACCCCAATCACTGGGGTAGTTCAGTACCATTATAAGTTTAAAGTTTTAATATGTAAGTGAAAAAAAGTAAAACCTACCACACTTACAAATTAGAGAACAGTTTAAGTTAATAAAAAACATTACAATCATTACATAAAAAAAAAAAAACATTGATATTCATGTACTCGTACATTCTCCGGGTGTCCGATAGTTGTTGAAAATTTTAATTTATTACATTTTATTTAAAGGCATAGATTATCTTAAAAATATGTATTAATTTATTTTCATAATAAAAGGCTAAATAGATGATATCGTTCGGTGGAGTAGAGATCCAAAAGAAGATACTGGAGGGACCATGTAGCCCGAATGGATTCGCATATAAAGCCACCTATGAAATTCCGTCCGGACACCACCCATCTGGAAGAGCACCTAAGAGATCGAGGGACAGCTGAACCTCATCATCCCACGAGACATGGTTTCTGTGCCACAGATCGTAAGATCTTTTAAAAGAAGAAGAAGAATGTAAGGTTTAGTATGTGTCACTTATATTAGATATTTTATCTCGGCATCCTCTAAGATTGACTTTTCGGAGGATATATTATACTTTAAGATAGTTTAACTTGGAGATTGAGTTTGTAACGTATTCGTTATTATGTATTCAAAATAGATGTTCTATTCAATATATTAGATCTACCTTCATAATTTTAGGAGGGAGTAATTTCAATACCTCGGCAGCAAACTAATGCTATAACACCCAACATACTAATCTTGACCCAGATGTAGAGATAAAATGCAGAATTGAGGCAGCAAAAGCTGCATTTACTAAAATGAAATTACTCATCTGCAAGGATAACATATATTTGAAACTCCATCAGAGAATAATAAATTGCTATGTGTGGTCTGTTTTATTGTATGGGTGTAAAACGTGGGCCTCAAAAGTCCACTCAATGAACAGACTGGAAGCATTTGAATTGTAGCTCTGTCGCCGAATGCTCAAAATTCCCAGGACAGGCATGGTTACCGATACCGAAGTCCTGAGGCGAGCTAGAGTTGACAGGGATCTGTTGTCAACGCTCAAGGTTCGGAAGATTTTACATCTGGGTCATGTGCTGCGTGGGGAGAAGTACCACCTTCTCCAACTGATATTGAAGAGGAAAGTTGAAGGACGCCGAGGGCCCGGTAAGAGACAGATGTTCTGGCTGCGAAACGTAAGGAAGTGGACGGGAATTCAAAGTGTGAAGGAGCTGTTCCGAGCGGCGCAGGAAAGAGACAGGTTCGCCGAGGTGATCGCCAACATTGGTGGGACCCGACAGGGAACTTGAAGAAAAATAAGAATATTATAATTTAATAAGCATTATGAGTTTATAGAGAAATGTGAGACTGAGGAATTTATCAAATGGAGTAGACAGGAAATAAGAGACAGGTGCGATTAAGTCCGAATGGAAATCACCAGTACGTCCTCTATAATGCACTACACAATCAGACTTACGGAACTCGTCCTCATGAAAAACCTCCTTAAATATGGAAGCTGGGAGTCCACCTCACACTTAAACTTTATTTCACTATTTTGCATAAACATCCATTATCTTTATCTTCCATCCCATTTTGGAGTTTTTAATGGTTATAATTTATTGTTACTTAACACAGAATAGAAGTACCTCGGCGCTAACAAAGGACCAGTTTGGCTTTTAGCGTCAAAGGGTTTCCATTTATAAAATATTATTTTATTTTTATCGAGGCCACACTTCAAACACACCAGCCTACATGTTTTCACGATATTGTTTCTACACCACAAATCTGCATCAATATGATTATACGAGTAGCTTTATTGGGTTGACAACAGAATTTACGATTCTAAAACATGTTTATGGAAAAATTGATCTTACTTATTAAATATTTACATAGGGCTTTCATTTATTATATTTAAACAGTGGAAATGCACAGGTAATTTAGACGTCGAAGTAGATATTATATTGTTTCTGGATATACAATGGGTTTGTAATTTTATTTTTATAGATATTCTAATGAAAACGAAATTGTTTTAATGGTTTTACACAGATTTTTATTAATATAATATTATATTATAAACATTTTAAACAAATTTGTTTCGTCTTGCGAGTGTATTATCAAACTCTGTTTTATTTTAATATGTTACTAATATTAACATTTTTTTTATTTAGAAAGAATCACTGTGAAACTAATAAGATGATCGCGTTTAAATTATAATTGATTATTGAGTTTTACAAAATAAAAACCACATTCACCAATAAATTTTAGAAATTTAAAATAATTATTGTTACCGATAAAATCAAATGATTTCAGTTTTAAGATATTCGCTCAGGAAATAAATCTTGCGATTTATTGCTAGAAAAAAATCATAAAAAACGATTTTATATGTAGTTTATCGGGAAAATAATTTTATACACATTTAGTGCAACAAGGTCAAACGAAACATCAGTAATAAATGTTTTAGAAAATTGGAGCTTTCAATCAAATAATACTATTTTTACTTTTGTATGAAGCACTTAGTTTGTGGTGTGGCATTAAAAATAATTTTAAATCACTTTTACCAATTTTTACACCACTTGTCTAAACCAAGCGGTTTTAGCTTCGTCAGGGTTATAAAATAAATAAAATAAACATTTTATTTTGTAAACCTCAGGCAGGAGTGAAACCGGTAGATTTTGACAAAAATAATATGGTATAAAAACTAGTAAAGTGAGTGGTATGGTATAAAAACTAGAAAAGATAGGAGTGACATCTCCAGGCGGCTTCTAACAATGCGCTAATGGCGGGGTAGCCTTTCACATTGTGTTTAAAAGATGTTCTGCTTAATGCTTAATAAACATAAATCTTCATAGATGGCGTTAGTATGTAGATTATATAAATTAATCTTAGAGATTAACATATATAATCAAAATCTTCATAGATGGCGCATTGAAACTGACATGTGAAATCTGGCGTTGGACTTTAACATATATATAACTTCCAAAAATTTGTCAGACATGGTCATAAGAAAGTGGAATGGGGAATGTTGTAATTACATAAATTGTGCACTTAACCCAACCAATGACAGGTCATAAGTCCTGTAAACACCTTGATCAACCATATTCAGTTTAGAATTTGCATATTCGTCTCCATTGAGATACAATTAAATCATGACTAGTAAAGTGTTTTAAAAATATTGTAAATACTATTTTTATTTAATAACAAAGATCACCCACACTAAGCACCGACCATTACTATGGTAATATTATTCTTAGAATCTTCAATTACAGCCAACCTACATAAATATTGTTATGTGACTGAATAAAAAAATTATGATTTACCGATAATTATTTCACACATGGCTACATTTTCATTTTTGAAGAACACAAATAAAACAAAAACACATCTAGATTTTGAAAAGTAGTCGCATACATAGTAAGCACATTCTCAATACAAGTAATAAAATAACACATGCTTTATTGTTATAAAAGTTAATGACAATTATATATATTTTTTGTCAATCTAAAATAAGCTCCTGCTAAAATTTCTTCTGTAAGTAACATGCAATCCGGTGGCATACATAAAATATAACATGAAAGCGTTGTGAAATGTTATTTATGGTTGCCAATTCAAAGCTGATTTACGGTTATGAGTTTATTTTGGGATCCATAAATTTAAGAAAGATAACTTACTGCGGTATTTAAAATACATTAATAACAGAAAAAAAATACGGTAGATGCGATAACGACATTCCACGGAGTCAATTATGATACGTTACAATGGGAAAACTTTGTTTTTACTCGCAAAGAGGGCTTTTCAGTCGAAATAAATTTTCATCGACATATTGTATACAAAAGGAAAATTGAGGTTATTTTTAATTTAAACTCAAAATATTGTCTTACGTTATGAACACATTCCTAAAATCAAATCTCGTTTTATACGTAATGTTCTTATTAGTGCAATTACTAGAAATTGATTGTATAAATAAATAAATTTTAATTAATAATAATGAAAATGTCTGATTTCTCTAAGTTTTTTTTTTACTTTATGGAGATGGCATGTTTCGCCTTGCTAAGGCATTATTAAATAAAATCATCAATCAAGTGCTGAGGCATTAAAAGCGCACAAGGCATTTGATAATAATTGATACAAATGAAAAACGTCCGTTTTCTAGAAGTTTTATTATATTTTATGGGAATGACATGTTTCGCCCTTCTAAGGCATTATCAAATGTGACAATTGATAATGCCTTAGAAGGGCGAAACACGTGATTCCCATAAAACACAATAAAACTTCCATAAAACTGACGTTTTAAATCGTATTATTTATTTAATATGGAGTTTTACATCATTGTTCAAGAAACAATAAATACATTTGATAATGTCTTACCATGGCGAAACATGTCATTCCCATAAAAAATAATAAAGCTACTAGAAAATAGATGTTTTCGTTCGCATTAATTATTTAATATGGATAATCTAATGATTTAACTGAGAAAGAAGTTCATTTTAAATTAAGTGGAAAGACGTTTTTGATTAACTACTGGACAGGTATATCGATGATAGCTTGCCTGGCGAAACTGGTCGCTATCGAAACAAAGACAAAAAGTGGAAGTAGTTATCAAAAATCATCGTTTTATTTCATATGGAATTTTACATTTTTATTTTCATTACTACCAATGAACTTTTACTATGAAATTTCAAACAACAATAATTAATATTTTGAGTTTTACATCATTGTTCAAGAAACAATAAAAAAATAAAATTGAATTTATCATTAGTCATGGGTGATTTGGAACGAGGCTTGATTCTGAATTAAAGGCTATATTTTGTTTAGAATCATTATTTTATATTAATTATATTAAAATCAAAGTTTAGACATAAATACAGTTTAATGAAAAAACGAGTCAGTGTAATGCTCATAATTTGTAAGTTCTTTCTTATAACAGTCGTCATAAGGTTAAACTTTTTAAAATTAACTAACTAACTAACCATCACGCCGTCTCCCCGAAAGGGTAGGCAGAAAGAATGGACTATCACACTTTTACTGATGCGGCACTCCATCCTTCTCTTTTCGCCCCGCGGGAGACGCGGTGTGATGGGTTGCGAACCTCATCGCCACCAATAGGCATCTCCCGCGCACACTTCGATCGATACACTTTTTATTTATTTATAATTACAGTAATTAATAATGAAAGGATCATTAAGATGGTTTGGACATATTGAAAGAATGAATGAAGAAAGAATGGTAAACAAAATATATGTTAATGATGTAAATGGAACCAGAAATAGAGGAAGACCGAAAAAAACGTGGCACGATCAAATAAATCAAATATTGAATGTCGGCCATGTGAGGAGTCAGAGAAATCGACGCGCGTGCATGACACGATGTATGAATGTTGAGGAAGCGAGAGAAATATGTCAGAAAAGAAAAGTGTGGCAGTCCATTCTTTCTGCCTACACCTTCGGGGAGACGGCGTGATGGTTAGTTAGTTATAATTACAGTATTAAGTAAATTATATATCCATACTATGAAGCAGTGTAACTTTTGGTGTATTAGTTACTAGTTCTGTTTTTGAAATATAATTAATTGCGCTTTTCGAAATCTGACAAAATAATTATTCCATAACTCGAGGGCATGTTTTACGTCACGTAAAATATGAGATTTTAAATACAATTTGATTGTGAAATATCGGAACACTCAGCGGTTAATAGATAATGTGCTTATGTGGATGAAATGTGAAACAACCAGGCAACAACCATGTAATGAATAATGATATCGATCTGGTAATTCCAGGGAACGGAGGACATTTATAATATCTGGTGCAATCATTGAGCCGACAAACATTTCAATCTATTCGACAAGAAAGATCCTCACAATTCAACTAATAAACATTTTAAACAAGCTTTCGTTGCTTTCGAAATGGTTAAATATTTTAAGTCTCTAAAAGAGTATGAAATCAAATTTAAAGAAAAAACTCTTTATAAAATCTTTTTCAGTGCATCAAAAAACCGTTTATTACAGATTGGTTTTATTAAAAATATGAGTTTTTTCACAATTTAGAAAAAAGTCTAAATAAAAAGGTTTTGAACTGTTTAATAAAATAACTTGGTTTTTGTATCACAATTGTATTTTATTTTACGTGACAGCTGTTTCATCAACTTATGTTGACATCATTAGGTGTTAAAATATTAAATTAAATGTCAAATTTTCGGGATTTTTCGAATCTTTATGTCATATTGACATAGGAATAAATACACTTAAAGATTTGAAAAATCATGAAAAATTGACATTTGATATATTATTGTAGGTTGATGAAGCAGCTGTCGCTCAAAATAAAATACAATTGTGATACAAAAACAAAGTTATTTAATTTAACAGTTAAGGTATCAAAGTGATTTGACCAAAACAATGGACTATTTAATAAAGATTTTGATTTGAAACATATCAATATCCATTGTAAATTCATACCGTTAATGAATTAATGATTAAATAGTCAATTGTTTTCGCCGAAACACGTTGGATACTTCAATACTATTAACTGTTAAATTTACAACACTATTTTGATATCACATTTTTATTACGCACTCTTTGATAATGTAGCTACAGCTGATTCGCTAATCGATGTTGGCATCATCAGGTGTTACAAACAACTAAAGATACAAATTAAAAGATTTACTATTTATAGCACAAAAAACTTTTTATAGGGTGAAACAGCTGTTGCGACATTCTTAAAAAATGTGTAATAAAAATGTGATATTGAACAGTGTTAAAATAATAATATTATCCAAAATTTAAATCAAATGTTCCATTTCCAATTTCAGCAGCTAAGCGTATAGAAAAAAATGGATTTTAAATTAATTTGAATTTTTAATTCATTCGCTCAAAAACATTGAAATGTGTGGTGGCTTATACTGTCTAGTAAACTGTGAATATTGCAGACATTCACTCGTGCTTAATGCATCATATGTGGTGTTGCTTTAATGTGGCGGCAAGGGCTTGTTACCGTAGGCCAGGGAGGTCTTGTAGGGCGGGTAGGATAGCCGGTAGGGCTCGTATGAGATCCTGTAGGACTCGAAGGGCTTGAAGGCTCCATAGGGAGACAGGCCCGCCCACCGCAGGGTGGAGGTCAGCGAGTCTGAGTGCCAGATCCCGCCCACGCGGGGGTGCGCACCTGCGTCATACGTCATTTCAGATTGTCATTGCAGCGCTAGAAATTCTCAGAACATTAATCACCCTCTACTCGTCTCCAACACCCTTCTAATTAATTCAAATAACATTCGACAAGTTTTAGGTTTCGAAGAACCAAGCGATTGTGGTTAGAAATATTTTACTTAAACTCTTTTAATCAAAGTAAAGTTAATCAAATGATTTTACTGAAATCTCTTGATGGAAGTTCATTTTAAATAATAATTATTTAAAACGATGTTTTTTAACTACTTCCATTTTTGTCTTTATTTAGACAGTTTGGCATCGACAGACCAGTCTGTCGATGCCAGCGAGCCTGGCGAAACCGGTCGCTGTCTAAATAAAGACAAAAGTGGAAGTAGTTAAAAAACATCGTTTTATTTAATTATTATTTAAAGTAAAGTTACTCAGCTGGCACCATATCTAACACCTTGTTAAGTTAAATCGTTTCAATGTACACATTTCATTTAAAATTACTGACACAACTTTTCTGTTAAAATTTTAAATTGCTACTAAATGATTATGGAAGAAAAAATAAAGTATTTATTATTAATTGAACAGCGCCTTTACAAGGCGAAACATGTTATTCATTCAAACATGTTATAAAATTGATATAAATTTCTAAAAAAGAGGCGTTTTCAAATTATTTATTTCATTAATTCATTAGCACAATGAAATTAATAAATCCTATAAAAATCCTACATGTAATGAATTTATTGATTGTTTCTTGAACAATGGTGTAAAACTCAATATTTAATAAATAATACGAATGAAAAAGTCTGTTTTTTATTTATTTTCAATTTCAGATGTCATGATTCTTCTACAAAATATTCTTCTGTAAAAATTGTACAAACGAGATGTTTTCATTCCTATTTAAAAAATATAATTCGTCTCTTTTAATCAAGGTAAAAATTTCGAATAATCGCAACATTTTTGAGATATTTTTTTAAGGATTTTTTACCGAAATCATCGGAGAAAGTGCTATATTAAATAATTGTGTAAAACATAATATTTTGTGTTTTTTAAATAATATATTAATATATTAATATAAATAATATATAAGTCAAAAGGAAATAAACACATATTTTTTTTCGTATAATATATGAAGTATAACTAAATAATAAAAATCTTTAAAAAAAAATTAAGACATCTTATTTTTAATACATCATACCTTACAAGCACAATATTTTAATATTTCTTCTAACTTTTGGTTCACACGCGCGTGACCCACGAAATCTCATATATTCGATTGCATGAGTCATAATTCCTCGATCGATTATACTTATACAATTATTAATATAAAAAAGTACGAAATAAAACTATAAAAAATATATAAATAGTACAAATAGCGCTTTATATTGAAATAATATTATGTTTTCTTATGTCACCTTGTTTATATTAAAAATAACCTTCTAGATATGCCGTGTAGAGGTTGCAATTTTTCATTGTATAAAATGTACAGTACCGATTACCTTAAATGTTGTTCAGTTTTATTTAACTAGTGTAATTAATAGATAAAAAATAAATTTATTTTTTCAAAATCCTTTGATTGAGCGCCACGATAAGGATCGCGTTAATATTTTTATAGATTTTAGGAAGGATAAGTTTAAAGGTTAGAAAAATGTTATGTTGACCTTTCAATACACGCACAAGCGAAATTAAGAATTAATATGGCCAATCGTGGAAACAGAGTATAAATTTCTGGTCGAAGTATAAATTTCTGGTCAAACGCAATGTAATATCAGCACGGCTAACGATTAATAGTGGAGATTTGTGAGAGAGAAAAACTGTTTTGGCGAATGTTTCGTTTCTTGAAAGTGATAATTTTTGTTTTCTATTCAAGAATATGAATAATTTCTTAAAGCTTTCTAGAAATACAAAACAATAAAATATTGATACTACAATTATTACGAATTACAATTCGTAGGAGTATAATTTACAACAACAGATTAATACTTCCATGAGTGCAAAAATGAACGGTAAAGCATTTCACAATATTTATTATGATCTTATTTTATTTTATTTATTTTATTCTACTTTTCAGGAGAAAAAAAGAGAAGAACAAATTTCAACATATTTTCTTAGATCTTGGGTATATTAATGTCTTTTGGTATTCTATTCGACTAATGTGTTGGAGAACGTCTTAGACATAATCTTCAGGGAAGTTAATTATGGAAGTCATCATAGTTATTTATCATCATGGTAGTTGGTCATCATGGTAGTTGGTCATCATGATAGTTGGTCATGTTAATAGTTGGTCATTATGGTAGTTTAATCATAATATTAGTAGGTTTTTACGTTAGTTTGTCATTGTAGTAGTTGGTCATCATTGTAGTGTAATATCTGAAATGCCGGTCGTATAGAATATCAAGTGATATGGATGTATCCTAGATAATATAATTTTGCCATTCCTAACAATTTTCGAACTAACGTCAATGGACTCAATTTCACAGGAGGATGAGGAGAAAGCAAGTAAAGGACAATACCGATTCACAAAATAATAAAGGAGGTTTGTTGGTTAAATCTAAATAGTTGGATATATTGTAATATTTCTAGTATTTTAGATTTCAATAAAGTGAGGTTATTCGAAAAATTAAAATAAATAAATAAGGTATTTTTATTACAGATGTCAACTCTTAAATTAATTTCTGAACATCTGTGTTGATATAATGTATTATTTACAATGGACAAAATTTAACTATAATGCCTAAATAAACCTATGTAAACCAAAATATAATAAAGTATATATTGTTTTTTTTTCTCTCACATATTTCATAAACAATTAAAAAACATGTTTTCTGGCAACCTTCTTTTTGCCTAATGACCTTTATAATTCATAATAAAATTTTACAAAGGAGTTTCATGATTATATAATATATAATAATATTACAATGTTAATATTTAAGACCTTTCAGATGATTTAATATTTGTCTTAAAATAACAGTTCTTTTAAAATTTCAAAAGAAAAGAGAACTTTGCAAAATATAAATCTTTTGAAAAGAGAACTTCCCATAATATCTATTCAAAAACTCAGAATTCACTGGAATAAGTTATAAATGATATAAAGCGGTTGTAAGAAAAGCCAGATGTTTCAAATGACTGAAATAAAAGTTAATGGTAAAAAATAAAACAATTACTTTGAGAAATAATGTAATAGAGTTAAGCTTAACTTAATATTTTTTTAATAACAAATCTAAAAATGGTTTATTATTCAATATAGAAATATTCGAAAACAAAGTAATTATCCATGTGACCTAAACAATGCGTAGCGCCTATTAGCATAGAATTTTTTGCAAGTTTTTTTTTAATAATGAATGTAATTTATTAATGAAGTAAGCAAAAAATGCTAAAAAAACTTGCGTAAATCGTTTTTAATGGTCTGTTCGTATAGTGGTGTGTGAAAGTTTTCTCACTAGTAAATGCTTCACTTATGATAAAAAACGTAATATTTAAAAAAAAATAGCACAATTTGTTTTGAATCAAATGTGCTAAATGATTTCTGGTTGTCTTCAAAAAATTACGACACGTTTCTAACTATTGTGTGGTTATGTTTGCAATATATGCCTGTACTCGATATGGTTATATTAGATACATATTCAGTAAGAACATAGTGTTTTCAAGCTGATATTGTATTCATTTGGTTATGGTAACACCATGTTTTAGTAACCCAATAAAAAAACATGTGTGTGTAATTGAAAAAATATCATTTTTCAGTCACTTAACATTGCGTCTTCGAAACTAAATAAAATTTAAATAAAAACACTTTGTACGAATAAAAAAAATCACTCTTTAGTAAAAGTGACTTCGTGCTTCAGTTACTCAATTATGAGAAACTTTGTATCTACATATATTAAATAAAAATATTCCTCAATAGTTTTAGTAACATCGCACATCCGTAACATGAACACGGAGGAAAATTTTGTATTTTATTTAAAAATATATAATTTTTTTAATGCAGTACTGTAATTTCCTGTTTATTTGTTAATATAAATAAAAGAACTGCATTATTAAGAGCAGGACCTTTGTTTTTGGTTACCGTATCATCTATTATATATACAAAATATATTAATATACACAATAGAACATTTTTTATAAGGCATCATTACTACTGTGACACAAGGTTAAAAGATTAGATAATAATTATTAATAAAATAAATTTTATCTTATTTTATAATCTCTTAGATATCGTGCAACTAAATACTCAGAATATATTTTATACTAAAAGAGAATGGTAATTTAAAACATACAAATACAATAGTATAAATAATAAAAAACAATCATGCTTATATGTGTAATCACTATATACGAGTAGATAAAACTTTAAACATTAAAACTAGTCATGTTGTTATAGAGCCCCACGTTGGGTGCCATTTTATAAGACGAATGGATAAATGAAGCTTAGTTTTGTAAATATTTGTCAGAATTTTTTCAAATCAGCATAAGTACAAAAATATATTGTGATGATTCAACGTAGTATAAGGAATCGTATCCAAAATATCTTAATACACTGTAACTAGGTAGATTTACCCACAAAATACTGAAAGTGATATTGAACGTCTCAAAGGAAATCCAGTATAAAATATAAGTATGCGAGATACGATGGCGTTTTAAAGGCCAAAGTACGGATTTTCTCTTCCAATTATAAGCACAGAGATGCGACACTAGAAGTGGTCGGTGAAGTTATTCACTTTCGTCATACGAATACCTCTAGTTCACATTTACTTCCTATATCGGAGAGATTTAACTACCGAATGCGCTATAGATGAGGTAGAAATGGCCTCCCTTTTGCGTATTCAGCTCTTTCGGTTCAATTCTCACACAAAGAGAATTTACAACCAAGTTCTCTGTTTACTGGATTCATTAGTTTTTGGAAAGATTTTTACTTACAATTGTTGTTGTTCCTCTACTTTCTACAGGAAAAGGGTTATCCAAGAACTTACAGCTGGTTACTCTCCAGCAAGAGAAAGGGTTTATTAATAATTTAGCTATCTACCGGCGTTATACCGCATAAAGAAAAAACAAAGCTGCTGACTTTAGGCCGAACGCAACATCACATGAGAGTAGTGATGTCAGGAGTTTCACTAAAGAACACCAAGGAGTTTGTCTACCTCGGTAGCAAAATAACATGGGACGGTTGGTCTAAGAGCAAGGTCGACAGCCGTATACATCAGGCTAGGTTTGCATTTAATAAAAGGTCGAAAATAATAGAGTCAAATAATATAGACCTAAAACTGAGAATACTCCTAATCAAGACCTATGTATGGAGTGTCTTGATGTACGGCTGCAAGACATGGTGCCTATCCGAAAGGGATTAGCGGAGACTAGAGGCTTATGAGATGTGGTCCTATAGAAGACAATTAGGAATTTCCTGGAGAGACCACATCACGAATGAGGAAGTTCTTCAAGGAATCGAAGGAGGAAGGCACCTGCTCAGGACCTTGTCCGAAAGGCGTGCAAGATGGATCGGCTATGTAAAACGTAAAGAAGGTCTCTTGCATGCCATAATGGAGGGTATGACCGAGGGGATAAACTCTAGGGGACGCCCACGCCGAGAGTACCTGGAGGACCTGTTGGTGGACGTGCGCTGCTCATCATAGGCAGATTTCAAAAGAGCCGCACAAGACAGGGAATAATGGAAGAGAATAATAGAGGAAATTGCTGCAAACCAATCCCAGGATTGAAACCAGGGAAGAAGACCGGCGTTATTCTCAGTCAAGGAGGATTTTTTATATAACCAGGATTACGTATTGCCGTTAGTTTACTGCCCTCACACGGAGGAAGTTATTCAAGGGCTTACAGCTGGCCTATGTTGTCACACAAATCACATAATAAGCTCACATAATAAGGGCCTCATAGAGAGGATGCAAAACAAATGCGTTCTGTCGATTTGAAGGGAACATGAATGAGAACGATCTAACTTTGGAGTGGCAGTAATATCAATATCTTTTAGCAGCGCTAAGTGATGCATTTATAAATCACACTTTCGGGTGTCTCTGGAAATTCCGAGATTCACCTTTATCTTAGGCTAGTTTTACAAGCCTCAAGTGGAGTTTTACTCGTATTAAAAAAATATCAATCTAATTTTTTTATCATATCAACATAGTCAAAGTTAAAAAAAGCATGCACAAAATATTATCATAAACAAAGTTATTTAATTCAAAACATGTGGTGTATTTTTAAAGAAACAAAAAACTACAAAACCTCTTGTTATGTATAAAAATCAAATATTTACACTATATTAAATATTTATATAAAGGCACCCATAAGGCACTTTAAAACTATTTTTTACTTGTTCAATGAGCGATTGTAATTTGTTTACCACCATTGTGCAGCTGACTTCATTTGCAGTAAAAAAATGGTCTCTAACTGCGTCTATATTTACAATCCTGACAGATAGTCGTATTTCATTATAATATTACATATAATTAAGTGTTAATGAACTAAATTAAAAAAAGGTTTTTAAGATGCATTCAAATATGAGCTATTAAAGTAGTTTGATTTTAGCAAATACGAACTGCTAATGTAGTCTTACATTTTTTTGGACTGCAAATGTAGTCAACAGCACTATAGGGGTTAAATATCGTGGTATTCAAGGGTATCGATGACTTACCAAATGGTAGCTCAAATCTACAATCTAATAGGATGGCGTGCCCCGTGGCCCCCGCGGTCCCGACGATCTCCGAACCACGTACCACCAGCTCTCCGGCTAAGGGAAACCACCGGCCGCAACCTTCCTGGAAACAAATATTATATATTTTTTAAACTTCATCAAAATGTCGTACTGAATTAGAGAATTACGTGAGATTTCATTTACGTACATATATTTCTCAATATTTAACAAACTGTACACGCTAGTATGTTTTTATATTTTATTTTATTAAGTGGATGAATTTGTTTATTTAAGAAGTATGTTTACAAAGGGTGGGAGGGTGGAGAAGGATATTGAAAGAAGAGTTGGGACAGGCAACAGAGTAAATGGTGCATTTAAAGTTGTCATCGCAAACAAAAGCCTATCCAAAAATGCTTAGATGGCAGTGCATAATGGTGTTCTTGTGCCGACCCTTATGTTTGGAAGTGAAGCACTGAACTGGCAAATGAAGGATGCAAATAGAATAAATGCAGTAGAAATGAGATCTCTAAGACGAATTTGTGGCAAATCTGTATATGATAGAGTGACAAATGCAAGTATAAGAAGTGAATGTGGTGCGAATGAAAGTGTTATGAACAAAATAAGGAAAGGGTCATTAAGAGGGTTTGGACACATGGAAAGAATGAGTGTAGACAGAATGTTAAAGAAGGTATATGTAAACGGCGTGAACGGAACTAGAAATAGAGGAAGGCCGAGAAAAACGTGGCACGATCAAATCAATCAAATATTGAATGTCGGTCACGTGAGGAGTCGGAGAAATCGACGTGCGTGCATGACAAGATGTAGAGGAGGCGAGAGAAGTATGTCGGGACAGAACAGTGTGGCGTTCCATTCTTTCTGCCTACCCTTCCGGGGAGACGGTGTGATGGTTAGTTAGTTAGTTAGTTTTTTTTAATAATTATTATCAATGTTGGTCCCCGGTAACAAATTTTCTAGTTAAAACAAGATTGCCTTTTCTAACTCATGTTGAGTTTATTCGTCGTAGGTAAAAATAGTACGAAGAATTTTCCTACCCCAAGTTGCCAATATGATATTTAAATCAGAATAGGATATGAGCACGTCTTGTTGATTTGGTAAGCCTCGGTATTGATGCGCTTCCGGCTTTAGATAACTTCCTTCCCCGTGACATACTAAAACGCAAAAAGCTTGGCGGGCGCGAAGCTTTTCCTACAAATCGTCACCTGAGAGTAAGAGGGTTCCAACTGACAAAAGTAAAAAGCTGAGAAAAATGAAGTCAAAGTTTCTAAGACTTGTATTTTAGTAACGAACGACGATATTTTAATGAAATTTTCTACAAAACCCAAGAAGCTATATATCTTTAATATACATTTAAAAAAATAACTAATTTTTATAGTTAACACTGTTTTTTTAATGTCTTAAAAATCAGATGGAACCCTACTCATCTATTATCGTGACAAAACGTTAGTGAATAAGGGTTCAACAGCAAATGGAACCCTCTTCACTAACTTGCGTATAACAAACCGTCAACTGAGAGTAATAAGGTTCCAACTGACAAAAGTAAAAAGCTGAGAAAAATGAAGTCAAAGTTTTTAAGACTTGTTTTTTTATAAGGAACTACGATATTTTAATGAAATTTTCTACAAAACCCAAAAAGTCTTTAATATACATTAAAAAAATACTTATTTTTTTAGTCAACACTATTTTTTTATATCTTAAAAATCAGATCGAACGTTACTCATTTATTTTCGTGACAAAATGTTAGTGAATAAGGTTTAACATCAAATGGAACCCTTTTCACTTACGTGCGTATAACAAACGTTGAAATAGATTGACTCTCCATTATTTTGTGATAGCAAATAATAAAAATAAATATTTTATTCTACATTATTTTTGCATTTACCTAAATTATTTTTAAAAAAGATTCAAAATGTTATAACTTTAAAAATTATTGTTTTTGCCTAAGGAAAAAGGTTTTCAATTTTTATATTAACACTATACTTAATGATTTAGAAACGGTGAATTAATGAAAAAAACTAAGTAAAACATAAATCTATAAAGTTGGTATTTATTTAATAATATAGTCATACATAATATAAAGAGTAAAATCGTACAAATAACATATTTTGGAAAAAAGAAAGAATGAATTAGAACTTAAAGTGTATTTTTTTATTTTACTTTTAGTAGTATAATAATACAAAATAAAAAAAATAAAAACGGGAAAAATAAAAAGAAAGAGAAAGAAGTAAGACATATTGTTGATCTTGAAGAGGCATGTATTTCAGCATCTCTTTTAAATCATAAATTTTTGGAGTAGGCAATGAATCGTTCAATTTTAAAGCCTTTGGTTCCAAAAAACTTTCATTTTCGGAAGTCCATTTTATCCGTAATGTTTCGTTGTGACGGAGATTTACACTATTTACTTTACTATAATCTCCAAACTCAGTCCAATAAGATACCGTATGCAGTGTTTGTGTGAATTTCAGTATTTTTACTTGAAGAAAGGGAACTGAGGAGAATTTCAATTTTTTTGATGCAAGTCCAAAGTCTTTAAAGTCTACTTCAGCCATTTGTATTATTCTCAAAGGGTTTTTGGTATTAATTTTTTTTAAACGTCTGACCAATCCAATAGGAGAAAATAATTCGATTTTTGAGAGAGCTCTCTCAATCGTGCTATGAGCACTGTCTACTTTTTAGCACGATAGTAATGAAATTCTACAGTGGGAAATGAAGATATATGCATTTTGACATCCTCAATAATTTCCTGACGAATACTGTTGCTTGAAGTTTGTCCTCTCTGGCTGTGGAGTATTAGTTCGGCTCTTCTTTTTGTGCACATTATATATAGGCTTTTGAGAAATAGATAACGTCGAGGTATATAATATTTTGCAAACCTGGAATTTATTTTCTTTCACATTAAAAAAGTACAAGAAAGAAAAGGATTTATATGATTTATCATTTTCATCCTGACGATTTGGTCTTTTCGTCAAACAGCGTGTAGTACTGTTAAGAATAAAATGGTATTTCCCATTTTGATCTAATTTATAGTAATTAGAAAACTAATCCACTCTCTCGTCATGGCTGATTTTAGTGGCGCACTTTTCAATGTTGTAACCCGTCTCTGGATAACGAGTTTTCCCTGTCTGATTGTATATTGTCTTCCAGTTTGGTGATTTTCCTTCAGTATGGCTGTTTTACATTTGTTGGTTTCAGCAATATCACAATTAGGATCTTTTGTAACATTTTTCAAATTATAAAACAATTATAGGTTATCAGAATCACTAACGCTCATCATGTCTTCCACTAATTTCCTTATGTTATCTTCCAAACTACATGTTGACAGAAAAAGCGCGCCGGAATCAGAGAACGAAAGAACCAATAATTGATATGAAGTTACATAGATACGATTACATAGATACGACACTTTGTCGGTTTCAGGTTTGGAATAAAAGGGTTCCATCTGCAGCAGTTGAAACTCTTTTACCGAGAAGCGTGTAAATTTTTTGGCGACAGTTGGAGTAATAAGGTTCCAACTGTAGATGAATCCTTTTTCACTGAATTTCGTGTTTTGAATGATCAGATGGAACTTGATTCTTTTCGTAACATCAAAATGATGATACTATTACATGTTTCTATTTATTGTACGTATAGATAAGGTCAGTAAGAACCCGTTTCACGAAAAAAAGCTATATGTGAAATTTTGTTAGTTGGAACCCTCTTACTCTCAGGTGACGAAATGTAGACTTTCCGATAACCTTGATACGAAATGACGAAAACACAAATAAGCGTTTTGCTTCCATCAATAACAAAATAAAAAGTGATGAAAAAATCTGTTTAAATAATTGGAGAACCGAAAAACTGGTCACAATATATTCATTTTGAAAGATTTTGAAAGAATCATGTTGTTATTTGAAATTTCATAGTAGAATTTAAGTGAAAATAATGAATCTACGGAGCTAGATGGCAGCGAGCTGCCGAAACTGGTCAAAGCCATAAACCAAACTAAAATTAAATAAATATATGCTATAAAAATTAGGTGGCAGCTAGCTACCGAAATCGATCAAGGCCATACCTTAGTGGAATTGAACTAAATATGTACTATAAATATTTATATATTTATTTTCATTAAATAATTTTATTAACATTGAGTTTCATCTAGCAGTAGCAAGATAAATAAAATAGTGATATCAATTCGGATCTTAACTACAAAATGCCACTAAAAACACAATAAAGTTTTGTTAAACAGATAAAAAGACGTCCCGAGTTTCATAATTATTATTAATATAATCTTTACATCATAACAGCGCAAGCCAAATCAATGTAAAGGGTATAGCTATCATATTGATTCTCGTGACATGTTATAAGAAGCTAATGTATCGCCATTTTATTGTCACGTAAATTCTGTACCAGACCAAATATGATAATTACACTGCCATTGCCGGGAATCGAACCCGGGACCTTCGGGGTGGCAGTCAATGGCCTTATTACTCGACCAAGAAATAACATGAAAATGATAATAAAAATATGAAGTTTATGTGTGAAACACCAATACTTCTGTTCTAGGGATCGAAAATAAAAATAATATTGTTATTGTTTACTGAAGAGGTCACACAAAACATTGAATGCGTTTTTTCTCAAATCTGGTGAAATGAGGGTGACTTTTTCGATAAATAATTATCATTATATGAACGAAGCTTTTGAATACAGATTCTGAAGCCGGATTTCAATATTCATCATAATGATAGGAATAGATATGCCTTTGTGCCTTGGGAAGGTAATACTTTCGAAACATGTAATTCCCATAAGCTTCAATAAAACTTCTAGAAAGCATGCGTTTTCATTCTTATGGGACAAAGTAATGATAAACAATATGTACAGATACAATAATTATACAACATTCAGTAGTTTAGACTTAAAACAAATTAAATTAAAACTAAAACGCCTCAAAACATTTCTTTCATCGATTATCTATTAATCAAGAAAGAGAGAAAAAAATCTGTTTTTGAGAGACCCGAAAAAACCAATTATCAAACCAATATAACTTGTATAATTACAATTCGTTATGTTATCTAAATATTCAAAAGTTGTTTAAAAATAGAAGAAATAAAAATTCTATAAATTATATGAAATATTCACGACACGTGTTTCGTATTATGAGGACATCTTCGAGTGTGCAGGCTTAAATATAATGTGTTACTTATATAGACTTTGGGGTATGTCCCCGCCACTTCTACACAGATTATTTGTGGAAATGGTTTACAATTATAGGTGCATTGTTAGTTTAATTTCTGGGTATTTCTGTGGACAGTGATTGGCTGACACTTTTTATAACAGGATTCTAAGAATTTGGAAAATATGAAGACGAATTTTCTTTTCCACGAAATAATAATTCAGCTGAAGAGTAGAAGTGGCGGGGACATACCCCAAAGTCTATATAAGTAACACATTATATTTAAGCCTGCACACTCGAAGATGTCCTCATAAGACGAAACACGTGTCGTGAATTTTTCATATCATTTATAGAATTTTTAGTTCTTCTATTTTTAAACAACTTTTGTTTATTTTGATAACATCATTATGGAATTCTATACACTTAATCATACATCGATTAACAATTCGTTACTGTTTAGTTCCGTAAAAAGCTTTTTTACAAATGTTATTGGCGGGTACTATTTAATTATTAGTATTTTTTCAAACCTTTTATATTAAATGTTTGTATTTTTTTAACACATACTTGATTATAAGATCGAATAATATTCTTTCTTATATTTAGCACGTGAACCAGACTTCAGGGTTTAATTTTTAATTATGGCACTAAGCTCGTTGAAGTATTAGAACTCCTGCAGCCGAAATCTCTTTGAAATTGAAAAAGTTTTTCACATGTGTCGCCTTCTGGTACGAATACACTTTGGCCTGGAGATTTCTCAAAAACTTGGCAAAACCACCCTTTCGTAAAACTATCCATTTTTGGGGTTGTGACATTTTCATTAAATGATTATACATAACTTTATATTCATTTTTATCTTAATAACATTGGAGTTGAATTAAACGCTGTTTATATTCCACTTTTATTTATTAGATATTTTTAATTTAGACAAATATTAAATAAATGTAAGTGGAATAAAAACAGCATTCAATTCAATTCCAAGGTTATTAAAATGGAAGTCTACAGCGGCGATTTTTTTATTAAATTCAAAAACTTTTTTTTTCCATTTTTTGAGTTTATTTTCACTTATATCCTACGAAGGCTTTACATCTTCATCATCGGTATATAAACGGTTTACATGGTTCTTCCGATGATGAAGGTCTAAAGCCTTCGAAATATGTAGAGAAAAATAACTCAAAATTGGAAAAAAATTGTGTTTTTTTCATATTTTTTATTATTGTAAAAGTTGGCAACATTAAGGTTATGTTACGTGTTCTTTTTTTATTTTACTTCTTTTGGCGCATTTAACAAACGTTACAATTTAGAGCACGCACCCTGTAACGGAAGTGCGACATGATGACGTAAAATTGTTTTGTTACGCCAAAGATGTATAACTTCCCTCGTGTGTACATATGAAAAAATACGTTTTATTTTTATTTTTAATAAGCACTTCCTTTAGTACCCGTATTGACAGGTATACGACAAGGAGACTGCCTAAGTCCTTTTCTGTTCAATCTGATAATTACTTATAGAGGAGACCCAATCGCTACAACTGGGATATAGGATGAGAGAGAAAATTGTCTATGTGGTATGTTATGCATTCGATGCTATTTTCATAGCTGAAAACAATAATGACCTCTGAAAATGCTAGACAGACTACATCACGTCTGTAAGAAATACAACACGACAATTTCCATCGAAAAAACAAAATGTATGACCTTTTCTAAAACACCCAAAACATGTAACCTTGTAATAAAAATTAATCCATAGAACAGGTCAGGATCTTCAAGTATCTAGGCATAGACCTGGTGGGGGGAGCTGATCTGCGGGAAGAAATACAAGCCCAAGTAAACAAGGCAGCTGCAATCTCTGTGGCTCTAAAATCCACAATATGGAAAAACAAAAACATGGCCATTAAGAGTAAGATGAGAAACTATAAAGCATGACCAAACAAGTTTTGAGGACTTCTGAAATGAAGACGCTGAGGACGATAGCAGGCAAGACACTGAGGGATCGCGTGAGGAACACCAGAATAAGAGAGATATGTGAGGTTGAGGATATTATAAGGTGGAGCAGACAGCGAAAAAGGAACTGGTAAGGTCATGTTCAAATAATGGACACCACCAGACTCCCCTATATTGCATTGCATAATCAACCTCATGGGACTCGTCCTCGTGGAAGACCTCCTAAAATATGAAAGGACAGCTGGGAATCTACCTCCCAGGCAGTGGCGGTACTCCCATAGAAGCCCAGAAACCCGGCTTGCGTAAGAAAGTTTGAATCAAAACCTCTTCTGGCGTACAGAGGTTCAGCTCTTGTGGCTATTCCTCTTACGTCTGATAGGAACATTGTTGGAAGGTGAGTTGGTGGGTTGTTGGTTTATGGGGGGCCACGATTTCTTAGATTTGAGGATTTTGATTCAAAATTTCTTACGCAAGCCGGGCTTCTAGGCTTCTATGGGAGTACCGCCACTACTCCCAGGAGGAGTAAAACTCTGGAGAACAGACCATATAGGTCTACAATGAGGAAGAACAAGAAGAAGAAGACTTCCTTTAGTAAATTATATCAGTTCTCCCGAACTCCACTACACGTGAAAATAACGAAACGATATATTATATTAACCTGTGTGAGAACTATTTTCTTGACAATACGTATAATGTATCTTTGCTTAAGCAAGGTAACGGCTTATATTGTCCATTGGAACGTAAATTGTGTACCCAGGTATATGCAAAGCTCGTTCCACGACGTGATTTATAATGTAAACGATTCATTGTTTGATTAATGAAAGAGTAAAATACTATTTCCTTATACGTATAATGGTAACATGAAGTGTAATGAACGAAGCTGATTTCGTTTCTTAGAAAATTATTGTGCTATAAAAGAATGTAAGTATGATGCACAATTTACTTTTAAGAAGGTTGTTAGCTTTTTGTAAAGGTATTAAAAATTTCTTATATATGAGAGAGTAACACTTAACTTTTAACGCTTTATAAAGTTTAATTTAACCACAGAACACAACGGTATTATTGTACCGAACCTTGTGTATGGAAGTATAGCATGGAACTATAAATATAAAAATTACGGTGAATTAAAACGTTGCAAATGGGGTATCATAGACGAACTTGAAGTAAATCTACAAATGATAAAGTCGCAAGCGCAGATATATGAAGCGAATAAAATTGCAATTTTTCATTAAGACCGCTTGAGCTTTGAAATGGAATAAAATAATCTGTATAAGTGATGCTGCCTCAATTTTTTTTATCTTAAGTGTCCTTGATGTACAAGCACTGTTTTATTGACTACCGATCTGGATATCCCAAAGTTCTGCATTAAATGACGTATTATGGACTCTGCACGACGGCCATGATCGCCATAAATTGTTAAACTGAGCACTGATTTTGATAATTATTTTTAATAATTTCAACGAGTTGTTGAAGCATGTAGCATTCTATGGTAAAATATTAAATAAGTATTCTTGTCGAATTTGACAGATACTGCTTATAGCCACTATACGCTGTCAGAGTTTAAGCGTCCCTTTGACCACCAGGATACAGAAGTAAGGAGGAAGTCACAGCGGCCATTTACCTAAAAATTATATTCCATACATACTGTCATTGAATGTGTATCAAAATAAAAAAAAATTTGCTTTATCACTAAGACGGGATGTTTTATTTTATTTGAAAGTTTGAGCGCTCTTAATGATAAACCCTATACAAAATAATAAAAGTTTTATTATGATGGTTTGGGCATGTGAATAAATATTACTGAAGAAACGATGACGAAGGAAATGTACTAGTATGAAAACTTCGTGAATTGAGTAAGTCGAGAAAGACCCAAAAAACAGTAGAGTGATCAAAACAAGACACTTGTAATTGTCGCGTCGGCCACAATGTATGAAAGTTGAGGAATCGAGAGAAGTATGTCAGAAAAAACCTGTCACCCTAAGAATAAAGTGCGTTTATTTATATGCATTTTAAAAGTACCTAACTCTAAACTTAATTATTTTATAATTAATCAAAATATGTTTTTTTGGGATCTCGAAAAAATCCGTTCGTCTTTATGGACTAACGTTTTATTTATTTATTTATTAAGGGCAACATACAGCGATACCAATAACATATATATAATAAAACATTTAGAATAATTAAAGTAAGGCCAATTACATGCTACCACAAGTATAAAATAATAGTTTACAGTTAACAAATGATAGTTTGAAACGAGATTGAAGTTAAACTAAGACAAAATGAGGTAAACATCATATTTAAGAGTTAAAATACTTGTAGTACTGCAAATAAAAAATAAAATTAAGATAAATAAAAAAAAGATTTTATAGATCGTTGCAGTCTCCATCTTCAGGGTGGTATAAATGAATTATAAACAGTGATGAAAATCTACGCAATTATTTGAATCAAATATTTTTTAAACCATTTCCGAGGTAATAATAATATACAGTGAAAATTTCATCACAATTGGTTGAGTATTTGTGTAGTCCATTTTTCCGCAAAGCGTGTGCCGCGGCACACGGGTGTACCGTGGTCATCGGTTGGTGTGCCGCGGAAAAATAGTCAATGTTTTGTGAAGATAATACACCTAAAAATAGCTGAGAGCTATAAGAGCGAGGCGCGGGACAGCGTCACCCGCGTGGTGCGCCTCGCTCACATGCTATCGCTGAACGCAGCACGCATGCGTATCGAGTAAGTACTTGTATTTACTCTTGCTTTTTTCTTTGGTGTAGCTTTAAAATTTCTTGATTTGATAGGTATACCTTGAACACAAAAAGTTTGCGGAACACTGGTCTAGACTATAGTTCTCATAGACACGAACATTATCTCTAATTAATATAATGTAGATAAACTGCAATAAACTTAAATTAACGTAACTAGGGCATTTCGTTTAGGTTAGAGGGAAAGGGTCCTTCAAATTAACCGCAAAATTTGCTCTCATTCCCTTAATGTTACCGCGTTCCTCTTGCAGCCGCAAAATTATTACAACGCGGATAATTCAGTTAGTAGCCGCCATTTCGTGTGCCACCCATTGCCGTAATATCCCTTAAAGGCAGTCAATTGCAGCACGAGAATTTTCCAGAAAGTTCCCGACTCGCAATAACTGTTGCAAAGCTTTCAGCCCGTCTATTGGCGATAGATACAACCCGTTTATAGCGCTAGACAGATATGGCACGTTATTCAATTTATGTTTAATTTATCGTAAATAATTTAATTATTATAATTTCTTTTATATTCGCAATAACTTTGTGTTGCGGGTAAATTGAAAAATGTTTATCATTAACTTATGTATGGAAGTGAAGCCTGGAGCTGGCAAAAGAAGGATGAAAGCAGGATAAACGCCGTAGAAATGAGATCACTAAGAAGAATGTGTGGGAAAACGTTGTATGATAGAATACCGAACGATGAAATAAGAAAGAAATGTAAGGCAGATGACTGCATCATGAATAAAATTAAAAAAGGATCCCTGAGATGGTTTGGACATATGGAACGAATGGATGAGAGTAGAATGGTTAAAAAGTTATACACAAGCAGCGTGAGTGGGAAAAGAAGCCGAGGACGACCGAGGAAAACATGGCATGACCAAATTTATCAATTACTAAAAGGCGGCCACATTCGAAGTCGGAATAATCGACGTGCGTGCATGGTACGATGTAGGAATGTAGAGGAATCCCGAGAGGTATGCCAGGACAGGCCATTGTGGCGATCCATCCTCTCTGCCTACCCCTCCGGGGAAATGGCGTGATGGTTAGTTGGTTAGTTAGTTAGTTAATTTATTTTTTTAAATTATAATATAAACATCTTTCGGACACAGAAGTCCTAACTAACAAAACATTGATCAAGGGCTTCCGTTTCCGTAACATGTTTTTTTTTTTTTACTTTATATTTGTAAGATCAAATCAACTTATTATCACGTCGTTTCCTCGGAGGGGGAGGAAGAGATGATTTACTGCCACACTGCTGTCTTGACGTTATTATTAAGCTTTCTTTACATTTATGCATCGTTACACACATGCTTTACGAATCTTACGTCTTTGAATTTGGTCGTCTTATAGTATTTTTTTTAAGTAGCCAATCTATCGCCATTTAATTGTCACGTGAATTCTACACCAGACCATAGACAGTGTGAAAATCACACTGCCATCACCAGGAATTGAACCCAGGTCCTTCGGTATGGAAGTCAGAATTCTTACCACTCTGCCACAAAGGTCGTCAATTTAGTAATGCCATGCCTTCCTCGGACGTCCACAGCTTCTTTATCAATTCACACTGCATGTTTACAATTTTAAGGGGTTTTTATCTTATCTCTTCGTTTCAAATGTCCAAACCATCTAAGTGATCTTTTTCTTTGGGATGCAATTATTTTAAAAAATAAATCACCTGTTTTGCGATTATTCCTTTTTTGTCATTTAATATTCAATCATACATCATTTTCCTGCATATTTTTCTCAGTAATCTCATTACGACGACATTTATCATTTTTAAATTAAGAATATCTAGGTTCCACAAAATGGTATTAAATGACTACCAGGGGTGTTAGTTGAAGTTTGCCGGTTTTTTCAATAAAGAAAACGCTTAATTCTCAAGGGAATCTCAATTTTTTTTTATTCAAAGTATTGACCATCGGATTCTATACATTTTGCTCATCTTTGAGGCAAATCATGGATACCATTCCAAAAAAAAAAATTCTCTTTCGAGGCAAACCATTCGACGAGCCATTTTTCGACTTTTTTAAAATTAGCGAAGCGCTGCTCTGCGAGTGAGTGTCCCATCGATGCGAAAAGGTGATAGTCGGACGTATTAGTAGTTTAAATATTATTTTTAAATTGATTATAAAATTGTGAATTTATCATATTCATAGATATGTGATATGTTTTAGTTTCTATATCTTTGATATTATCTGAATGTTTTTGTCATTGTATTAGATGTTTTTGTTTCAAAGTATGTGTTTTGATATTTCTTGAATGGTTCACGATTGTTGTATATTCATATGTAATTATTAAATATGTAAATTGTTATTTTGTCCCAGAATGAGAAGTGTACCTATAGAGACACAGTAATGTTGATAAAATAATAGTAATAATTAAAAAAGCATTTAATTTACTTAGGGAATTGTTCACTTAAACTGATATTACCAGTTAAAAAATCAATTAATAGACATTTGATTCTCTTCCACAATCAAAATTAAAATTGACGATAAAATAAACAAATTACCTACGACTACTGAAATATCACAGTTTAGTAATAATTCTAATTTTTTAATTAACCATTAGTTAAATAATTTTTTTAATACAATATTTTTATACGAGAATACTCATTTATTTCTATAATAATCAAACGTTATTTGAAACACTGAGCCTTGGGAAAAAGTTCTCTTAGTAGCAGAAAAGCAAGCACCCGCTGTAAGGTGGCCTATTGATTAGTTAGTGGAAAGTTTGAAAGTAAATTGAGTTTATTAAAAAGTAATTAAAGTCAACTGTGATTATATTTACCATCGGAAATGAAATATTCAACAACTGTCATGATATTGGAACCAATTTTGGGGAAATTACAATAAAATTGCTATTTCACCCCGAAATTGACAAATTTATTATTTCAAAACATAGTCTTTAAAAAAAACGTGAAATTTTTCATAACAGCAAAAGACAATGATATGTGGTCTAAGACAGTGGACGGCAACCAATAGTTCACGGACCGCCGGGGGTATGTTGTTTAATAATAATGATAAGCAAATAACTAATTTAATGTTTTTAAAAGTAAAAAAAAAATACTCAACTGTTTGGGCCGAAACACTATGATACTTCAACATTATTACTGGTTAAATTTAAAACACTGTTATAATATCACAAATTCATTTTATTCACTGAGAGTGACGCGACAGCTGTTTCGCCAATCGATGTTGGCGTCATCAGATGTTACAGTAAACAATTTATTGTAACACCTGATGATGCCAACATCGGTTGGCGAAACAGCTGTCGCGACACTCGCAGTGAAAAAAAGAAATTGTGATATTATAACAGTGTTTTAAATTTTAACAGTAATAAAAAAAATACAATTTATCTAACTAACTAACTAACTAACCATCACGCCGTCTCCCCGAAAAGGCAGAAAGAATGGACTGCCACACTTTTCTTTCCTGACATATTTCTCTCGCCTCAACATTAATACATCGTGTCATGCACGCGCGTCGATTTCTCTGACTCCTCACATGGCCGACATTCAATATTTAATTTATTTGATCGTGCCACGTTTTCCTCGGTCTTCCTCTATTTCTGGTTACATTTGCATCATTAACATATAATTTTTTTATCATTCTTTCTTCATTCATTCTTTCCATGTGTCCAAACCATCTGAATGATTTGTCTAAACGTGTTATATAGTGTTACTAGAGCACAAACAAAGAATGCAAATTTAACCGTTACAAAATACTGTGACTTCGTCTTCAATGGAGATTAATCTTTAAAACGATGTACTATTATTTAGACTTATTTTTGTAAAACGTCAATACATTAAAATATAAATATTAATATTATATATAAATGTATATCATACGCATGGTGCGCAAATAATTCTGCAAAATATTGAATGATGAATTTGGTGGTTGTAATATCTACAGACGTAATATTAACGTCGGTTGCCGACCGCTGGTGTATGAGGTAGAACCATGACTTCAATTTGAAATCAATTGTGGAGATCACCTAGTTAAATTTCATTATTATAGCAATTTTTTGTTCACGTTAAGTTTATATCTATAACTAAACTAAACTAAACTAACCATCACGCCGTTTCCCCAAAGGGTAATCAAATCAATCAAGTCCCCCCTGCAATCGAAGAAAACTGTGAGCAAAACCTTCACGTTCGACCGAACTTGGCGCGCTTTTTTTGGTCTTGGCTCATGCGGCAGCTTCCATTGGGATGATTGAGCTTTGGTTTCCGCGTCATAACCATAAACCCATGATTCGTCACCAGTTATGACCCTCTGGAGCACATTTGGGTCGTCACGGACCGAGTCCAACATCTCCTGAGCAATGTTAACGCGATGCTGTTTTTGGTCGAAATTGAGCAATTTTGGCACGAATTTCGCGGCGACCCGACTCATGCCCAAATCATTGGTTAAAATCGAATGGCACGAGCCAATCGATATGTTTAGGTCCTCAGCAACTTCTCTAACGGTGATTCGACGATTGGCTAATACTATTTTCTTCACTTTATCAATGTTTTCGTCTGTTGTTGACGTGCTCGGGCGTCCGGCACGCTCTTCGTCGTTCATATCTTCTCGGCCCTCTGAGAACATTTTGTACCACCGATAAACGTTGCTTTGGTCCAAGGTAGCTTCACCATATGCCACAGTCAACATTCGAAATGCGTCCGCGCACTTTATTTTGTTTTTCACACAAAATTTGATACAGATTCTTTGATCCATTTTTTGGAATAGGCAAAAATCGAAGACGAGCCAAAACACATCCAAGCAAAACAGCTGTCAAAAATTAACTAAACATTCAAAATGGCCGACCTTGTCAGCATAAGTAAGGGACATGAGTACCAACATAACGCTGCAAAAAAATCAAAAATCAAATATACGTAGCCAGCGGAAATTCAAAATTCGCGATACTTTTTGAACGTATAAACGATAAAACTTATATAATTTTAACATCAAAACAGTACAAACGTTTAACGTGTTTAACATGTGAAGTGTGGTGCAACATAGTAGCATATATACAACTTCCAAAAATTTGTCAGACGTGGTGTGTTCGTAAGAAGGGTGGAATGGGGAATGTTGTTAACATAAAGCGATCACTTTACCCAACCAATGACCACCATATTCTGTTTCCAAAAAACAATTTACATCTTCGTCTCTATTGAGATACTCGTACAATCAATCCTTAAAAATGATTAACCCGCAAGGGGTAAAATCCAGTATTTGTCTACAAATATTGGTAACATACAATTAAATGTGAAGTTTAAAATCATTGTTCAAGTAACAAAAAATACGTTATTAAACTACTACTAACTACTAATTTAAGCGTTATAAAAAGTAATGAAATATGGTTCTTTAATTAATTTTAAATTATTATAACGAAAGTTGTTATATAATTTACTAAAGTAGTTTCATTATACCACTGTTTATATCATATTTGTGTAAGTAGAAGTTAGTGACTAAGATATAATATAAATTAAGCATATGTTCCTTTAGTAGGGTAGTACTTATAGTATTATAGTTAAGTATGTACTTTACAAAGGCTCTTGAATAACTCATATAACTCCATCGAACCCACCCCATAACAGCAGGAAGCAATAAGAACGGATGCAAACCAATTATTGAGGCAAACCTAAAATCGTCAGAAATTGTTACTAAGGGGTTGTAAGCCAAAACACAAGTACTCAACATTTGATGGTTAACGCTTGAAATTTTACGTAATATTTGTTCTCAATGAAACCCTTTAAGTCCTTACAAAACCCGAAAACGAACGGGAAAAGACTGTTATTTAACAAAACAGGTATATATTGTAGATCTAAAGCCAATCAAATTTTTGAATTTATTTTCTTTTAGTTTATTGTTACACCTGATGATGCCAACAGCGGTTGGCAAAACAGCTGTCGCGACGCTTTCAGTGAATAAAAAGAAATTGTTGTATTATAACAGTGTTTTAAATTTTAACAGTAAACACACGTTTTTTCAACATTTGTGATCAATATATCATCAAGGTACACGCAATTTAATATTTTTCAAAGATATTGTATGTATAACATTATCAAAACTATAAATAATAAAATGGAAACATGTCAAGTTTAAACTTACCGATAATTAGATTTTTTTTAAAGCTATACTGATTCTCATGACATGTGATAGGTAGCTAATCTATCGCCATTTTATTGTCACGTGAATTCAACACCAGACCAAAGACAGTGACAATTACGCTGCCATCGCCGGGAATCGGACCCGGGACCTTCGGTACGGCAGTCAGAGCTCTTACCACTCTGCCACAAAGGTCGATTTACAACGTATTCGTCCTTTAACAACAACAAAAATGTATCATGTGTATCAATAAAATAATATTATTAATTTAAATTTACGTTTTTTACATTATCAGAATATCGTATGTCTATAATATAAAATTTCGATACAATAACATGTATGTTTTTTATTTAAAACGTTTTCGTTTTCATACCGCTTTTGATAATAAAGTTGGATAACGCAAAGAAAAATACACCCACACGGATGATTTATTTTGTTTCGAGAGAGAAAAACAAAAGAAGTCCGGGAAAAGTATTGTATATTTCAGATACACAATATTAAGTTTATTAATTCTTGTTTAAAAACAATGTGGGTGGAAAATTTTTGGTAAAATATTGGTGGAATCTTGTGAAATTTCCTGATGAAATCAATAAACAATATTGAAAAAACAACATTATTGATATTGTACATATATTTTTAGTCTTTTATTTTATAATACTCTTCCAAGGGAATATATTTTATACCGGTACTCTGTAAACGTATTTATTTTATTTTTTTTACGAACAAAATCTGAATGTTTTGAATTAGGTACTGAATTTTTATGTTCTATTTTTAATATTTAAGAGGTTGTTTTAATGATTTATAAATACTAAAACAAACCATTTATGAGTACAAAGGGATTGTCCAATTTTTAAAAGGAAAATAGATAACCTCTTTAATAGATAAAAGCCCTGGATAAAGATTGGAATATGAAACTCCAAATAAATAATATAACTCTGGCCCTATGTAGTACGTCTGCATAGGGTTTGCCCTATCGGTCCACGGTATATGGAGCATTCTGCGGTATATCCATATGTCGAACGCTTCCAACCGGTTCATTACATTCACTTTCAGAGTCCAGATTTCGCAGCCATATAGTAGAACAGACCATATATAACATTTAACCATTCTTTATTGGAGTTTCAAGTTAAGATTATTGTTAATGTTCTAATCTTATTAAATGCAGCTCATACAACTTCAATTCTGCATTTTATTTTCAACGAGCAATTACACATGATCTATTCAGTAGCGTATTTTCACTCATCCCCATCGCCTAACATCTTCGACATCGAAGTTCTGAATTCGAATCTCAGAATTCCTCATTCTGTCTTAGAGTTTCGTTCCCACAATGGATCGGAGAGTCCCATTTCTGTGGTTCTTATGAGAATTTTTGTTCTAATGGGGTCAGTTCTCATCTTAATTCCATATGTCATCATAGGTTTAGAATAGTATTTTGCTCCCTTTCAGCCTATTTTTATTTTTCAAGCATCTATCCTCAACGGTGGCGATGATTGATAGTTCCCTTAATTCTTCATAGAGGTTTACAAATATTATATTTGCTTATCGATAGTAAAATTCCAATTATGTGTGCACAGTTTTTGTGTGTTCTTTACAAGTCATCTCTTTTTAAAGTGATATCGCAGGAAGAAAAAAAGTACCTACGCGCCTATTCATTCGTTGAATCGCATTTGACGATTGAAACCGATCTTTCGTTTCGATATTAGTCGATATAAATGAATATTTGAATCAAAACGTAAACACGAAATTGAAATGCTTAAGTGGTTTTCAAGGATGGGTATTTTCGCTTTATCAGTGTATAACGAATAAACGGGAAACTGACTCAAAAGCAACAAGATATTTAAATGAATTTATGACATAAAAGCGCAAAGAAATTCAACTTAATTTAAAACCTCCTCCAACCATCATTAAATGTACGAGTATGATGAATAAACAATGATTCGTAAAAAATATGTCCGCTATTAAATGGTTATCTTTCTATGGATTTGTTGATCGAGAATCGATTTGACACGTTACGGGTTCAAGCAATGACTTTAATTTAACCCTTACCCCTACAATGTCGAGCGTGACTCTATAAAGTATTTCTTACACCAATTCATATATCAACCTGGACTCAAATTTGTATGACGAAATTTAAAAAAAAAAATACTTATAATAATTATAACACACTCAACACCTTCATTATACGGTCGTGAAAACCAACGATATGCACGCGTAGTAAGAACACAGAGTTCAAAAAGGCCTACTAGCTGTAGCCTCCTTGAAGAAGTACCTAAAGTCCAAGCTTCTATCCAGATACATCCAGCTGCTCATTTGTAATACCAATATTAAGCGTGTAGTGACATATGGTTCTGAGTCATGGACAATGATTCTAAAAGAATAACAAAGCATTTACTGGTTTAAGAATAAGGATTGCAGCGGGAACTTGGAGGTATAGGAATAACCAAGAGATCCGCACGATGACCCAATAGCCCTTTAGAACGAGCACCTTGAGAGCCGGTCGCCTAGCATGGATTTGGCACGTATGCCTTGAAAGGCCTAGACAGCATCTATTGGTTAATGTTCTTGCTGATCTGGCTAGGTTGATTGCTGGGAGCAAAAGGCGCAGGATCGATAATCATCAAGGAGGCGTAAACTCTTCAAGAGTTATATGGCCATAGGCAGCGGTCAAGTAATTGTATACACTTTCCTAATACATACAGCGTTTTATGGAGACTCCAGCCTTATTATATATTTTTGCATGTAATTTTGAAACATCTTTCATTCACTGTTAAAATTGAAAACACTGTTGTAATATCCAATTTATTTTTATTCACTGAGAGTGTCTCGACAGCTGTTTCGTCAACCAATGTTGGCATCATCAGGTGTTACAATAAACTTAGTTTATTGTAACCCCTGATGATGGCAACATCTGTCGCGAAACAGTTGTCACGACACTCTCAGTGAACTAACTAACTAACTAACTAACCATCACGCCGTCTCCCCGAAAGGGTAGGCAGAAAAAATGGACTGTCACACTTTCACCGATGCGGCACTCCATCCTTCTCTTTTCGCTCCGTGGGAGACGCGGTGTGATGGGTTACGAAGATCATCGCCACCAATAGGCATCTCCCGCGCATACTTCGATCTTCCAACATTCACAAAATAAATCTAAAACAAATAATATAAAATACAATGATATAAAATAAAATCACAAAATAAAAATAATTTACACAAAATGTTCTTTTTAGATGGTGCACATATTGTCTCTTATATGATTTAATTAATGTTCCACGTATCCACATTTTTTTAAATAAGCAGTAATTAGGCACTTGAAACCAACCAACACCCGCAAGAACATTAAAATAATATTGAAGAAATTATTCAAATTGTCATTGGAACAAATGAAAAATTTATTATTACACCTGTCAAAATTCTTTATATAAACGAAAAAAACTTGTATAATTTTGACATCAAAACAGTACAAACGTATTACGTGTCACAAAATAACTATTATAAAGTGCGGCAACAATGAAATTGACCAAAACAATTCACTTATACACGAAATTTCTCCAAATTTACGGGAGAACCACATGAACCAAACCAAATTTTCAAAATCAGAACCAGTAATAAAAAGTAATTATGATATTATAACAGTGTTTTAAATTTGTACAGTAATAATATTGAAGTATCATAGTGTTTAGTCCAAAACAATGGACTATTTAATCTTTCATTCAGTTTGTAAAATATTTAAATGTTGTGGTATCATGTCGGTTTTGTGGTCGGTAGTTTTGATTCCGATATAATATGTTAATATTCAAGAAATAATCACTGCGCCTCAAATATGGGGCTATACGCTATATGAATCGGATTTTCATGGTTGGAGCGGTACGCTATATGAATCGGATTTTCATGGTTGGAGCGGTACGCTATATGAATCGGATTTTCATGGTTGGAGCGGTACGCTATACGAGTATGAATCGGATTTTCATGGTTGGAGCGGTACGCTATATGAATCAGATTTTCATGGTTGAAGCGGTACGCTATATGAATCGGATTTTCATGGTTGGAGCGGTACGCCATATGAATCAGATTTTCATGGTTGGAGCGGTACGCTATATGAATCGGATTTTCATGGTTGGAGCGGTACGCTATATGAATCGGATTTTCATGGTTGGAGCAGTAAGCAGAAGCGTTAAAGTGTTTTTAATGAAATCATCAATGAAAAAGTTGCATCAGATTGCTAAAATGAATAAAAAATATCCCCTGATATAAGGAACGCATGGATTAAGAAATAATGTACTTTGGGGTTTAAAAAACTTTGTTTAATCCACTATTTTTAACTAAAAATTATTTAAAAACACGACATGTTTCGGAGGATAATGCAAATTAATCATTTTCGAAGTTCGGGGTTCGAATTATCAGCAGCGTCGCGGCGAGTCACATCTTGCTGGAGGGTGTGATTCTATAAAATGCTGCGAATCGCCCAGTTGCATTCCACCGGCAACACTACTGACTAGTCCAACTCGTTAGCGTCCCTGTCGCGAACCCCGGGCAATGGGATCACACTCATAACCGTGTGATCACAGCAGATAACGAGGGGATGAAAGGCGAGTTTCTGGCGCCTCTAAACCAGATCCAACCAGCTAAGGGAAGGTAACCCCGACAGAAAAATTCACCAGAGAAGGCAACGGGAAACCACTCTGGTCACCTTTTCCCAGGAATCACTATAGTGAAAAAGAGTGGACAGAATAACAAGAGTTCAGAACCTGTTTCAAATGGCGCAGGATAGAGATGCCTTTGCTGTAGTGATCGCCAACGTTGGGGGGACCTGACACGGCATTATATTATCATCATGTATTATTATTATTTAATATTATTTATTATTTCTTACTGTTAAAAAATAATTGTTAGTCCCTACTTATAACAAATAACCCAGGTTAATTTACAAATTTGAATTATTGTATCGAATTTTACGTGCGTATTTTATTAGTCTTTCTTTGTTTAGTTTTTGTGATATTTTTACACCTGAAGATGGATCCTCCGAAAGATGTCGTGTTTAATATTTTTTATTAAAAAATAGTGGATTAAATAAAGCTTTTTAATTCCCAAAGTATATTACTATGGAATTCCACAGTGTAAATGCCTTAACTTTCAATAAGTAAAGAATTAATGATTAAGAAAGTATACGTCGTTCGGAGTTGTGGTAGGCCGAGAACGGCATGATCAAATCAATCAAAATTTAAAGGTCTATGTTAGAAGCCATATCTTGGCAAAATCATTCAATTAAGTAGAAACAATTTCGAGAAAAAACCGACCGAAGAATTCAGTTCGTTTGGGCGGCCTATGGAAAATTATGTGATGTTCTCACCTCTTAAATACCACAATGCCTCAATTTTAAGTCTTCAACCAGTGCGTCTTGCCAGTCATGACGTACGGAGTCGAGACGTGGACACTGACAATATGTCTGGTCTACAGATTCAAGGTCTCCCAACGCGCCATGGAAAGAGCCATGCTTGGAATAACCTTGAGGGACAGATTTAGAAACGAATTTATTCGACAACAAACCAAAGTGACTGAGGTGGCTCTGAGGATGGGCGGGCTGAAGTGGAGATGGGCTGGCCCTATCTGTCGGAGAACCGACGGCCAATGGGGGAGACGGGTTCTGGAGTGGAGACCGCGTACAGGATTCCGCAGAGTTGGACGTCCCCCTGCCCGCTGGACCGACGATCTAAAGAGGTTTGTAGGACATGGATGGATGGGAGCGGCAATGGATAGGAGACGGTTGCGTGATTTGGGAGAGGCCTACATTCAGCAGTGGCTGACAGACGGCTGATGATGTAAGAATGCCGGAAAAAACGACGTGTGTGTATGATTTACTGTATGAATGTGGAGATAGGGAGTTGTGTCAGGATTGAGTAGGTATGGTGGTCCATTCTCTCTGCCTATCCTTTCGGTGGAACGCCGTGAATGTTTGTTGTTGTTGTCGTATCCCCGATTTTAAAGTTTAAGCGAATCTTTAATAAGAAAATATGTTATGGACATGAAAATTCTAAGGATTAATTGTATCTCAATAGAGACAAAGATGCAAATTGGAAACATAATATGGTGATCGAGGCGTTTCACAGGACTTACGACCTGTCATTGGTTGGGTTAAGCGCACGCTTTATGATAAAGCGTGCATAAAGCGTGCGCTTAATACAACTAATGACAGGTCATAAGTCCTGTAAAACGCCTCGATCACCATATTCTGTTTCCAATTTGCATCTTCGTCTCTATTGAGATACAATTAATCCTTAAAATGATAACCCGCAATGGGCAAATCCAGTATTCGTCTACAAGTATTTGTATACATTCAAAATGATGAAAATTCTAGTTCGTTTTTATCATTTATTCATAGATTTGATTTATTTTTCGTATTGCCGACTGCAGGAATATCGATGAACATTTCGATTAGTACTCGTGTTCCAATTAAATTCTCACAAAGGACTTTCTCGAGAGCTTAACAAGAACTACTGTTCTACGCTTAGCGCAAACCGAGGAAAGGCCATCGCTCGTGGAATATAAATTCACTTTGTAATGGCTTAATGTGAGGAAATAGAGTGCTTTTCAATTCGCATTTCGAACAATACATAATTTATTTTATATAAGTTAAAAATAATTGAAATTGAGTAGAAATTAATGGAATTAGATAAAATATATACGATGGAGTTCTGGTCCCATCCCTAATGTATGGAAGCAAAGCATGGAACTGGCAGAAGAAGGATGTAAGCAGAATAAATGCGGTAGAGATGAGGTCCCTAAGACGTATGTGTAGTAGAACGATATACGACAGAACCTCAAATGCTGATATAAGAAAGGAATAAAGAGCGGAAGAAGGTATTTTGAACAAAATTATAAAAAGATCGCTGCGATGTTTTGGACATATAGAACGCATGGATGGAGAAAGAATGGTTAATAAAATATAGGTTAGTGATGTAAATGAAGTACGGAGTCGAGGCAAACCGAGGAAAACATGGCATGACCAAATTAAGCAAATTTTAAAGGTTGGTCATATTAGAAGTCGGAGGAATCACCGTGCGTGTATGACTCGTTGTATGAATGTGGAGGAAACTAGAGGCGTGATGGTTTGTGTGTTTGTTTGTTTGTATATAATATAAAACAATAAATTGACATATTACGAAGGTGAAATACGTGCATTGCACGTGTAAAATGCATATAAATGTGTGTCTTAGTGTGACAGACAAATAACTCTAATATTGCTGGTGGCATTACAATACATATTGATGTGTACACATTTTATATGATGTGTGTGTTTAACTGTGTGTTATGAGAGCTACCAAGAGATGGCGCTCGAATCCGTTTAAGAGCTGTTAATCGTTAATTGATCGACATTATCTTTCTCCACAAGTATTCACGCAAAAAAATAAATCGTTTAAGAATTGCATTATTCAACATCACGTGTTTGGAGTAATATGTTGCTGGATCGCAAAAATGATAAATATAAAAGTTCAATTGTATTTGTTTAATTTTAATGTAAAGACTTAATATAACAACAAACCATCACGCCGATTCAGACCGCCACACTGCTCTAACACACTGCTCTAACACACCTCTCTAGCTTCATCCACAATCATACAGCGAGTCATACACGCAGGTTGATTCTTTCGATTTCAAACATGACCGACATTTAACATTTTATTTATTTGATCATGCTTAGTTTTTCTCGGTCTCTTACGACTCCAAACACCATTCATTCCTTTGATTTTAACTATCAATCACACTAAAAATTAAAATTTTCTATTTGACTTGTACTTTATAACATTTTATACAGATTTCGTTGTTTGTGCATTCCATGGCATGGCACTGGTTGCTTTCCACATGGTTAAATCTCTTTAAAGAACAATAGAAAAGCAACAAGAGATGAGAGAAAGCCCAGCTGTCCTTGTTTAGACACGTTTAAACACTACACAAGAGCAGAAAATAATGTTTTAAAGTTAACGCTTTCGAGGTACACGTTAAAAACTAGCATTTTTTTATTATTTGGTGCATTAAAAGTTATCGTAAACAATTAAAACACGATATTCCATTGCTTTGGGTACAACGCTATGATACATATTAATTGTTTAATTAAAACAGTGTTATAGAAACACAATTTATTCAATAATTATTACGAATGAAACGTCAGTTATCTATATGTTTTATTTAAGATTATAGTAATGACATGTTTCGATTTTCTAAGCATGTCATTCCGTAAACTTTAATAAAACTATTAGAAAATAGACGTTTTTATTTGTATTATTATAAATTTTCAATATGTAGTTTCATATTAACAAGCAAAGCTATGATTTCAGAGGTATTATTTAATCATTGTTCAAGAAACAAAAAGCATACCTTAATGACAAAAATCGAATAATATATGTAAAATAACTATCCTTGTTCTTTTTTTTCTACTCGTATATGCTAGATATTCTAATAGAACTTAAAATTATTATTTCAAAATTTAAATTGAATCATAATATTTATTATAACAAAACCATAAAAGTTCTAAAATAATAATCTTTATAACATCTGTCAGATCATGTAAACAATTTTATAATATTTTTTTAAAATGTGTATCTTTACTGAAAGAAGACTGTTTGTCCAAAACATGTCTATATAATTTTATTTTTTTGATTTTTTTAAAAATATAAGTGTTGTATGTATATACAAAGTGTGATGTATCTTTACTGAAGAAGGACTGTTTGTCCGAAACATGTCTATATAATTTAATTTTTTTGATTTTTTAAAAATATAAGTGTTGTATATACAAAGTGTGTAATAAAGAAAAATAGAAATAATCCCTGTTTTTAGTTATATCAATTTGAAATTCATTTTTTTCATCACTAAATATTTATAAATAACTCAGAAAGCATGAAAATAAGACATAAAAATTTTGTGCCTTGGGAAATGTATTATAACTAAAAACCTTTTTTAACTTGACAACTCGGAGAGTAATTATAGTTCATTAGGTATTTTCCGAGACGCAAACAAGCAAACAATTTTAAGCGAAGTTATTATTTAGGTTCTTACATTAAAAATGCTTCTTCGTAAAAAAGCTTTTTCTTCTGTTTTAAAAATGTTTGAACGTTACACTTTTATTGCTGACCATTAATATAAGATTACGGTGAAATGACTTTAATTTAAATTAGTTCGCAATGAGGACTTACATCACGTTAATGAATAAATATATATTTAGTAATATTTTCAAATTGATTATAACGAATAAAATTTTTTTGTAAAATATTTACTATACGATGCTGTGTAGCCATCATACATTGCTTTTTTATTTATTTATTTGCGAATGGATGGAATTAATTGCAAAATCGTTAATATTAAAAAATAAATATATTTGTTATGTGAAATTTCATAGTAGAAGTTCATTGTACACAATGAAAAATATAAATGTATCTTTTATGATATATTTCTTTAAAATCTAGAAGTGATTGTGTATTCGATCCAGAAGATGACAGTCAACTACCGAAACCAGTCGAAGACGCAAACATTAGTGGATTTTTACTAATAATACAATAAAACAAATATTTGTATTATTTATCATTTCTAATTGATTATGTTAACGATTGTTTACTCTTATTTATTATATTTTTATTTAATTTGGAGTATACTTTTTGTTTGTGAGAAATGAACACAAAATAAAGAAAAAAGTAAAGATAAAAAAACAAATACCATGGTTCATATCTTAATTTATAAAATAATATTTCAAACTATTTTTTACTCTTAAGCAAACATTTACATCCAAAATCATAGCATTGCTTGTTGACATAGAATATCTTGGTGTCGAAATATCTATTTACAGCGTCTTACATAACGAAGTCACAGAACAAACCTATAAAGCTTTTGCAATGGCTGAATATCTGTACACTATCATATGGAGGAGCAAACACATACGAACAGACAGTTTCACTTCAATAATAACCCAGGAGAAGAGCATATACAACTCGAAATATAAATCTACTCAGAACCTCAGAGATGACGATTCTTCACTTTATTGCAGTCAAAACTCCCAGAGATAGAATAAAAAATAAAAAAATTCGGAAACAAGAAAAATCTGTAATACTGAGGACTTCGTGAGATTCGGAGTAGAACGAAAAAACTATTCGGGCTAGATCATGTAAATTGTATGATACTCATATAATCCCATACACCTTTGCAACCGAAGAACAATGCTCCCTGGTAGATTACCAACATATCATAAGCCAAAATAGCTGGCCTTTTGCATTGCTAGAAGATGCAAATTCCGAGAAACATATGACCCGATATAATTGAAAAGAAGCTTGTTAATAAATATGTTCCATTAGATGATGAATACGTATGAAAACGTATATTTTAGATGTTTCATTTTATTTTATTTGAATGACATGTTTCAGCTAGCTGAGGCATACCACAACAGCATTATCAAATGTAAATACATTTGATTATGCCTTAAAGAGGCAATACATGTTATTCACATAAAAAATAATCATAAAACTTCTAGAAAATGAACGTTTTCATTAGTATTAATTATTTAATATAGAGATTTACATAATTGTTAAAGACACTTCTATTAAACTTCATATCACTTTATAAATTCTTTATTGCAGATTCACATTTGTTTGCACCAAAAATCAAGTTATTTTACAGCTTGTGACGATAAAGAGAAAAATATAACGCCTGCAAATAACAGAAGTGTGAACGAGGCATCACACGTTCTATTGTTCATTGTTTTGTTGGAAATTGAAAGGAACCTTTAGAGTGGGGGTAAAACGGATGAAAAAATATATGACTTTTCTAGAAACTCGGCATTCAGACGAAATTTCTCTTTTTGAAATATTTCAATTTAAATCTCTAAAGAAAACATCACTCAGTGGCAATGAGTCATATTCTTTTCAAAATATACTACTACATATTAAAAACGTTTTTTTTATATAAATACTGTTCATTGATTCATTTAAACCTACCAAAGATTGTGAATACGAATTTTGTTATAAATGTTTCTGAAAACCTATTACAATGAAAAATTATAATCCTGACAGTTTTCATGATAAATCATTCTAATCTTTATCTATTGTTTTTTCTTCGAATTGAAACGTTATTTATGTATTTGAAACAAGTTTTTGTTACATCAAAAAATAATATAAAAAAAATTTGTATTTTTAGTTAAAACACTATTGTGCACTTTTCATAAACACGTTTCAGATAGTATAGGGTGTTTTTTAAAGGTATATAATACATATTCAAAATGAAAAAAAAAACACATAAAAATAATCTTAATGTCTATAATAATGGCTTTATTTAATATAAAATTTTATGCCATAATTATTTAAATATGATTTAGGGCATATGAGCGCAACGGCTAGCTCGAATGAAGAGCAAACATGAAATGCAATTTTCGACAATTGTCGTCTTTGTGGATGCGTATTATCCACTAGAGTGTATGTGGTGCGAAAACGATCCACGGTCTTCAGAATAACTTGCTCGGATGGTCGATTATATCGACCGTAAAATGGACGTAGTGCACGATAAGTTTGGCGAATCAAAACATGATTTTCAAAATAAATTTGCACAATTTTCAAACGGTGTTCCAACGTCAGTCTATTCATGGTGAAATAGCAAAACGAATTGACTAAAAATCAACTGTCAACTGTCAAATTGACAGTCCGCAAAAAACATGTTGCCAGTTTAAAAACCAAACCTCTAAAAAAACACTCTATACTTTGAATTTAAAACCAAATATGTTTATTTTTAAATGTTAACTGAACGAAATAACTAACTAAGCCGTAAACATGGTAACATACTAATTTCTCTATTTTCTTAAATACACAGTAAATATATATATATTTCTTCTTGCGCCTTAAGATGATAAAATCGTAAATGTAATGTGAAAATAAATATTTAAAAAACCATTTAAAAATTAACGATAAACGACCTTCGTGGCAGAGTGGTTACGAGCTCTGACTTCCACGTTGAAGGTCCTGGGTTCGATTCCCGGCGATGGCAGTGTGATTGTTACACTGTCTGGTCTGGTGTAGAATTCACGTGACAATAAAATGGCGATAGATTGGCTACCTATCACATGTCACGAGAATCAATATAATAGCTAAAAAAATAAAAATTGTACACAGTAATTGGGTCCAAACGACCTGTTGTGTACATAAAAAAAAAAAATAAAAAAAAAAATACAGTAATAATAGAATATAATCTTCAACAGCAAGAACATCTCACATGTGATTCAAAGAGTAAAATTATTCATTTTATCCCGATATAATCCAATTAAAAATTCTAAACCAGTATAAATATCAATTTTCTTAGTATCAAGTAATCTTTGGTCCAACATAAAATAATAGCATTTTCTTTCAAAGTTTGTCACGAAATTAGAGCTTTGCTGGGTAGACATATTTGATTGTATGTGAATGGCTGTAATCATCATTTAACTGTGTTAGTCAGATGCGTTAGACAAAATGTATTTTTCCTCTGTGCTTAGCTACAGTGTGCCCACGCGTTATAGGGTGTATCATCAAGCCTGCGACAAAGAGTGACGCATTGTCTGTTGTAGAACTTTATTTCAAAATACTTGGCAATCGTTAGCAACGATATAGATCGAGAAGAGTTTGTCAAACGATACTTGTCTTTAATTGACTAAACAATTATTCGATTATATTTCAAACCAAACACACCGCCATTCGACCTTTAAGAATGGAAATAAGAGTTTTCTTCCCATTAATAAAGCTAGCCTTGCCGATTCGTTTTTTGGATGTTTTCTTTATAAAGAAAATCCTGTTGACAAAGCTTTCGTGAAGAGAGCTTTGGATAGTGTATTGTAATATTCAATAAGATAAATGAATATAAAAGTTAAAATAAATGAATTGATTTGACACAGATTTACAAACATACAAGCGAACTTAGTTTGTTTACTGTTTACGTACCCTGATAAAGTTTCCGCAAGAGGAAAACTAGTTTATAATGCCATAAAACAAAATAATGTGATGTCCAAACTAAATATCTATGTTTCTTCTATGTTCCTCATAACGTTGTGTTGTATATGTTTAGTGTTTTTTTTTTATTACAACAATCATATTTATGAAAAATATAATATCATATATGTTTCGAACTTACTAGCCCTTCATCAGTGATATTATATAAATATTAGAAATATTATAAAATTGTTTACAAATATGGTCAATTTTGACAGATATTATAATGATTTAATCTTATAAATTATTATAACATCTGTCAAAACTGAATAAATTCGTAAAAAAAAATTATAATATTTTAAATATTTATATAATATCACAATTTGATTTATTTGATCGTGCCACGTTTTCCTCGATCTTCCTCTATTTCAAGTTCCTTGTACATTGTTAGCATATAATTTTTTTACCATTCTATCTGAATGGTTCTTTTATTAAAATAATTATCTTTTACCATTAACTTTGTGATCATAAATCATTTTGCCATTTACTTTAATTGATTAATTCATAAATTATAGTAAATATAAAAGCAGTACTCAATAGCATGATATTTTCAAAAAGAATAATTTGATAACGTTGTCAAATCACTATCTGTCTTTATACACTTTAAACACTTCGGTGTTGCCGTAGCTCTAGTGAGCATAGACAATAACGGCACATTCAGTGAGTAAGAGAGTATTTTCAAATTGTTTGTAAGTAATAATTACGTGCTTCCAATTTTCTTCACTGGAATAGTACTTCGCGTCGCCGTCGGTCTACTTGTGTGGTATTAAGTAGACCGGGCTCTTTGGAACGACACCCTCAAAGAGACTTTCCTTTATACACGCATTGTTGAGCGAACTCCCTTCTCCTTCGCAGTCTTCACAAATAGTTCATTTAGTGGGCGGGTGTTTGTGTAGCGATAACTAGCTTTCCAACGCGGTTTCTGCGAAGGGTCGGTACAGATAATTGAGTTTCACGTAAAAAATTTCAATCAAAGCAATAAAAATATTTAAAATACAATTAAACTTTGTGTTGTGGATTCATATATGAATAAATAACTTGAAATTTTGTATTTCTTCTATGTTCGCCAAAACTGTGCTTTGTAGAGGTTTAATGTTTCTTTTTTTACGTATGCTTAGAATGCAAAACTTACTTTATAAAATATAAAAATTAAATACTAAACATGTTTCGGACTAACCAGCCCTACATCAGTGATATAACATAAATATAAATATTAAAAATATTATATTTAAAAAATCAGAACAACACTCACATTATTAAATGGAGTGAATAAAAGAACTCACTTTTTACATATTAGAATGGTAAAAAAAATATATGTTTACGATGTAAATGGAACTAGAAATAGAGGAAGTCCAAGGAAAACGTGGCACGATCAAATTTATCAAATATTGAATGTCGGCCACGTGTCAGTCGACGCGCGTCGATTTATCTGACTACTCACATGGCCGACATTCAATATTTGACTTATTTGATCGTGCCACGTTTTCCTCGGTCTTCTTCTATTTCTGGTTCCATTTACATCGTTAACATATATATTTTTTACCATTCTTTCTTCATTTATTTTATCCAGATGTCCAAACCATCTTAATGATCCTTTTATTATTTTGTTCATAACACCATCATTCGCACGCATTCACTTCTTGTATTTTCATTTGACACTCTATCATACACAGAGTATCCACACATTCGTCTAAGAGATCTCATTTTAACTGCATTTTTAAATACAAGAGAATCAACAGGAATAAGCAGAGTTCACAATCTTGACAACCCTTCAAGGATTAATTTTATCTCAATAGAGACGAAGATGCAAACTGGAAACTGAATATAGTGATTGAGGTGTTTACAGGACTTATGACCTGTCATTGGTTGGGTTAGGCGCACATATTCAGTTTCCAGTTTGCATCTTCGTCTCTATTGGGATAAAATTAATCCTTGAATTGATAACCCGCAATGGGTAAATAAAATCCAGTATTCGTCTACAAGTATTTGTATACATTCAAAATGTTGTATAAAAAACAAAAAAACTGGTCTAAGTTAGCATATAAATTGGAGTGACATTTCCAGGCCTTATCTAGCAGTGCGTTAATGGCGGTAGCCTTTCACATTGCGTTATAAAGATCTTCTGCTTAATGCTTAAATCTAATCTTCATAAATGGCGCTGGTCTGTAAATTGAAACTGACATGTGAATTGTGCTGTTGGATATTAACATATATACAACTTCTAAAAATTTGTCAGACATGGTGGTCATAAGGAAGGTGGAATGGGGAAAGTTGTAATTACATAAAGCATGCGCTTAACCCAACCAATGACAGGTCATAAATCCTGTAAACACATTGATCACCATATTCAGTTTCCAGTTTGCATCTTCGTCTCTATTGAGATAAAATTAATCCTTGAATTGATAACCCGCACTGGGTAAATAAAATCCAGTATTCGTCTACAAGTATTTGTATACATTCAAAATGTTGTATAAAAAAATTACAACCCTTATCTATGAAGTCAAAAATAACAGGTTTTTATATTAGGTCCTTACATATGAAATTGGCGTTTTGTATGGGAGGAACATAAAGTTGATTTTTTTTAATATAATATATTTATTTAATCAAAGTATGTACCATTGCTATTTATGCACTTTTGCCATCTCATAGGTAGTTCATCGATCCCTTTACTAAAAAAAACATTCGGACGGGAATCAATAAAATCTTTAAAGTCGGTTTGGACTGCCCCATCGGAGTTGATTTTTTTCCCTTGCAAGAAGTTATCCAAATTTCGAAAAAATAGTAATCTGTTGGGACAAGGTCCGGAGAGTACGGTGGATGTCTTAGACATTCCAATTGAAGCTCTTCTAATTTGGTAGCCGTCTGTTGTGCAATGTGTGGTCTAGCGTTATCATGAAGCAGCAGTGGCCTAGAGCGATTAACCAGCCTCGGTTGTTTAGCAGCTAGCTTTTCCATCATGGTTTGCAGTTGCTGACAATAGACATCTGCCGTAATCGTCTGGCCAGATTTAAGAAAGCTGTAGTGAACGACACCAGCACTAGTCCACCAAACGCTCACAAGTAACTTTTTAGGAGTCAATTTTCGATTGGGGCATGGTTTGGCTGGTTCGGCAGGGTTCAGCCATTGCGATGAGCGCTTTCGATTATCATACAGGATCGACTTTTCATCACAGGTAATGATTCGATTCAAAATCCCTTCATTATTGTGCCGGTTGAGTAATGCAATGCAGCAGTCAACGCGCGTTTGTTGATTTGCTTCACTCAATTCGTGAGGTACCCACCTTTCAAGCTTTTTCACCTTCCCAATTTGCTTCAAGTGGATTAAAACAGTTTTATCACTAACACCGCAGCCTGCAGCTAACTCGGACGTGGTTTGCGATGGATCCGCTTCCACAATAGCCTTCAATTCCTTATTATCAACTTTGGTCTCCGGCCGTCCATGGGGCTTGTTCTGCAGGTCAAAATTTCCAGAACGAAAACGTTGGAACCAAAAACGCACTGTGTTTTCTTTTGGGGCACCGTCGCCATACACATCATTAATCCTTCGAGCCGTTTCTGCAGCACTGGTGCCACGGTGGAACTCGTACTCGTAAATAACGCGATATTTCAAGTTTTCCATTTTGTAAACTGAGTGACGCAAAGAAAAAAAAACAATTGAGGAAAAAACAAATGAATTATAATTTTCGAAACACAAATACTTCAGTAAATAGCTGTATAAATTTTGATTTGGAAGTCCTAACCAAAGAGAAGATATTTAAGATCAAAGTTGCTAGTACGGCAAAACGCCAATTTCATATGTAAGGACCTAATATTATAATAAGAATATTTAATATTCAAAACAATTTGATTTATTACTAAACGAATTTGTTTAACAGTCTATTTAATTAAGTGATGCCTCAAGCCTCAATGTGATTAATGCATGCATCCGCTTTTAAACTCAATAGTCCGTCCACTTATCACTGCATACCATATTCCCTCAACTTCCTCTTGCCCCGTCAGTAATAGCGTTTGGCTTGTGTTTGACACAACAACTCAATTACGCTGCCAGCCACAACCACTAAAAAAGTTTTCATTGGCAATTACTGCTCAAAGTGCTCAAAGTGCATTAAGCTATTTATATTGTGTCACCAATATTTCAATTTATTAAACAAAAATTTAAAAATCAAAGTATAATATTCTCAAAACATGAATTATTTGTACAAGATTTCAAATCAATTATGATGAATATATTGTTGAAAAAGGCATGATTATAACAGCAAGATAATGTAAAAATAGTAAAAAAAGTTTTACAAAAATGGGAGAAGCAATTAATCTGCTGAACGCGGTCTTCTCGGAAATCGACGTCTTTCATATTAGTGACAGTACATTTAGAAGGCTAATACTCTTAATTCTGGAGAGTATCCTGTCTTCCTAATGTCAAACCATCTCTCATGCGTTTCTGGTAGTATACTATACACAATATAATATATTATTTTACCTGTTTTCAATAGATCCTTAAAAAAATATTGTATTTTGTAATGTCTATTGATGAAATAAATTGATTTGATTTGATTTGATTTGAAAAATAAGGAGATAATGTTTGTAACGCCTGATGATTCCTACATGTGTTAGTGAAACAGCTATTGCTACAATGCTACAGTGTTTCAAATTTATTAGATAATAATTGCTATATAATTTATTTATTAGATAATTTATTAGATAATAATTGCTACAGTGTTTCAAATTTATTAGATAATAATATTGAAGTAATATAGTGTTTCGGCCAAAACAAAGGGTTATATAAGAAAATTGGACAGTTGACAGGCTTCTATTGTGTATAAAAATACATATTGACGACCTTCATGGCCGAGTGGTAAGTGCACTGCCACCCCAAAGGTTCCGGGTTCGATTCTCGACGAGGGCGGCTGATTGTCACACTGTCTTTGGTCTGGTGTAGAATTCACGTGACAATAAAATGGCGATAGCTTAGCTTCCTATGTCATGAGAATCATTATGATAGCTATAATAACATTTAAACTGATTTGGCTCATGCTGTTATGATGTAAATAGCGATTCAACCAAATAATAATAATAATAATACACTTTACATCGATTTGGCTCATGCTGTTTTGATGTGAATAGCGATTCAACCAAATAATAATAATAATAATTGGACGTATGGAACGAATGGATGAGAGTAGAATGGTTAAAAAGATGTACACAAACAGCGTCAGTGGAAAAAAAACCTAGGACGACCGAGGAAAAAATGGCATGACCAAATTAATCAATTACTAAAAGGCGGCCACATTTGAAGTCGGAATAATCGACGTGCGTGCATAGTCTGATGTATGAATGTAGAGGAATCCCGAGAGGTATACCAGGACAGAGCATTGTGGTGGTCCATTCTCTCTGCTTACCCCTCCGGGAAATGGCGTGATTTTTATTTTTATTTTTTTATTTTATTTTTTTTATTATTGAGGGTAACAAACAGCAATTACAGTATATGAGTATAAACACATAGAGACAACAAAACAAGGCCAATTACATGCTACCACAAATATTATATAACAACTGACATAAGGTTAAATATATAAGAGTAATAAAGTAACACTTTTATAAGATAAAGAGAAAACTATTAGTAATAATGAATTAAAAATAAAATACAATTTTAAAATGTAAAAGAAAAAAGAAAAAGACAAGAAAAAAAAAAAAATAGAGTAACTAATTTCATTCGCCCCGAAGGGTTGCTCCAACCATTTTTTTAAAATCACTTTCATTAAGATGGAACACATCGATGTTACTAAAGCACTTATTGTACGTATCGCACGTCCAGTACACCGCCGCACTCTGAGCGTAGTTAGTCCGATAAGCAGGAAGGTGGAATATTTGGTTCGCAGTGTGTCTTGTGCGAAGCATAGGGGTATTCATTAATAATTTACTAAGAAGTTCGGAGTTGTCTATTTTGAAGTGAATGATTTTGTAAAGCAACATCATATCATTAATTGTTCGCCTATTTTCGAGAGAGTCCAAGGAATAAAATTTAAGGGCAGAATTATAATTCGCAAATGACCTGCACATTTTGAAATTAATGTGTTTAATGAAAATTTTTTGGACTCTTTCGATGCGTTGAATATGCGCTGCATAGTAAGGAGACCAAACGGGAGATACGTATTCGAGTAGTGAGCGAACCATGGTTGTATAAAGAACTTTGAGGGCTGTGATGTTCTGAAAGGGTTTGCATGTACGCAATATGAATCCTAATGTCCTGTAGGATTTGTCTAAAATGCCATCAATGTGACTTACGAAAGTGAGTTTCGAGTCCATTGTGACTCCGAGATCTCGCACGCGATCTGAGTTAGATAATCTTGTGTTATTAATAAAATAGTCATGATTGTGCGGGTTGATTTTACGAGAAAACGAAACTTTGAGACATTTCTCAGCATTGAGGGTCAGTTTATTTATCTTACAATAATCAGAGAGTCTGTCGAGATCAGACTGAAGTTTATGGTAATCGGATATGTCAGAAATATTCAGAAAGACCTTCACGTCATCAGCAAAAAGGAGGTGTTTGGAGTAGAGGAAACAGTTGCCAATATCATGAATATAAAGAATAAAGAAGAGGGGTCCCAGATGGGAGCCTTGAGGAACTCCGGATGGAATTCCCACGAAGTCTGACTTGAAGCCACCAATCACCACAGCCTGTCTTCGATTTTTGATATATGAATTTATCCATCTTAGAAGGTCACCGTGGATTCCAAGTCTGCCAAGTTTATCTAGGAGTACGCTGTGGTTTACCTTATCAAAAGCTTTGGCGTAGTCAGTGTATATGGCATCAGTTTGGAGTCCGCGGTGCATGTTCGAAATAATATAGTCAGTGAACGGTATCAGATTGGATAAAACAGATTTATTACGGAGGAAACCATGTTGTTGATCACTCAGAATGATTAGTTAGTAGTATAATAATAATAATAAAAAAAAAAATATATATATTATAATAATAATAATAGTAATAATAGTAATAATAGTAATAATAATTATAATAATAATAATAATAATAATAATAATAATAATAAAAATAATAATAAAAATAATTATAATAATAATAAAATTTATGAAATATATTTGTATGTGGGTTTTCAATTTATTAAATGTTTTGAAAAAACAAAGTGAATGTGAAAATAGAAAAAATACAAGGTATATATTATAAATATTTTATAGATATCATGAATTTTATAGATATCATGAATTTTATAGATATCAAATATTTCCTCTAGTGTTATCTAATACCAAATCCAAGGATTTGCCTATTCTGCGTGAGCATCGGATCAATTATGAATTCTCTGCTCGCATGTTTGAAAGAGAAAACTTAGAAAGGAAATCTGAAACCGTGGAGAAAAAAATATTTATTCATATCATTGGAGGCAAACCAAATCTTTTGTGGGTCAAAGTAATAAAATGTTGAACGTAAATATCTCAAATCCTTCCCATAATACATCCGAAATGTCCGTACGTGAACGGATGGAGGCCTCTTCATACAGAATTGCGGAAGCCCAGTTTTATTGATTGAATGCACACATTTTCTTATTGTGTAATTTTATTGCTCTATGGCCAACCCTTCTCAAATCGGATGGATAACCCTTTGATGTGCTTCGTTCAATTTAGGTTGAATCGTAATATATTGTATTACTATTTTATACCAAATCTCACACATTTGGAAATCAATTTGCATAAATATTTTATATATTATTTATTTTTAATGTGAGTTTTATAGTTTATTCCTCCTTAGAACGAGTTGAATGGTGAATGCGGTGCAAATGATGGTGTTATGAACAAAATAACGAAAGGATCATTAAGATGGTTTGGACATATGGAAATAATGAATGAAGAAAGAATGGTAAAAAATATATATGTTAACGATGTAAATGGAACCAGAAATAGAGGAAGACTGAGGAAAACGTGGCACGATCAAACAAATCAAATATTGAATGTCGGCCATGTGAGGAGTGAGAGAAATCGACGCGCGTGCATGACACGATGTATGAATTTTGAGGAAGCGAAAGAAATATGGCAGGAAAGAAAAGTGTGGCAATCCATTCTTTCTGTCTACCCCTTTGGGGAGACGGAGTGATGGTGAGTTAGTTAGTTAGAATGGGTTGTGAACTGGGAAACTAAAGGAATCCGTGTTATGGAAAATATTTACACCATCTACGCTTTGCCGACGACATCGTACTGGTGAGCAACACTCCGGAGGAACTAGCTGAAATGCTGAAAGACCTTAACGATGTATCCAAATCTGTAGGTTTGAATATGAACCTGGCAAAGACCGAGGTGATGAGCACGGAAAGGCTTAAAATCAACGTGGACGGCAACAGAATTGAGAATGTCCAAGAATATACATACCTAGGATATAATATTCGATTGGGCCGAGATAATATAACAAACCGCAGAGCTAAAAAAAAGAATTGGACTAAGTTATGCAGCTTTCGGAAACATGAGTTACTTCCTTAAAAACCGGAAAATACCGATCAACCTGAAACGAAAAGGCTATAAAGCTTGCGTTCTGCTAGTTGGTACTTATGGTCTTGAAACTGTTACATTGTCTAAACAAAGTGCCGAGAAACTACGAGTGACCCAAAGAGCCATGTTAGAAATAATCCTAATAGACAGAGTCAGAAACGATACGGTGAGAGAAAAAACAAAGGTCACTGATATCATCCACCGGGTGGCGACTCTAAAATGGCAATGGGCAGGTCACGTAGCTAGAAGCTCAGATGAAAAGTGGACAAGAAGACTGCAGAGTTGGAGACCGTGGACGGCAAAAAGAAGTGCAGGACGACCGCAACTACGGTGGAAGGATGATCTGAACAGACATGTCGGAATAAGCTGGATGCAGTCTGCACAAAACAGAGTGACATGGAAACGAATGGAGGAGGCCCTTTGTCCAGGAGTGGACGGGAATAGGCTGAGGAAGAAGAAGAAGAAGGAAAACGGGTTACCTCAGTTGGTAGTATTAAAACCGTGTACTTTGTAAATGATCCATGTATATAAGGGTGTCCCTTATATGGGTCAATTTTTTTTTTTGGATAATTGAAACGCATACCCTCTAATTGTGTTTAATAGTCTACTAGTTACCCAAATACAGAATTTCAACTTCCTACGTTAATTCTAACCCGTGCCGACTTGGCCTCAAAGTTTTAGAAAATAGCTGCATTAGGCGTCTCTTAAATGTAGTTGTAGATGATCACTTTAAACCATTATGTAGGATAAATATTCATGAAAACATATATTTATGTAATGTTTTTCTTGTAATTATTAAAAAAAAATGCAAATTTATATTTATTTACTTGGATATATCCTCTTCAAAATCAATTTTTTTACAGTCTGGGTAATTTTTTCTATGTTCTTGCACACAACATAATATGAACTGCTTATGTTCTTCATCTGCGGTAGTCAAACCACGAAAGTCTGTCATTAGATTAACAGATCTTTCAGCTGCGTCATTAACTGCTTTTAAGCTAGTATCCTTCATTTTAGCTTCCACAAATGCCACGCTGTCTTTCTATGAAGATACAATTTCTTAAACTATCAAGTTTCAGTCGCGAAAATAAACTTTACTCTTGACAGAAACAAAATCACTCAAAGATTTCCATTAAACAAGACAGCAAATACTTGTAGTACCTATAAATAAAACAAATAAGTTCTAAATTAAATACCAGATTAAACACTACTTACGTACTATATAGACAGCCAGACATCTGTTCCTTCGATGGAACATATATTTTTCCCGAATCACTAAAACTTTTTTTGTAAGTTTTCTACAATGTTTCTTTTGGTTTACTCATCAACGTTGTCATCAAAAATTAAAAGGATGGCTATTTCCTCTGACAAGTATCACAAATGTTGACTGAACTTGTTTAAAGCCGCTTTGGAAATTGTCAACTTTTTCGTAATATTTTAAGGTTTTTAAAAAACTAAAATCTTGATTCAGAGCTTTTATTGCAAAACAACATTCAAGCAATGGCTTTACATAAACTGCCACAATAAATAAACAAACATCTCGTAAAGCTTGTTTGTCCTTAGCGTACATTTTAAACTAGGACTGCAGCAAACGTATTTTTAAGGAGTAAATAACTCTTGCCATCCATCGTGCTTGATGCATTGGGCCAGCAGGTCTGATATTCATTTTATTTTCAATGCTTCTACCCAGAAAAACAATAGCAAGCTCAATGAGTTTGCTATAATCATCTCGTACAATCGATTTTGCGATTCAAACGCACTTTTGAGCATCAGTTCGTATATATGATGGCGGCAAGCAAAAAGTAACAAATCTCTTTCTAGTTTTTGCACACAAGCTCCGTTCATCCTGTATAAGAGCATCCTGTATAAGATGCTGTCGTATCACAGCACATTCAAGAGCATCGGAGTGTGCGATATTGGATAAATTATCTTATTTAAGTTGAAAGTTCTCTTCGCGGCGCCTATGTAAGTCCTGAATCTTCTTGCTATTTTTTGCAGTTCTCGTCAGACCTGATAAAGATCCACTTACTTATTAACATAATTAATAACGGATCTGGTAGGTATTCTTGCCTTTTTTCAGAATATATTGCACTCCAGAATGACAATATTTGCGCTTTCATTAACAGTCAAATTAACTTCACGTATGTTCAAAAATAGAACTGCGAGAACTTAACGATAAGATGGTAGTTTACACCTGTTATTTGGTAATTTACTTCACCAACCAAAAAAATACTCTTTTAATTGCTTCTTAGTTCCACTGATATCTTCGAAATATAAAACAATCCGTGCTTAATACCCGAAAAACCGAGACTAAATGATGATAACAACGACAACGCGCCGCTCCTGTGAAGCAATTTGTATGGGACATCTTTGCGCGCAAGTCGGCACGGGTTACACTGTTCCGAATAAGGAAAAAAATTGTTTTCGGATGTTTTAGGCCCAAATGAATAAAATAATAGCCTATGCATTGTAAAATTAAAACTTTGAAAAATAAGGGACACCCTAATGTATATATTAAATTTATGCCTTAACTTTGCCTGTCTAAAACGTTATCAAATGCCACACCCATTTGATAATATCTAAGTTATCTAAGCAAAATATGTCATTCACATAAATTGTTATAAAAATTCCAGAAATTAGACGTCTTCATTCGAATTAATTATTTGACATTTATTGGATTTTTGATGAATCCTTAGACGCGATAAAAGACATTCCCATTTATTATAAAAATTCTAGAAAACAGATATTTCATTCTTATTATTTATTTAATATGGATTTTTACATCCTTGTTCAAGAACAATAAATTAAATTGATCGTAAATATGAAATTTGAAATAAATTTCTACACAACATCCTTACATTCTACCCTTTACAAAATTATTATTTTAATGTATCCTGCTATTTTTCGGAGCCTGTTCCAGGAATAAAGATATACAACTGCATCTTCATCTTTTGGGTGGTCTTTGTACTTTATTTGCCGCTTTGTTTATCACTATTTCAGAACACATTTCTACTACTAATATTTAAAATACTATAATATTTTAAACCTAGCTATTTTAATCTTATTATTTTATTATTACATGAAATATTAAAATGACTATAAAACATTTTAAAATATACACGAACGATCAGAATGTTCAGTTATCGGTGATTCTTTGGGACACATTATTAAATATTATGTTTTACATCATTTATCAACTAACTAACTTACTAACCATCACACACATTCTCGACTTTTCGAGGCACGCACATTCTCGACCCTTTGGTAGGCAGAAATAATGAACTGCCATACTTTTCTATTTCGACGTACGAGTACTTTTCTCGATTCCTCAACATTCATACATCGTGTCATGCACGCATGTCGATTTCTCCAACTACTCGCGCGGCCGACATTCAATATTTGATTAATTTGATTGTACCATGTTTTTCTTGAAACACATTTATAAAAATTCGCCTTTGTTTAAAGTACATATTAGTGTATGTGTACTGTTGTGTTTTTGATAACTATTTATTTTGTATTTTTCAAGAAATAACGTATTCTTTCATTCCGTCTCATATAGTTTTTAGACATTAAATATAAAATATTACATACATTTTTTTCGAGACTAATAAATTATCTATGAAATATATTATTTTAATGGTCGAATAAACAGTAAAACATATTTATAAAAAATCAGAAAAAGAAATAATTGTTTTAAACACATATTCGTATATTTGTACTGTTGTGTTCTTGATAGCCTTTTATTTTGTATCATCAAAACAAAGCTGCGAGATAAAATCATGTTATTTAATAACGAATTCAAAGAATCACAAATAGTCGGCAATTGATTCTATTTACTCGAGTTTGGGTCAATTATGGATGATTGTGAGGCTTGTATTCTTTGAAAAACAGAGCAAGCATTTTATTTATTAAAAAAAATATTCGCTACCACGATTCCATTTTTATTTGGGTATTTTAAACAATAAAAATGGTGTGCCCTTTTGCTTATTTTATGATGTAGATAACGTACTTTAAGTCAAATTTTTCAATAATAAAAAGTGGCAAAACGTATATGTTTTTCTTCACGAAGAAAATAATGGCAATAATGTTTACGTTAACAATGTAAACGAAAGATGAACGAGGTGGTGAGTGTGAACGAGGAATGATGAAATCAATCAAATATTATACATTACATCAGTCATTTGAAGAGTCTACTAGCGTGTTTGACACGTTATATAAACGTTGAAAAAGCAAGAGAAGTATCTCCGGAAAAAATAATTGTGGCAGTACAGTCTTTCTGCTCCCCTTACCCTTCGTGAAGGTTCGTTACATAGATAGTTTTATTTTCATGATTCTGTCTAAAGGAAAAATTGAACAAAATGATTATGTAAAAAAACTGATTTCGCATAGGCGAACAGAGGCCAAATCTGAAGTTGGTTCAACCCTTTATGCCACGTGAATAAATAATTAACCCTTTAGCCATGAGGTCGTAGCACGAAATGGTTCGGCAAAATGTCTGAGAGATCGATAATTCGTTACACAATAATGTATTACCTAAAATTGCTCGGAAGTTGGCGTGATTCAGAATAACCCGCTACCCGGGGTGCGCGCTATCCGAAGGTGGGTTTCGTATAACCAACAGGGTTCTGTATCCATTGAGTTTGTTCAAAACGATCATTTCATTTGATGTATGGCCTCAAATTGCAAAAAATATTTCAACTGCGATTTGACTGAATAAAAAGAAATACAAAAACAAAAAAAAAACAATCACAATAATTTATCCGAAGGGGTAGGCAGAGAGAACGGACCGTCGCATTACTCGATTCTGACACACTTCTCTAGATTCCTTTACATTCATATACGCACGTCGATTCTTCCGACTTCTAACATGGCGACCTGTGAAATTTGAATAATTTGGTCATGCCTAGTTTTCCTCGGTTTTCCACGACTCTGTATTCCATTCACATCATTAACGTTTGCTTTCTTCATCCATGCTTTTCAGATGTCCAAACCAACCCAGTGATCCTTCCATACGTTTGTTCATAATAAAAAGAAAAATAAATGAAACACTTAAGCAAACACTTAGTGTTCTTGATAATTAATTAGTTTTGCTTGAACTCAAACTTCATCAGGGTAATTTTAAAACATTATTTTAAAACAAACCGGAGGATTGATCTGATCCCAAATACCTATCCACACCTCCTTGACATTGGTCTCCTCTGGAAACTATGCGAAATGTTAGAGATCGAGTGGATAATATTGATTCATAGGCCAACGTGGAAGGACACCTCGCCAACCCGTCTGGCAAGCGTGGCGTTGTAATGCCAACCACCCCCCTTATGACGTGTCATACGTGAAGAAGGATAGGGGAGGCCTATGTCCAGCAGTGGACGACACGGCTGTTTAAGAAGAAGAAGTTTCCCGTTTATTAAAAAAAAAAAAATTAATACCATGGGGCTATTTTATAGCAATTGTATTTAACTTTTTATTTATCGATTCTCATGACAAGTTATAAGTAGCTAATCTATTTATTAATTATATACCAGACCAAAGAATGTATGTTTTTTTTTACATTATTTTCACTGGGAATCGAACGCTGGACCTTTGGTTTGGCTGTTGGTACTCTGCCACGAAGGCTTCATTAAGTATAAATTTTAAATATATAACAATATTTATTATGGGATCTATTAGATCAATGTATGGAAAATCTGTGTATGATGGAGTGTCAAATAAAAATATTTAAAAAATGATAGTGTGATGAACTATTATTATTTCTTCCTATTCCTTTGGAGAGACGACGTGGTGTTTAATAAGTTTTTTTTTTTTAATATTGAGTTTTACATAATATTTAATATTTAGGTACTAACTTGGAAAACTTTTACAATAATGATAAATAACCATATTTGACTTTTTTTATTTGTGACAGTTATATTAACATTTGATTGTTTGTGTCAAATACATTTATACATGAGGATGTAAGAATTTACCTTAAAACATTGTTGTGTGAAAAATATTTGTGTTTATGTTAAAATATAATATTTAATAAAAAAAATGGAACTGTATCACCAATTCTCATTCTAAATTTAAAATTTAAATTCCACAGTGTTAAAACACTTTAACCTTCAATAAAATAATAAGCCTAATTACAAATCCTTATTTTATATTTGAACGTTTTATGAATAATTTAAATCAAAGAAAAAAATTCGACTTCGTAATATAATACAGTTGTTACACTCGTTTTAAATGATAATAAAAAAATGTGAAAATTCCGCTCTTAACAAAAGAAAGGAACGTTCTACGGTTTGAATTCCGTATTACTGTCGCAATACTTGTCTCTAAAGCAGATACTGTGATCCACATCACTGAGGAAGGATTGTGCGGGAATGATGTTTTATGAGTTCTTATTCACAAGCGTCTTTAAAGACATTATATTGGCTTAAAAAACCGTTATACCAAATACAATTTTAGATATGTTTGTACCTAAACAATATAAATATTGTGTGATAATTTAAAACTACTTATGTTTGAATAATTGTGTAGATTTTCACGGTTGGCAGCAATATGTTTGATGTGTTTTTGGGTAACACCGTGTGATAACTCCTTCTCGACCGACGTTTCGGAGATCGTTGCAGTCTCCATCTTCAGGGTAATGAATGTGATATGTGTTGTATCTGCTAAAGTACTTCACCGTTATACCATGTCGCCGGCAGTGTGTACGTGTGAAACAGAGAGTCCCCACACACATATTCATTACCCTGAATATGGAGACTGCAACGATCTCCGAAACGTCGGTCGAGAAGGAGTTATCACACGATGTTACCCAAAAACACATCAAACATACTACTTATGTTTGTTGTGATATTTTATTTTTACGTGAATTCTACACCAGAATAACATAAAGACAGTGTGACAATCATATTTTAATTTTTTTTAAATTTCAATATTTAAAATAAAATTCTTCCAAACAGATCAATAACCGACTTAAAATATAATATATCATACATATTTATTTGCAATAAAGTCAGGTGGAGAAGGTTCCTTGAGGCCTTATGCACCACGGAGGTGTGATAGGACAAAAAGAAGAAGAAGACATATTTATTTATTTACTATATTTACACAAACAAAGCATCTAATAAACAGTAGTGATAAGTAATAAAATATATATATTAAAATAGATTAGATGCCTCAGTAAGATGTGCACACCAAGTTCATGACACTGGTAGTTCAACTGTCTTGCACAATCTCTCAGTGTTATGAACCGTCAGGCAAAACAAGACATTAATTTATGATAAAGAAACATACAACTTACTAACTCACTAACCAGGAGGGGTAGGTAGAAAGAATCGACTGCCACGCTTTAACCGATGCGGCACTCCATCCTTCTCTTTTCGCCCCAGTAGAAACGTACAAATTAAGCCAAACAAGGCAACATCAAAGGACAAAGAAAAAATATACAAATCAGGTAAAATAAGACGAAAAAAAACAATCAAAACAAGCAAATTTAGACAACAAAGAGCACATGAAAAAGAAGAGATGTAGAACAATGTTCAATAAATTTACATCATATAATAAAATAAATGTTTTTAAGGTTAAGGCGTTAACACTGTGGAATTCCATTGATTAAATTGAATAAATGTTTTTACTTTATAAAATAGTTCATAAATTAAAGTGGAATAAAAACAGCGTTGTTTATTCAATTCCAATGTTATTAAGGAAAATTGTCAGTCAATCACTTTCTCTCTTCTAAAATGACGTATACTTAACAAAAATAAGAAACGACATGCATTAAGCGGGTGTCGGTTAATTAACTTCACTTTTTTAAAACAAAGTTCCCTTTGTTATTATCCAACCCCCTTGATACGCAGGGAAACCCGTTGGGAAAACGACCCCAGAGGTCATCCCCTCTTAGTAGGCCGTGAGGAGAATGCTACTCTCTGCATCTATAGAATCCGTTATAACGGCACACGACTACGCCTTTGCGATGAGAATGCTTATTCTCCTCCGGTCTACAAAGCAAAGGGAACATACTATTATATTTATGTCCGTAGCCAGCAGAGCAGCGGCGTGCGAAATTTACAAAGAAATAAAAATCTTTTAAAATTATAAAAGATGTATATCACATTTACAGAAATAAACAAAAATGTAAAATATACATGGTATATCACGATGACGACCTTTGTGTCACAGTGGTAAGAGCTATGATAACAACGCCGAAGGTCCTGGATTCGATACCCGGTGATGGCAGTATGATTGTCACACTGTCAATGATCTGGTGTAGAATCACGCGGCAAAAATATTGCGATTGATTAGCTTACTATTACATGTCATGAGAATCAAAAGCTTAAAAGTTGTTTACAGTATTTGGGTTGAAATAACATTGTGTATATATAAACTACCGCGTTAAAGGTCCAGCGGCATCCCAAGAATCAGAAAAAATTGTACAATTTGCTGCAAACCAATCCCATGGATTGAAACTAGAGTAGAATACTGTGGGAACCAAACGGCTTTTAAGAACTTCTAAGATAAAGTACCTAACACACGTGTCCGTAGCGCAGGAATAAGAAAAACTTGCGAAATAGAGGATATCGTTCGGTGGAATATATCTTTTAGAAGATACTTGAGGGACCGTGTAGCCAGATTATTTAGCGGCAGACTCGCATACACCTACAGTCACTACCGTCCACCTGGAAGAACAACTAAAATACGGAGGAATAGTTGAACTTCTTCATCACACGACACATGATTTCGGCATTATAGATCGTCAGATCGTTTAAGATTTTTATAATTTTTTGGAAGGATGATTTAAACAGACACGTCGGAATAACCTGGATGCAGTCTGCACAGGATATAATGAAATGGAAGTAAATGGAGGAGGCTTTTGTCCAGAAGTGGACGGGAATAGGTTTAGAAAGAGGAAGAAGAAGAAGAAGATCGTTTAAAAGTAACATAATAATTAATGGAATTAACATTATTCTTTTTCAAATACAACCACTTTAGACTTGGACACATTCATAACAAAGTGACTATTTTAACATACTTCATACATTATTGATACTAAACTTGCAGATTTTCTAAACTGTCAGCGGTTATTACAGCATCATCTGTATATATGTAGCTATAACAGCTGACTGACAAACTGTTCATATTAGTACAAAATTAATAAAAAATATTTCAAACATTCAATGCAATATTAACTGTTTCTTTAACAATGATAAACATGTTTCGGACAACCGGTACTTCTTCAGTGATACGTATTATAACATATTTAAAATATTATAAAATTGTTTACAAATATGATCAGTTTTAACAGATGCTATAAAGATTTAAAACATCTAAAACACAAAGTATGGCAAACATAGAAGAAATGATGTAAAACTTCACATTAAATAATAATTTTAGTACAAATTAAAACGTCGATTTCCTAGAAGTTATATAAAATGTTATGGGGACGACACGTTTCACCTTAAAAATGTTTTAGTAAGGCGTAACATATCATTCTCATAAATAATAATAAAACTTTTAGAAAATAGATGTTTTCATTCCGATTAATTTTATTATCCGTTTTTTTTATCCTATCATACATATATGAAGGATAAGGCTTCGAAAAAAAGTCTCTAACTGATATCATCATACACACCAGGTTAAATCTGTTGCTTTGACGACGTCATGCAAGGTTCTATTACGGGGGTCACTTGATCTATTTCGATTCCTCTTCACGCCTACATGAGATCGGTTCAGTGCACCCTTGCCGATGCAAGCTGAATTTATGGTCATTTTATAGCCACTTACGCCTAGACACTGGTTTTCTACTGACGTTTCATATGCAATAGTCCAGAGTATGGCATAATACACTGTTTGTGGCTATAATATCTTAATTATTAAACCGACAGGATTATTTACGAACATCTGGATTTTTTTTATTGTCTCCTAAACAATCATGTAAAACTACGTTTTAAATAATCAGTTTTCTAGAAGCTTTATTATATTTTTTGGGGATAACATGTTTTGCCAATGTTTTGTCACATTTGATAATGTCTTAGAAGGGTGAAACATGACATTCCCAAAAAATATAATAAAACTTCTAGAAAACTGACATTGAATTTTATTTCATTGTTCAAGAAACAATAGACAAAATTAATAATGATTTAGCAAGGCGAGACATGTCATTCCCATAAAATAATATATTATACAATAAAACTCCTAGAAAGCACACTTTTACATTCGTATTAAATTCCTCCAAGTTTTCCTCGGTTTTTCTCTATCTGTAGTTCCATTTACATTGTTTTAACATTCTATCTTCATTCATTCTTTCCATGTGTCCAAGCTATCTTTATACATTCAACATACCCAAGAAACAAATGAATAAACTTCCATCTGTCTTCAATTCATGGCTTACAAAACGTGTCTAAAAAAACTCGCATATTTCACAACATCCAAAAGATCTTCACTGACTTAAGGGTCCTGAAAGAATCCAGTATAAAATATGCTGGACGGTTTTTAAAGCGCTCACGGAATGGCACCAGCCTATATATCTGAACTTTGTGTGGCTGATAGCCCTAACTTGCGGCAATCTAAGCTTCGAACAGCAAACTCCTCGGCAACAGGCAGATTAGTTGAGCCAAAGCGCAACCCCAAGGCACATTTCGAAGATCGGCAGGTCCGTCCGCCTGGAATATGCTTCCTACACGCATCAGATGCATTGACAATCCGACAGATTTTAAATCTCACTTAAAAACCCATCTTTTCAAAATATCGCATAAAATGTAAACAACGGTTATCTGATTGCTGGTGTCACTTGCAGCTCTCATGACATTGTCAAAGCGCCCTTGAGGTGAGCTATTCACGAAAACAGCGCTATACAAATAAGCCTAATTATTATTATTATTTACTTTCCTTAATTTATTTTGTTCATAACATTTAAATTTGTACTGCATTCTTTTCGTATATTTTCTTTCGATACTATATCAAACACCAATTTTCCACATATTCATCTAAGATATCTTATTTTTACTGCATTTTATCTATGTTTGTCCTTCTTTTATCAGTTCCATACTTCGCTTCCATACATCATAGTCGGTACAAGAACACCATTTTGCACTGCCTTTGTAGCTTTTTTGGGTAGGTTTTTGTTTGCGTTGAATAATTTAGTTGCACCATTTACTTTGTCGATTGTCCCGATTCTCCTTTCAATATATTATACCTCTCCATTCGCCAATCCTTTCTAAACATTCTACAATAATGAATAATCTTTCAATAAAAGGCAACAAAAAAACAAAACACGAATATGAGAACATAAACAAACAATCCAAGGCCAACTGTTTTGAAATGCATAAAGTTTGTATTATATTTAACGATCGCAAAAACTGTTAGTTACATTTTTAAACATATTCGGGAAAACACGAAAAGCAAAATTTCCCATTAACTAAATGCAACGTTCATTTTATGAATAGTACGTTCGAATATTAATATTGTATATTGCGAATCGTATAGTATAAAAGGCCTCATTCAAAGCGCTTTCAAAATACGTTGATATGGGAGGTTCATTCTAATAAATTGCATTGAAGTGTATTTAATGAAAAAAGTACTATTTCAACATGCTTTATGGCCAATATAAATGCCACAATAAATTATACGGCCATTTGGTTTTTTCACAACTAGTATAACGTATGTACTACAAAAAATCAACGAATTTATACTAACTAATTAAAACTGCAACCGAATTTATTTATCTGGGATGCATGTTTGTAAGAGATGGAAAAATGGAGAAGGATATCGAAAAAAGGGTTAGAGCTGGAAACAAAATAAATGGTCCTCTCAATGTCATTACTGCAAATAGAAATATATCGGCTGAAGTAATGATGGCAGTGCACAACGGAGTTCTAGTGCCGATCATTATGTATGGAAGTGAAGTTTGGATTGGCAAAATAAGGATGAAATTAGGATACATGCCGTATAAATGAAGTCACTAAGAAAAATGTGCCAAAAACAATATATGATAGAATATCTAAGTAAGAAAGGCATTTAAGGCGGATGTATTAAAAGTTGTGAAAAGGTCACTAAGATGGTTTATATATATAATGAATGGATGAGGAAATAATAGTTAAAATGATTTTTTCAAGTAGTGTGAATGGAATAACAAGTCAAGACTGGCCAAGGAAGACATGGCATGAGCAAATAAATCAATTGCTTAAAGGCGGCCATGAGCGGAGTAGCAGCAATCGACGAGCGTGGATATCACGATGTGTGAATGTACAAGAGGCGCGAGAGTTATTTCAGGACACAACGGTGTGGCGGTATATCTTCTCCGCCTACTCCTCCGGAGAAACGGCGTGATGAACGTGACGACGTTATTTAGAAACTTGATTTAAATTCAAATAAACTAACTAACTTACTAACCATCACGCCATTTTCCGGAGGGGGATGCAGAGAAGATTGACCGTTCTGTCCTGACATACTTATCTAGTTTCCTCCACATTCATCCGTCGTTACATGCACGCTCGTCGATTTTTCCGATCTAACGGTCATGCCACGTTTTCCTTGGTCTTCCACGGCTTCTCTTTCCACTCACACTGCTTGTATTTAACATTTTAATCATCCTTTTCTCGTCCATTCGTTCCATATGTCCAAACCATCTAAGGTATGCTTTTTTTAGTTTTACTTATGATATAATCATCTGCCTAACATTTCTCCCTTATTTCGTCGGCCGCCTCCAAAAAGTTTCTCCAGCCTAACCTATTCAGAGCATTCGACTTCCACTGTCTAACTCCTAACAATTGTTTTGTTGACATTGTTGTTGACCTTCAAAACACCGTCAAGCTAATGAAACCTTGATAATAATAATAATAATAAACTATCTACGCATACATTATAAGACATACCGTTATAATGAGGATCCTATCAATAACAATAATCTTCCTTCAGACAAACAAACAAAAACAAACAAATCATCACGCCGTTCAGACAGAGAGAATGGACCGCCATACTACTCTATCCTGGCACACCTCTCTAGCTTCCTCCACATTCATACAGCGAGTCATATACGCACGTTGATTCTCCCGACTTCTAACATAACCAACCTTTAGAATTTGATGAATTTGGTCATGCCACGTTTTCCTCGGTTCGCCTTATTTACATTATTAACGTATCAGCAAACTCCTTGGCAATAGGCAGATTAGTTGAGCCAAGGCGCAACCCCCGGACGAATTTTGGAGATCGGGCTTTCGCAGTGGCAGGTCCGTCCGCCTGGAATATGCTTCCTGCACGTCTCAGATGCATTGACAATCCGACAGATTAAATTTCACCTAAAAACCCACCTTTTCAAAATATCGCATAAAATGTAAACAACGGTTATCTGGTTGCTGGTGTCACATGCAGCTCTCATGACTATACACATGGTCAAAGCGCCCTTGAGGTGAGCTATTCACGAAAACGGCGCTATACAAATTAGCCTAATTGTTATTATTATTATAGTATACTTCTTTACCATTCTTTCTCCATCCATGCGCTCCATATGTCCGAACCAACGCAGCGATCCTTTCATAATTTTGTTCATAATATTATGAAAGGACCTTCTTCCCTCTACATTCCTTTCTTATATCAGCATTTGAGATTCTGTCGTATATCGTTCTACCACCCGTACATCTTAGGAACCTCATCTCTACCACATTTATTCTGCTCTCATCCTTCTTTTGCCTGTTCCATACTTCGTTTCCATACATTAGGGTTGGGACCAGAACTCCATTGTGAACGGTCGTTTTCGCTTTCATTAATAAATTCTTGTTTCCATTAACTATTTTTAAAGCTCCATTCACCGTGTTACCCGCACCAACCCTTCTTTCGACGTCACTATCCGTTCGGCCATCCGCTGTGAACATGCTACCTAAATTCTAAATTCTCTTCTTTCACACTTATGTTACAATCTGTCATTTGCTCTTTTCTTTCAAAAACCATCACCTTTGACTTTTCAACATTCATCATTAAATCATTTGACTTGCATACCTCATACATTCTCGACTCCAAGGAAGCACTGGCAGTGTTAGGGTAAATGGGGACATCACGTCTTGGTTTGATATCACAAAGCGTGTTAAGCAGGGCTACGTGATGTCTCCATGGTTGTATAAGCTGTATATGGACAAGTGAACGAACTGAAAGGAATAAATGCTGGTGCTAAGATGAGTGATTTGTCTGTAAATTGTCTGCTTTACGCGGACGATGCCGATGTTCTTTCATATTTTTATACTAAAATAATCGATGCATTTTTATTAAACGTCGGATTCAAAATCACATATCAGAAACTTAAGAGAGAAACTTAGTTCTGGTACATTTGAATGTCAATCTTAATTATAACGGAGTCTTGGTTACATTCCACTAGAGGTTTCAATACTGTCAAGCTCTATTTCTCTCGTACAGCAAAACTTTAGAATAGCAAACAAGATATTTAAATGAGAATGGCGGCAGCTGTATTATTTAACACAACATATTTTTCCACTTCCATATGTCTTGGTGAAATACAAATTGATAAATTTCTTTTTATATTGAGTTACTGTATCCAAAGAAATATCATGTTATTTGATATGTAATCTTTACGATTTTTTTAATAAATAAAGAATAAAATAACAGCGTATTAAAAACCATTGCTTTATATATATTTCAACGAAATTCGGTTAGCCATAACATAAGTAAAGTTTACAATGTGAAAATAAAACAAAATAATATATGTTGAACGTTCGACCAATGCTTTGTTTTATAAACACGAAACACGAAATTCTAATAAAATTAATGTTCACAATTCAACAATCCAAAGAACTTTATATTGAATATTAAGTGCGTAAATTTTCATCTAGGTGAAGTCTCGTCAATTTACCAATAGGCGTAATCATTCATTTTTGTAATCGATAATACTCGTACGAGGTATCCAGCGATATATTTCCGATTTTTAATTTTATTAATGCTCGATTGAGAAGTGCTCTGGAGACGCAGGGGTGTTTTGGTATCATGAGAGTTACGGATTCGTCAGTCACTATGGAGCGTTGGACAGGAGAGCAGCGTGCTTAGGCTATTGAGGCGTACCTAACTTTTTGCCCATTAGGCTTTTTACCCATTACCATGCGGCGTAAGTTTTGTATACCGACTCATGCAATGTTTAATTATCGTTTGGCTAGTTTTATGATAAAATATGTATCAAAATTTATGTATTAAAAATACGTTATAGAAACATGTGTTTTAAATAAGTTTTATTTAATTTTATGTTCATGACATGTTTTGCCTTGCTAAGGCATTATCAAATGTCTTTGATAATGTATTAACAGGGCGAAATATTTCATTCCTATAAAATATAATAAAACTTCTAGAAAACGGGCGTTTTAATTCGTAACAATTACGAGTCTTTTAGAATTGTTTACGGTTGTAACATTTATTTTTCATGTAATGTTGTATTTAAAAATAAACATATAAAATTAAAATTTGAAACACAACACTATATTTTTCACCTTAGTTCATCCAATATCTTTATAAAATTATAATAAAAATATTAAAACGCGACAATGTTTTGGAAATCCTCAAGTCGGTGAAGTTGGAATAACACATACTTGATAATCAGATTCCTCCATTTGCTCCTTTCTCTCTAAATACCCTTTCCACTTTTAGTTTGCCAAGGTCCCATTCCCAATAATAATTTATTCCTGTTATTTTCAAATGAATTTATGTATAATACTTACTTATAGTTACATATTCTTCTTCAGCTTATCGCTGTCTACTCATGGACGAAAGCCTCCTCCATGTCACTCCATGTCGATCTCTCTCTCATATTATTACTGTAAAAATCAATTATTCCCCACTGTTTTTAGTCCGCGTAATTTTTAGTAAGTAGTTATAATATTTTATTGTGTTGATTTGTTAATGTGTTTTTTCTCCACTGTTATAAGTCCTCATATTTTTAGTGAGTATTCATTATATTGTATCTACATATAAAAATTCTTTCTGACACCTTAAGATGGAGGTACCTCCGAAACATTGGCGTGTTTAAATATTTTTATTATTATTTTATAAAGATGTTGAAGAAAATAAAGTGGAAAAAATACAGTGTTGTGTTTCAAATTCCAATTAACAATGGAATTCTACAGTGTTAATGCTTTAACATTCAATAAAAAATAAACATATCACATATCTAAAATATTTTCTCATAATAAGGAAGCTTAGGTTTAAGATGATCACATGACAAATACTTGAATTATGAAGTATGTATTCTCTTTTGTGATGATTTGTTTTGAAGAGATACTTGATTAAACGTAACATGGAGCATACATATCATGAACATTGAAAACAGGTACAAAAAGTGTTAGGAAAGATTACAAGTAATTGAATCATTGAGACTGTAAATAGCATGATCTTATTATATACGAACATTCCTTTAAAGGATAAAGCAGGAATGTTTGGAGAACACGAGGCAAAAAATGTATATATTTTGCGTTGGGTTGTCTTCGTAACAATATTTTTATTCCAAAAATAATATTAGCAAAAATCAGTTCTGATTTCAACCATAATGTATATAATCAAAGCATTGAACTTATGAAAAAGAATGAGAGCAGAATAAATGCGATAGAGATTAGATAATTTATACACATATGTGGAACTACTTTATGGCTATGAAACTAGGATTCTGAAAGTGAATGTTATGAACCGGTTGGAGTCATTTGAGATGTGGATATACCGCAGAATGCTCCGTATATCGTGGACTGATAGTCAGTAATACAGACGTACTACAAAAAGCCATAGCAAAAAGAGAGCTGTTGTCGAGTGTGAAAGTCAGGAAGGTGTCATATTTGGGTCATGTGCTAAGTGGAGAGAAATACCATCTCTTTTGACTAATATTAATGGGTAAAGTAGATAGACGTCAGGGAGTTGGTAGATGGCAGTTATCCTGGCTGCGGAACATAAAATAATGGACAGGAATGACCAGAGTTTAGAGTTTGTTCCAAGTGGCACAGGACAGAGATGCCTTTGCTGTAGTGAACGCCAACGTTGGGGGACCTGACATGGCACCGAAAGAATAAGAAGATATGTCGTACGACAGAATTCCAATTGCCGATGTCTGAATGATGGAATCTAGAGCGGAAAAAAATACTATAAATAATATAATGAAATTATCAATGCGTTGTTTAGAACATAGAACGCATGGGTGAATAGAGAATGGTTAAAAAAATTGTACGTTTACGTTGTGAATGGAGTACGGAGTCAAGGAAGTCCGAAGAAACATGGCATGAGCTGGTTTATCAAATTCTTAAAGTCGGCTTTATTAGAAGTGGGAAGAATTGACGACGAGTACGACTCGCTGCGCTGTAAGGATGTGAAGGAAACTAAAGAGGTGTCAGGATAGAGGAGTTTAGCGGTCTATTCTTTCTGCTTACTCTTCCTTTTCTTGTGTTTTAATACACTTAACGCGTTATTACTGTAGAATTCCAAAATAAGGACTTTTTTAATGAATAAAAACATAATTTTTTCCATTATAATTTTACATAATTCGAAAGTTTCACACCTTCGTCATCAGGAGAACGACATAAACTGAGTTAAGGTAAGTTTTAACTTACTTCTTACTTGCTCGTACGTCCCATTAGTTCCTTTCCCCCCTACTTACCCCTAATACCACACAATATACACTCAGAATCTGATGGGTCCGCATCGAAAACCTTTGGTTTAAATTAATCGTATTTTATGATGCCTTTATTTAAAAAAAGTCCATTATTACAAGTCGTACCAGACACTGCAATATTACATTTTACCATTTATTAGCAGCTGATAATAGCGCTGAGTGGTGAGGGGGTTGATAAACGTTACGTCATTGATGTGTCCACGTTTTTCAGTAAAATACAATCAAGACTAAACAAAGGCTCGAACAACAGGGACAAACACCTCTAAAGCTCAAGGCCCCCAGAACCGTTTATCATTTTCGTTTTTCGTTTGTTCTTGACCAATATTAAGCTCAACTGCGTACATATGTATGTTTTTTTGAACGAAAAAGAACATGTTTGTAGTTAGTGAAATCGAGAAAAAAATTAACAGAATACATGTATTGTCTAAAATTATTAATAATACTTTATTTAATTTTAACCAAACTAGCGATTCTTTACACAAATAAATATCATATTAAATAGTGATAAATTAAAGATTTTGTGCGCAGTTTATATCATTCTCCCGATGGTAAGGTATAAAACCTCTGAAACATAAACTCAAAAGTGGAAAAAAAACTGTGTTTAAAATTGAAATCTGTTTCCTAGAAATTTTGTTTAATCCAATCTAATCGAATGTTGAACATGTCATCCACATAAAATATAATAAAACTCTTAGAAAAAAGACGTTTTTAATTCCTATTAATTATTTATCTGGAGTCAAACATCATTGTTCAAGAAACAATTAATAATGAAAATTTATAAAAATTAATTCAATCCTAAGTTATTTCGAGACGTGTTTCGGTTGTGACCCAACCTTTTTCGATTGTGCATCGAAAAAGTTTGGGTCATACCAGAAACATATCTGTAAAAAGTGTAATAAAGTGTAGTTATACATATTTATTCAAATATGAATCCACAACACAAAGTGAAGGGGAATAAAGAGGTGAAACAATTTTTTTATATATATTTTATTAATGTTTTGGATATTTCGTCTATTTTAATCTGTCTGAATGCTTAACTTGATACCAGCTAAATTACGTCGTTTGAAATCTAACAGTTAGTGTGATGTGTTAAATTCAAAATTATCTCGTAGAAATGATACAGTCACAGGTATTCATTGAAACACTTTCATGTCTTGTTTCTGTGAAGTTATACGACATTCCGGTAGGCATCAGGTGGCATTATGTTTGTTTCATCCAACGAGTTCCGCCAGACATGACAGAGGAGATGAAATTTAATTTACCACCATACAAAGAGAATGTAAATCGCTCTTAAGAAATGTTAATTCCAAAATGTGTAGCTAGACATCAAAGCGCGGAACGAAAAATAAATTATTTTTAGTTTTGAAAATTTCTACTTTAAATTTTCTAAAAAATGTTGAAATAGCCATAATGTTGCCTGACCTCCAATAGCAGAAGAACACCAAGAAGAAGATCTTAAAATGAATTCCAGACTAACAGGATTTTATTATTAAATTTAACAAAGGATCCTTGAGATAGTTTGGACGTATAGAACGAATGGACGAGAGAAGAATGGTTTAAATGTAAAGAAAAGCCTTGTAAATCGAGGAAAGCATAGCATGACCAAATTAATCAAATACTTAAAGGCGGCCTCATTCAATTCGGAAAAATCGAAGAGCGCGCATATTACGATGTATGAATGTAGAGGAAGCTAGAGAGGTATGACAGGACAGACCAGTGCGGCAGTTCATCTTCTACCTATCTCTCCGGGAAAAGGCGAGATTAGTTAGTTAGTTAGTCAGGGTTGTCTTAATTTGGAAAGAAAATTAAAAAGTGTGATCTCTTGTATATACTCGTACACTTTTTGTATACTTTTATTATTATAAAACAAAAAAACTAACTAACTAACTAACCATCACGCCGTCTCCCCGGAGGGGTAGGCAGAAAGAATGGAACGCCACACTGTTCTGTCCTGACATAGTTCTCTCGCTTCCTCTACATTCATACATCTTGTCATGCACGCACGTCGATTTCTCCGACTCCTCACGTGACCGACATTCAATATTTGATTGATTTGATCGTGCCACGTTTTCCTCGGCCTTCCTCTATTTCTAGCTCCGTTCACGCCGTTTACATATACCTTCTTTACCATTATGTCTTCACTCATTCTTTCCATGTGTCCAAACCATCTTAATGACCCTTTCCTTATTTTGTTCATAACACTTTCATTCGCACCACATTCACTTCTTATACTTGCATTTGTCACTCTATCATATACAGATTTGCCACACATTCGTCTTAGAGATCTCATTTCTACAGCATTTATTCTACTTTCATCCTTCTTTTGCCAGTTCCATGCTTCACTTCCATACATAAGGGTCGGCACAAGAACACCATTGTGCACTGCCATCTTGGCTTTTTTGGATAGGCTTTTGTTTGCGATGACAACTTAAAGTGCACCATTTATTCTGTTGCCTGCCCCAACCCTTCTTTCAATATCCTTCACTACCCTCCCATCCTTTGTAAACATACTTCCTAAATAAACAAATTCATCCACTTGTTCCAGATTTTCACCGTTTACACTAATGTTGCAGACTGTCATGCTTCCTTCTTTTTCGAAAATCATTACCTTAGACTTATTCACATTCATCATCAAATCGTATCGCTTGCATACCTCATACATACTAGACACCAGGGCTTGCAGTTCGTGCTCGTTGTCTGCAAGTAGCACAGCGTCGTCCGCATACAACAAACAGCTTACTGACACACCGTTCATTTTTGCACCTGATTCCAACCCTTTCAGCTCATTCATACACTTGTCCATATATAGATTAAACAACCATGGAGACATTACACACCCCTGTTTTACACCTTTATTGATATTAAACCAGGCTGTAAGATCCCCATTTACTCTGACACTAGCAGTGCTAGTGTCAGAGTAAATGGCATTATAAAGCAATGAAACATAACATATAAATTATAAATGAAACATAAACAAATAAAATGAAACAACAAATAAAATGAAACATAAACAAATAAATTATAAAGCAATGAAACATAAAATTTATTATTATATTATAATTTTATGAAACATGTTAAATTAAAACATGATAGACAGGCGTATTCAACACAAAATGAAAATTAAATCTGATTTTATGACAAAACGTTGGTGTTATTATTGATTTTAATTATATTTAGTAACACATGAAGATTAAGTGTATCCCTGAAACACATTATGCCAATTTATTTTTTATGAAAATAAAAATATACAGAAAGTCAATTTAAAGCGTTAAATTGTCTTATCAAATAAACAATAAAATTGCTCAGTGTTAACGCCTTAACGTTAAATAAATTAAAAGATTTCCTCATTTAGTAAAAATAACTTTGTATAATAACATCGCTTATTTAGGAGTTACTCGTCTTTGGTCGTGGCTGAACTTTGTCAGGGTAATACAATAATAACAATAGTTACTTTGTTACGCTGCCTTAAGTAGATCACGAGTCTGAACTAAATGACGCTTAAATAAATAAGTCCGTGGAATATCAAAGATCTTGTTATTTATCGTTTCTTGAACATTCATCTTCATATTAATTATATTAACTTCATATTATTCATATTAATTATGTTAACTTCATATTAATTATATAATATAATATATACTTCAGGAGGATTTCAACCATGACAGTCTGCAACATTAGTGTGAATGGTGAAAATTTGGAGCAAGTAGTTGAGTTTTTTTTATAAATTATGTCATTCATAAATTTTTTTGTTTACCACAAATGCTTTTAAATATGTAATTTAATTGAAAATGCTTTCAAAAGGGTCAATGATAGAGATATGATTTGGGTAACACTGTTAGATAAAAATGTTAAAATCACACACAAGCCCTTATAAATTCCTTTGTCATCTCACGTGTCGACTACTACAACTCACTCTATGCCGGATAACCCAAGAAGCAACTGGATAGACTGCAATCCATTATGAATGCTGCAGCAAGATTAATTTTTGGTGCACCAAAATTCACCCATATAACCTCAATGCTTTATCGATTTCACTGGCTAAGGTTACCTGAGAGAATCGATTATAAACTGTGTCTACTTGTTCACAAGGCCTTACATGGACGAGCGCCCCACTACCTCACAGAACTTTGCAAGCTGATAGATTTGAACCCTCGGCAGTCAACTCTACGATCCTCGAAGGAAGAAGCAACACACAAACTTCTCGTCCCGCGGCGCCAAGGAGCTTCAAACTTCGCAGATCGCAAAAATGGCGCTATATAAATCATCACCATCATCATCATCATCATCAACAAGCATTTATTATTTATTAATTAATTTGATTACAATTCTGTTTATTATAATAATCAAATCATTATAATGGTAATGCACTATGTTTTATTTCAAAATATTTTTCATATTATTTTAATGAATACTTCAACGGTATTTGCGAACCCTGACATCTTATCATCTTATATAATAACAATATATTTACATAAATAGGTATTTCGTAAGATGTTCGACGAAAGGCAGCTCGTTAATTATACCTCATTAAGTTTATATTAACTTTGAAGATCAATGAACTTTCGTAATCTACTAATAATTAACCAGATCTAATATCACAAACAATCACTCTGAATAGTCAAATTTGATTCTTCAAGAATATAAGTACGGCATAGAAATTTAGTTTTATCGTTTTTATAAAGAATATTGACAGGTGTAAAAATAATTTTTATATTTGTTCCAATGACAATTTGAATAATTTCTTCAATATTATTTCAAGTTCTTGCTGGTGTCTGTGCCTAATTACAGCTAATTTAAAAAACGATGGATACGTGTAACATAAATCAAATAAACAAAAAAGTCCGGATCGTCCATGTCAACATGTGCAACATCGAAAAAAACATTATGTGTTATTACATTATGTGCTAAATTAAAAAAAACGGTGGATTCGTGGAACATAAATTAAATAGCCAATACGTGCACCATATAAAAATAACATTTTGTATGAAATTATTTTTAATTTGTTATTTTATTTTATATCATTGTATTTTATATTATTTGTTTTAAATTTATTTTGTGGGTGTTGGACGATCGAAGTGTGTTCGGGAGATGCCTATTGGTGGCGATGAGGTTCGCAACCCATCACACCGCGTCTCCCGCGGAGCGAAAAGAGAAGGATGGAGTGCCGCATCAGTAAAAGTGTGACAGTCCATTCTTTCTGCCTACCCTTTCGGGGAGACGGCGTGATGGTTAGTTAGTTAGTTAGTAGAAATTTTAGTTGAAAACTTTTATATTGATGTACTGCAGTCAAAACATAATGAGATATTTTTTTAACCTTTCTACATCAACAAATATAATTAAAAATCAAATTAAAGAGATTATTTTTTTTAATTAGAAATATAATTATTTATTTTAAATTGTATTGAAGAATTTTCCGGAAAGAAATATGTAACTGAGATTGTATTTTGGTGAAGATACCTTAGATAATAGCTATAGTTCTAATATATCATATTTATCGTTTCTTGATCAATGATAGAAAACTCCATATTAAATCATTACTATGATTGAAAACGTCTGTTTCATTATATTTTATGTGAATGACATATTTTGCCTGTCTTAGGCATTATCAAATGTAATTATTACACCATTTTAAATGTCATATTTTACAATTTATTAGATAAGTGAAACATGTCATCCACATAAATTATAATAAAACTTCAAACAGTGGAAACCATTCGTATTAATTATCTAAGTGACCACGTTAAGAACGCCAGAATATTGGAGATTTGTGAGGTTGAGCTTATCGTTAGATAGAGTAAACAGAGAAGGAAGGACTGGTTAGGTCATGTCCAAAAAATTGACACCGCTAGACTCCTCTTGCACTACATAATCAGCTTCTTGGGACATCTGGGAATCCACATAAGTAAGAAAAAAGAAAATGCATTTTTTTAAACCTAGATTAATAATTTTATAAGGATTAATTATTTAATTGTATCTCAATAGAGACGAAGATGTAAATTGTTTTTTGGGAACAGAAGGTGGTGGCCGAGGCGCTTACAGGACTTATGACCTGTCATTGGTTGGGTTGAGCGATCGCTTTATGTTTAACAACATTCCTCATTCTGCCTTTTTTTTCCTTATGACCACCACGTCTGACAAATTTTTGGAACTTGTATATATGGTAGGATTCCACGCCTATCTTAACATTTTTAAGTTCACTCTACACTAGCGTCATCTATTAAGATTGGAAAGCATTAAGCAGAAAACCTTTATTAATGTACTGTGAAAGTCTCTGCAAATCATACAGTACTAGATTTCGCCTGGAGATGTCTCTCCAATTTTAGTTTAGATTAATAGTGTTTTAATATTTTTTTTATTTGATTAAATAATAAAACAGTTGTTCCGATAGTTCGCAAACAAAAATACGTATTGTATACGATACATCAAATCAGTCGAGCGCGCAAATGAAAATTTGAAATTTCGAACGCCATTGATAATATTCGAGGTTAAGCGCTCAAATGGTTTAATAAATTGCGGGAAACAATTGTTGGAGAAAAAAAACGTAATGCAATTGTACAGTTATAGGGGTGGTCGCTCTATTTAGGGGGTTATTTATCCCGGTGCCGGCGGCCGACTGGGGATGTACTGGGTCATGGAAGGCAGAGCTATTTCGGGACTTGAAGCGCTGGGTACATTTCAGAGTTGGGCGGCTCGGAAGAGTGCACTTAGCTGAAGAACTATTCTTAGCAGAATTATGAAATACGAAACAGCACAAATTCCCACAAGAAAGAAGGACAAATAAATTTCCCAAATGTTACGTAATAAGGACCCAGACAAACTTTGAATACGTGACGAGAAAATGAAGTACATAAATAAAATGTTATATGAAACAATCTTCTTGTTCTTCTTTCCTCTTGCTTCTTTCCTTTACTCGGGGTCAGCTTTTGATTATTTTGGTGCCAGTTATATCTTTGGTAAGCAACTTCCTCCTAAAAGCCTATATGGCCTTCATGTCCCGAAAGAAATGACGATAAAAGAGAAAAAAATTAAATTAGTTTTATCGTTTTTATAAAAAATTTTGACAGGTGTAAATTTTTTTTTTTCATTTGTTCCAATGACCATTTGAATATTTTCTTAGATATTATTTTTTTGTTCTTGTTGGTTAAGTGCCTAATTACAGCTAATTTAAAAAAACGGTGGATACGTGTAACATAAATTAAATAAACACAAAAGTCCGGATCGTCCATGTCAACATGTGCAACATCGAAAAAAACATTATGTGTTATAACATTATGTGCTAAATTAAAAAACGGTGGATATGTGGAACATATTATAAATTAAATAGACAATATGTGCACCATCTAAAAATAACATTTTGTGTTAAATTATTATTATTTTGTTATTTTATTTTATATCGTTGTATTTTATATTATTTGTTTTAGATTTATTTTGTGGGTGTTGGACGATCGAAGTGTGCGCGGGAGATGCCTATTGGTGGCGATGAGGTTCGCAACCCATCACACCACGTTTCCCGCGGGGCGAAAAGAGAAAGATGGAGTGCCGCATCAGTAATAGTGTGACAGTCCATTCTTTCTGCCTACCCTTTCAGGGAGACGGCGTGATGGTTAGTTAGTTAAGTTGAGAATTGAATCAAACATCAGTGTTCCTATTCGACCATGTGGTGCATGAATGTTCATGCATTCAAGTATAAAGAAATAAATCTATTTCACGAACAAATGGAATCGGAACACAAGCCGACAGAATACATTATATGAGGAGAACGACTGTTAGAGCAAACGTTTGAATATTAATTTGACTAACAGACAGGAGGGGGTGTTATACTGATTGCATGTAGACTCGCGGATATTCGCCTGGCCGGACAATCGTGATTGACTGAAAGCCATTATGCTTGTTTGACTTAAGTACGTGCTTGACTAACGTGTGCTTTATTTTTATCGGTGGGAGTGGCACTATAGGAAAAATAACCGTTCACACTCTCGTGAGATGACATTAGGTCTATGAGGACGATCTTCTTAATAATAATAATAATAATAATAATATGCTTACTTTTAAAGCGCCGTTTTTGTGATGATTTCACCTCAGAGCCGACTGGTAAGTGCTTTGACTGCCACACCGAATTCCCGGGTTTGATTTTTTGCGATGGCAGTGTGATTGTCACACTGTCTAATACATCTCACAAGAATCATTACAATAGCTGTCTAAAGAGAGATTCAACAAAATAATAATGTTTTAATCTTATGGACTGTTTAATTTAAAACACTATATTTTATCACATTTTAAATTATTTTTAGTTATCTAAGGTGGCAAACTAATGGATGTGGTACGTGGATGGGACCCATTCAAAGTAGTCTTAAAAGAGATCGGATCCAAATACGTCACCGAGGACAGACAGTCCGGGAGATGCCTTACAATAAGAACCTATCCGAAGTAAATGGGGCAAGGTTAGGTTAGGTAAGGTTAGGTTAGGTTAGGTTAGGTTAGGAGCATAGTTATTGGGCAATAAACTGTAGTTCAAAATACCCCCAAATATGCCACCTGTGCTGCTCAACACGATAAACTCAGTTTTTAAATATTTTTTGTTTTGTGGAAAACCCCTTAGCAACTTTTTAAAAACCAACTTTTCAATTGTCGCGACAGATTTACCGAATCTTATGTTTCTTCGTCATATAATATTAGTTCACTTCTGGCCAAAGATCTCCTATATCCGCTTCTATGCCACTCTGTCTTAAGCAGACGGCATCGTCGTTTTTCGACGCGTCAGTTCAGGTCATCCTTTCATCGTATTTACCCTGAATTCTCTTTGCCGTTGAACTTCTACATTACAGATCTTTCTTATTCGGAATTTCTTACTCTGTCTCTGAGTGTCGTTTCCGCAACGGATCGAAGAGTCCATATTTCTGTGATTTTTAGGAATTTTTTTGTTCTGATGGTGTCAGCCCTCGTTTCGATTCCATATGTCAACGAACGCATGTCTTGTAAATTCCTATTTTGCTCTCCTTTAGCATAATTTTGTTTTTCCATACAGCATTTTTTAAGCAGCCAGCCACAACGGCAACCCTGTTTGTTTGTTCTCTGACTTCTCCGTAGAGGTCACTGCGGTTTGATACATCAACATGTAAGTACTTGAAATGCATCACTTGTTTCATTATTTCATCATCTTATCCTTGCCATTCATCACTAGTGAAATTTTATCCATGAATGAATTTTTCCAGTTTCACTTTCAGAATACTTTTGAATATTTTTTGGGAAGCAGATAAAAGTGAAATTCCACAGTAATTTTCCGGAATTGTTTTGATGCCTATCTTAAAAATAGGAATGGTAACAACAAGTATAATGGAAATTAAAATAATAATTATTATTATTATTACTTTGTTCAATCGAGTGAAATCGATGTATAGGGTAAAGCTATCATATTAGGTCCTTACATATGAAATTGGCGTTTTGTATGGGAGGAACATAAAGTTGATTTTTTTTAAATATAATATATTTATTTAATCAAAGTATGTACCATTGCTATCTATGCACTTTTGCCATCTCATAGGTATTTCATCGATCCCTTTACTAAAAAAACCATTCGGACGGGAATCAATAAAATCTTTGAAGTCGGTTTGGACTGCCCCATCGGAGTTGAATTTTTTCCCTTGCAAGAAGTTATCCAAATTTCGAAAAAAATAGTAATCTGTTGGGGCAAGGTCCGGAGAGTACGGTGGATGTCTTAAATATTCCAATTGAAGCTCGTCTAATTTGGTAGCCGTCTGTTGTGCAGTGTGTGGTCTAGCGTTATCATGAAGCAGCAGTGGCCTAGAGCGATTAACCAGCCTCGGTTGTTTAGCAGCTAGCTTTTCCATCATGGTTTGCAGTTGCTGACAATAGACATCTGCCGTAATCGTCTGGCCAGATTTAAGAAAGCTGTAGTGAACGACACCATCACTAGTCCACCAAACGCTCACAAGTAACTTTTTTGGAGTCAATTTTCGCTTGGGGCATGGTTTGGCTGGTTCGGCAGGGTTCAGCCATTGCGATGAGCACTTCCGATTATCATACAGGATCCACTTTTCATCACAGGTAATGATTCGATTCAAAATCCCTTCATTATTGTGCCGGTTGAGTAATGCAACGCAGCAGTCAACGCGCGTTTGTTGATTTGCTTCACTCAATTCGTGAGGTACCCACCTTTCAAGCTTTTTCACCTTCCCAATTTGCTTCAAGTGGATTAAAACAGTTTTATCATTAACACCGCAGCCTGCAGCTAACTCGGACGTGGTTTGCGATGGATCCGCTTCCACAATAGCCTTCAATTCTTCATTATCAACTTTGGTCTCCGGCCGTCCACGGGGCTTGTTCTGCAGGTCGAAATTTCCAGAACGAAAACGTTGGAACCAAAACGCACTGTGTTTTCTTTTGCGGCACCGTCGCCATACACATCATTAATCCTTCGAGCCGTTTCTGCAGCACTGGTGCCACGGTGGAACTCGTACTCGTAAATAACGCGATATTTCAAGTTTTCCATTTTGTAAACTGAGTGACGCAAAGAAAAAAAACAATTGAGCAAAGAACAAATGAATTATTATTTTCGAAACACAAATGCTTGGGTTAATAGCTGTATAAATTTGAATTTGGAATTCCTAACCAAAGAGAAGATATTTGAGATCAAAGTTGCTAGTACGGCAAAACGCCAATTTCATATGTAAGGACCTAATATTATTTCTCGTAACATGTGAACGGTAGATGTAACATGTGAAACATGTGGATCTGTCGCCATTTTATTGTGATGTGAATTCTATACCAGACCAAAGACAGTGTGACAATCACACTGCCCTCGAAAGTTGGTATAACATATATCACATTCCACTTGGCCACGAAAGTTGGTATAACATAAATCACATGTCACGAGAATCACTATGATAGCTATAATACCCTTTACATCGATTTGGCTCATTCTGTCATGATGTAAAAAGCGATTCAACAAAATAATAATAATAATAATGATAGTGGGAGTAAATTGTTATTTTACAAACAACACCGTTTAATTTGAAATTATATCACACTTCTTTATTTTTTTATGATTTCATCGCGACAGCTGTTTTGCTAACTGAAGTTGGCATATGGCGCAAAACTATTGTATTTTTAAACTTAACATTTTTAATGCAGTCTAAAAGATAATAAAAATTGTTTCTATTTTATTTTAAAAGGTTGTCTTTGAAAACAGTAACATCACCCTTTTAGTGGACTTATTCGATACATACAACGAAGCAAGTCTTAAAGTGTGTAATAAAACATTTTTTCGAGTAAAACACACCAATAAAGCAGCACTTATTGAGTAGCTTCCCGCCATTAATATGGCGTTCCGGTTAATTCGCTATCGAGCAGTAACGCCCCAATTTATTGTAAATCTTTTAAAGAGGCTTAAACAGCAAATTTAAAAAAAAAGACATCGCGTCATCTTCCCGAAGGGGTAGGTGGAAAGAATGGACCGTTGTGTCTTATACCGCTACTAGAAATTAACAATAAAAAATCTCTTCAATAATTGCGAACCCTTTTTAAGTTTATTTTTTGTTGTGAAAATACAATGTTTTTTAAAAATTATTCAAACATAAAAAATCGCTTATTTTGTATTAAAACAAACACATGTTTCAACGTTTTTTGAACAATTAAATTAATTGACAAGTAAATCTTTTTTAATTTGAAATAAGTTTTATTCTACTTTTTCTATACGTTCTACTAAATATATAATACAAAATTAAAATATTTTTTAAAATTTAAATTAATGAAAACTTCTAAAAAAGTGACGTTTTCATTCGTCAAATAATTTTGTACGTTGTTTTACATAATTGTTCAAGAAAAAATAAATTAGATTTTTTTTTAAATTTAAAATCGGAAATTCTCATAAAATATTTTAATAAATGTCTAAATTTGCGCATTGGAAAGTTTGTGTCATAACCGAAATACGAGTATGTATGTAAAAACAAAATGATGTTTAATATTTAAAAAATATAAAGTGTAATTTTATTTATTCAATTGTATATCCGCAACACAAAGAGAAGGCAGATATAGTATAAAAAGATCATGAAAGTATCTGGGATTAAACTTAAGCCCCTTGGATCATTCACGAAGCTTTCTCTCACATAGAATACCAGACCTACGTGTATAACTAGTCTTGTGAAATATTATTTACGATATTCAGTTATTAAAAGTTCACGAGGCGTTAATGTAACGGGCTTAAGTGCTTCTCAGTGTAATCTAATGGTTCCTTGGCACTAAAATGTCAAAGAAAATCGACCCGGTGAAAATCAATATTTAGAAAGCAGTATTTTTACGCTGAAATCAACGGTGAAACATCAAATGGGGATGTGATGGCCACATCGCGTGACTCCGGAGACAAGAATTGTTATTCAATCGTTGCTTTATATAGCCGATGGCAAATGGAAATAAACTAAAATGCCTCAAAAGCAAGTATTTAAAAAAAACATAATTTTAGTCCATTTTTTTGGCTGAAACACTATAATAATTCAACATTATTAACTGTTAAAATTGATAGCACTTTTATGGTATCACAATTTTTATTATGAATTATGTTTCTTCACCTAATTATTATTAACTGTAACTACGCTTTTTTATTTCTATTATGTGTTATTTTCCTTTCTAACCGCTATTTTTTTCCACCTTTATTACATTCGTTTGTAAAATTATCACAGATTTCCCAGACTTAATTTTAACTATGACTTATCATACTCGTGAATTTTTTGTAAGTCTTTCATTTTGTATCTTTAATTGTTTGTAACACCTGATGATGCCAACATAGGTTGGCGAAACGGCTGTGCGACAGTCAAAAAGTGAATTAGTAAATTGTGATATCACATTCATTTAAACAATATTTGTGTCTTGAATGGTAAAAATAATAGCTCACTCACTGTAATGAATACGTCTCAAATATATATAATACATACTCGTATTTTGGAAACCACGTGTGTATATACGAGGTCTGTTCAAAAAGTACCGCGAATTTTATATTTTTTCAAAAAGTATTTATTTATTCATGAATATCTATTTTGTCCCCTTCAAAGTAATTCCCCTCGGATATAATACATTTATGCCAACGTTTTTTCCAATCCTCGAAGCACTTAAAAAAATCATTTTTTGTGATCTTGTTCAGCTCCTCCTTCGATGCCGTCTTTATCTCCTCAATCGTGGCGTAGCGTCGTCCTTTCATGGGCCTCTTCAGTTTTGGAAACAGGAAAAAGTCACAGGGGGCCAGGTCTGGGGAATACGGTGGCTGCGGCACCATTACTGTGTTGTTTTTGGCCAAATATTCGCGCACAAGCAACGATGTGTGAGCAGGGGCGTTATCATGGTGCAAAAGCCAGTTTTTGTTCTTCCACAAATCCGGGCGTTTCTGGCGGATTGCTTCGCGCAAATTGCGCATAACTTGCAGGTAATATTCCTTATTGACCGTACTACCCTGTGGCAAGAACTCATGATGCACCACGCCCCTGCAATCGAAGAAAACTGTGAGCAAAACCTTCACGTTCGACCGAACTTGGCGCGCTTTTTTTGGTCTTGGCTCATGCGGCAGCTTCCATTGGGATGATTGAGCTTTGGTTTCCACGTCATAACCATAAACCCATGATTCGTCACCAGTTATGACCCTCTGGAGCACATTTGGGTCGTCACGGACCGAGTCCAACATCTCCTGAGCAATGTTAACGCGATGCTGTTTTTGGTCGAAATTGAGCAATTTTGGCACGAATTTCGCGGCGACCCGACTCATGCCCAAATCATTGGTTAAAATCGAATGGCACGAGCCAATCGATATGTTTAGGTCCTCAGCAACTTCTCTAACGGTGATTCGACGATTGGCTAATACTATTTTCTTCACTTTATCAATGTTTTCGTCTGTTGTTGACGTGCTCGGGCGTCCGGCACGCTCTTCGTCGTTCATATCTTCTCGGCCCTCTGAGAACATTTTGTACCACCGATAAACGTTGCTTTGGTCCAAGGTAGCTTCACCATATGCCACAGTCAACATTCGAAATGCGTCCGCGCACTTTATTTTGTTTTTCACACAAAATTTGATACAGATTCTTTGATCCATTTTTTTGGAATAGGCAAAAATCGAAGACGAGCCAAAACACATCCAAGCAAAACAGCTGTCAAAAATTAACTAAACATTCAAAATGGCCGACCTTGTCAGCATAAGTAAGGGACATGAATACCAACATAACGCTACAAAAAAATCAAAAATCAAATATACGTAGTCAGCGGAAATTCAAAATTCGCGATACTTTTTGAACAGACCTCGTAAAACTGTTTTCCCGACGAATTTTGGAATTGAAGTTTGGCATGTTGCGCGTAACTGACTTCTCTAATATGTCCAGTTAGACATCATAATAATGTATTATTAGTAATACAAGTAAAAAAAAAACTAACTAACCATCACGCCGTCTCCCCGAAAGGGTAGGCAGAAAGAATAGACTGTCACACTTTAACCGATGCGGCACTCCATCCTTCTCTTTTCGCCCCGCGGGAGACGCGGTGTGATGGGTTGCGAACCTCATCGCCAATTCAAGTAACTTCACTTAATTTGTTTATATTCTTTTGTACATATCATTTAATCACCATACTATCATTTTCTATCTTTTCTATCATTATAACAATAGTGTTATTCATTATTCTACATATAAAATAATTAAGTAAAAAATATTTTTTTTCAAAGGTATATTAGTAACAAACGAAATAGAGGACCGTTTTCACAAAGCGAAATATCTACAAAATGAAAAATTTTCAGGAGAAGGTTTTTTCATGTTAAAAATAATACGTTTTGTATGAAATCGCGATATTTGAACCGCTACAACTTCGCACAAATACCGTTTTGTTAAAAATTTTATTTTACCAATCGATAGAGCTCACATGGAAGAATCCATTTCCATAAAAAAAAACTTTTTTTTGTAGTAGTAATTTCACTTTGTGAAAACGGTCCTCAATTGTTTGCGTATTTTAAATTAACCCCTAGCATGGTGCAACTCGTAAAAAATAATAAAATATTGGAAAATTACGAAATATTTATCAATATTTAACAGTTATATTTGTGTAGTTTCGTATGAAATTATTATTAAATATCAAATATAATCTAAAAACACTTTCAGATTTTGTTTTAACAAAACTTTATTTGTTTTAACGAGCCAAGTTTTGCTCCTGCCGGGAATTCGTAAGGGTTGAAGAAAAAAACATCATCAATGTTAATGGTTTCTGTAACCCTGACGAAGCCCCACCGGGAGCGAAACCGGTCGGTTTGTAATAACAAATAAAGTGGTGTTAAAAACGAAATATAATGGAGGTCTTAAATGATTTTTAATTTTTATAGATAAAACTTAGATTTTTTTTATATTAAAAATTGTTTTTACTATTAATACATAGTCAATGGGGGAGTAAGGGGGTCGTATTGACTCTTTGAGCGGTGCGTGGCCATCACCATGGTGATGTCAGTGCTACGCTGGAGGATTGATCTGATCCCAAGTACCTAGCCACACCTTCTAGACTTTGGTATCCCCTGGAAACTATGCGAAATGTTAGAGATCGAGTAATTAACTTCGGTGGATAATATTGATTCATAGACCAATGTGGAAGGATACCTCGCCAACCCGTCTGGCAAGCGTGGCGTTGTAATGCCCCCTTATAACGTGTGATTCGTGGAGAAGTATGGGGGAGGTTTATGTCCAGCAGTGGATGACACGGCTGTTTAAGAAGAAAGAAGACATAGTCAATGGGGCACAAATGACTTCAAATTTAAGACCGTGGAACAGTCCACGTACCAAGGCTAAATTATGTCAGTGAAAAGATTGGATAAAGGATATTCGCAGCAAACAGATGCTACTTTGGCCTCAATAAGTAAGTCGCGTTTACTATCCAGCAAGACAAATACCACATTGTATAAAACGCTGATTAGACAAGTTCTCACATATGCCTAGGAAATTTGGACACTCACTAAACGTGATTAAATAACGATGAATTGCTTTGAAAGGAAGATCCTTCACAGAATATTCGGACCCATTAAGGATAGTCATATGTGGGGAAGGAGATACAATACAGATCTCTATGATCTATACCAGGACGTCAGCGTGGTCAAGTTTGTAAAAATTAACAGACTGCGCTGGCTAAGAGTGTTGTATGACAATCCAGTAGGGCGAAGTAGCGTCGAGATTGCGATGGCTGGGTAGTGCCGTGGCAGACTGTCGAGTTCTGGAGCAGGAAAACTGGGAGGTGACGACGAGATACAAGACTGGACGGAGGCGTTTCTTGGAGGAGGCTAAGACCTACCAATGGTTGTAGCGCCGGAGAAGTAGAAGAAAAAAGAAAATATCAATGCAAATAAAATGCTGGGCATTCTACTATTATTTTATCTTTCGTCATTCTATCATACACATAACGTTTTGGTCTAGAAGAACTGCAATCGCTTTGATGTATCGCTATACCTCGTGTTAACACAGCCGAGTAATTACTGGAAATGAGTTTACCGAGCAAATGATACAATTTTAGATATAAGAAGGTTCTAATGTATTCACGTTAGTTGCGATTAGGTCGGGGGTCTTTGTACTCGTATTACATTTATTCGATAAATGAATAGTATTTTGAACAATGATGTATATCTTCATAAAATATTAATTCTAGTACTAATGAAAAGGGCTGTTTTCTTGAAGATTTATTATATTTTATGATCAAATCAAATCAAATCAGTTTGTTAACTCAAAAGACATAACAAACAGGAAAAAGGTTTTCTGCTTAATGCTTTCAAATCTTAATAGATGACGCTAGTGTAGAGTGAACATAAAATTGTAAAGATAGGCGTGGAATCCTACCATATATACAAGTTCCAAAAATTTGTCAGCCGTGGTGGTCGTAAGAAGGGCGGAATGGGGAATTTTGTTAAACATAAAGACAACCAATGACAGGTCATAAGTCCTGTAAGCGCCTCGGCCACCACATTCTGTTCCCAGAAAACAATTTACATCTTCGTCTCTATTGGGATACAATTAATCCTTATAAAACAGGAAAATGTTTAATCCATCTATTGAGTATAGGTAAAATATTATAGAAATACAACATAATACCAGGAACGCACAATCTGAAATAAATTCAACATCAATGAGTCACACAATTGAATAATATTGTAAATAATTTTATAAACCTGATTATAAGGTGGGAAAACCGGTAATAAGTCAGCAATAACATGAAATTTTATAATATGGATGATTTAGACAAAATTAACTAACTAACCATCACGTCGTCTCTCCGAAGGGGTAGGCAGAAAGCATGGATTGCCACATTTTTCTTTCCTGACATATTCTCTCGATTCCTCAACATTCATACATCGTGTCATGCACGCGCGTCGATTTCTCTGACTCCTCACATGGCCGACATTTAATATTTGATTTATTTGATCGTGCCACGTTTTCCTTGGTCTTCCTCTATTTCTGGTTCCATATATATCGTTAACATATATTTTTTTAACATTCTTTTTTCCATATATCCAAACTATCTTAATGATCCTTTTATTATTTTGTTCATAAGACCATCTTTCGTACCGCATTCACTTCTTATATTTTCATTCGACACTCTATCATACAAAGAGTATCAACACATTCGTCTAAGAGATCTCATTTCTACTGCATTTATTCTATTTTCATTATTTATTATTCGCTTCCATACATAAGGGTCGGTAGAAGAACACCATTGTGCACTGTCATTCTAGCTTTTTTGGATAGGTAAACAGACAAATAAGTGAATAAAAATAAAATAAACAAATAAGAAAACCAACGAATAAGTAATAAGGTAAACAAACAAATAAGTGATAAACAAATAAGTTAACGGTAACGAAACAGCTGTCGCGACGATTTTATAAAAAATTAACTAAACTTTTGATATTAAAACAGTGTATTTAATTTAACAGTGAATAGTTTACTTGAGTAAATAATTGTTTTCAAACTGTCCTGACAAGTATTATGTTCAAACGATGCAACGAAATAAGCAGCTAATAATAATTTAGTACTCTCTGATAATTAAGCCTTTGGTTGATGATAGCGCATTGAGAAATTATCGCTTCTCTGTTCACCCTTTGATTGCAGTAACGATATTTATATATCATCCATCGCGGTAGATTGGATACAGAAAGCGATCCGGGCAGTCGACCGAAGGGGATTTCGAGGGAGGGGGTTCAGGTCATCAACCGCTGCAACGAGCCTCCCTATATCCGGAAAAGCTACCCCCTCCTGGTAAAGATGTCGCCAAAGTAATAACAATTTATTTCCGCGTACGACGCTCTATATTACGTAAAACGAATTTATTTTAAAACGTGCGATCGTTTTATAAGATAATCTAATAATCGAATGATTTTACTTCTTCTTTCTTCTGATGGTAGATCTTTTTCTTTTTTTTTAAACTAAACTAACTAACTAACCATCACGCCGTCTCCTCGAGAGGGTAGGCAGAAAGAATGGACTGCCACACTTTACACTTTAATCGATGCGGCACTCCATCCTTCTCTTTTCGCCCCCGCGAGAGACGCGGTGTGATGGGTTGCGAACCTCATCGCCACCAATAGGCATCTCCCGCGCACACTTCGATCGTCCAACGTCTACAAAATAAATCTTAAACAAATTATATAAAATACAATGATATAAAACAAAATAACAAATAAAAATAATTTAGCACATAATGTTCTTTTAGATGGTGCACTTGTCAGCTGGACGATCCGGACATTTGTGTATATTGAATTTTTTATTCCACCTCATCCACGGTTTTTTTAATTAACTGCAACTAGGCACTTAAAACAATTTAACACCAGCAAAACTTTAAAATAGTATTGAAGAATTTATTCAAATTGTCTGTCCAAAAAACTTATGTAATTCTAACATCAAAACAGTAAAAATGTATTTTGTGTCACAAATAACTATCACAAAGGGCGGCAACAATCAAATTGACCAAAACAATTCACTTATACACGTAATATATTAAAATTTACAGTAGCACTATTTGAACCAAACCAAATTATATAATTTATACAAATAAAAACGTCTGATTACTAAAATTTTCAACAGGTCGTATGAAACCATTTTAATAATATTTTTTAGCTATTATATTGATTCTCATGACATGTGAAAGGTAGCTAATCTATCGCAATTTTATTGTCACGTGAATTCTACACCAGACCAAAGACAGCGTGACCATCAAGGCAGAAAAAAAAGACTAATACTAAGGATTCAAATCAATGATATTAGAATTTATTATTACAATCTTCAATGTGAGCAGAAAATAGCTCATTATTATGAAGAAGGAATCTGGCCGTGTCCAGGCTTGAACCCACGTCCCCTGGATCAGGAGCCAAGCGTTCTATCCCCTAGACCTTCTTCTCTGTTTATGCCGATTATCAACTTTCTTCCTGTGATAAAGACGACCAGCCTTATCTCCATTTCTTTGGTGGTCGTCCTGAAAGTTAACGGCCCTCTGGAGTCTCGTGCATCACGATGTTAGGAATTCTTGCTGGATCCATTCTCTCGATTTGATCCCTCCAAAATCGTATTCTCTGCCTACTCCATCTCGCTATGTCTTCAATTTTGCAGGATTTGCGAAATTCTTCATTGGGTATCCTATCTCTAAGGGCTCTCCCCACAATAGGTCGCAATGTTCTCATTTCTGCTACTCTTAAGAGATGTTTCTCTGGAGAGAGAAGATTTTACTGAAATCTCTTAATGGAACTTCATTTTTAATAAAAATTAAATAATAATACCTGTTTTTACTATATTTCAACACCGAGCTTGGTGAAACTGGTCGCTGTCTAAATATATACAAAAGTGGAATTAGTTAAAAAAACATAAATATATTAATTATTAGATTATCTAATTTTACTAAAATCCCTTGATGGAAGTTTTATTTCCTCACTTTAATAATTAAATATCAAGGGTTTGGACACTAGAAAAGAATGAACGAAGAAAAAATGGTAAAAAATAATATATGTTAACGATGTAAATGGAACTAAAAACAGAGAAAGACCAAGGAAAACGTGGCAAGATCAAATAAATCAAATATTGGATGTCGGCCACGTGAGGAGTCAGAGAAATCGTGGCGCGTGCGTGACACGATGTATGAATGTTGAGGAAGCGAGAGAAATATGTCAGGAAAGAAAAGTGTGGCAGTTCATTCTTTCTGCCTACCCCTTCGGAGAGACGACGTGATGGTTAGTTAGTTATTAAGTTTATATTTGAACATAATAACTATTTACAAAAATAATTATAAATAATTGTATATTATTTTAAAGATTAAACTGCATTTTAGATGAAGTCACAGTATTTTGTAACGGTTCAGTTTGCAATATTTTTTGTGCTCTATTAATAGCACAAAAAGAGAAGGCGTAATGGTTAGTTAGTTAGTTAATAATTATATAAAACGATTTTTTTGTACTTCTTTCACTTATTGTCTTTAATTCGATAGTTATCTCTCTATTTTATAGCAAGTACGATTTTTTTACATGACGTAACTCTGTTTACATTGTTCATTATGGAAATATTTTTAATTTAGACTATTTAAAATAACAAATGCATAAAACGTTCGAAAAAATAATTATAACAACTTTCAAAACTGACCACATTCATGATAAATATTGTTTTATTATTTGTTTTGTATATTCTTAATTACACTGATGAAATGCTTCTTTGTCAGTATGTAAAAAATAAAGTGTTATTATAATGAAAGAAAAAAATATATATTAACTATTTCAATCAAAATCAATCTCTTTTCATCTGTTTTCTTCGACATTGATTTGTGCCTATTAGAAACTTAAAAAAATATCTACTTCATTCGGTCTCATGTTTAGTCCCCGCATCGTTGACTTACACCTAAAAATAGGCGTCTCAGTCACTGACAGCTCGAAACAGATTCGCCTTAAGCCAGTCGATTTCCTTATGTTGTGGAGATTCGCCTCCTGTCAACAATTCTCTATTTTGCCCTGAATGATCCCTGTATTTTGCCCTAATTGATCATGTGCAGTTATTAATATTTTTCCATAATCATATGATCTTAATATGCCACCTTACGGGGTTTAATATTGGTCAGTTCTGGTTCTCTGGTGAACCCATATAAATAATGAATATTGTTAATTTAAATTAAATAAGAAGATATTTCGGTGCGAATGATGGTGTTATGAACAAAATAATGACAGGATCATCAAGATCATTAAAACGTGGCACGATCAAATAAATCAAATATTGAATGTCGGCCATGTGAGGAGTCAGAGAAATCGACGAGCGTGCATGACACGATGTATGAATGTTGAGAAAGAGAGAGAAATATGCCAGAAAAGAAAAGTGTGGCAGTCCATTATTTCTGCCTACCTCTTCGGAGAGATGGTGTGATGTTTAGTTAGTTAGTTAATTAATTTAAATTTCTTGGTAGATGTTTTTAAATAATGAAAACAAAAAAATATATGTACAAAATTTCTTTATTATTATATATTTACTCAAGCAAGCTGCCGAAACCGGTCAACGATAAACACAAGTAGAAGCACACTAAATATGTTATAATAAAGAAAAATTGTTTTTTCAATTTTTTGTTTGTTTTCATTACCTATATAAATTTTATTTTATCGTACGAAACATTCATTCCCATAAATTATAATAAAACTTCTAGGAAAGATCCCCGAGTCTCTGCAGCGAAACCAGATTGATTGGAATTACGTACAGGTGTTGAAATGCCTCTATAATAACGCCACAATGTCCGTGCAAATCCAAAACCAGAAGACCAAACCGATTGAGCTGCAACGGGGAGTCAGACAAGGGGATGTGATATCTCCGAAGCTGTTCACTTGTGCTTTGGAAGATATATTTAAAACTTTGGACTGGTCTGAACGTGGCCTCAACATAAATGGCGAATACATTTCTCACCTTTGTTTTGCGGATGACATTGTTATTCTGGCGGAATCTGCTGCGGAGCTAGAAGGCATGCTAGATGAACTGAACACTGCATCCAGACGAGTGGGTCTCGGGATGAATTTGGACAAGACGAATGTCATGTATAATGAACATATTATCCCGGGATCAGTAACCGTCGATGGGTCGGCTCTCGAAGTGGTACAAGAATACACATATCTTGGCCAAATCATACAATTAGGACGAAACAATTTCGAGAAAGAAGCCGACCGAAGAATTCAGTTGGGTTGGGCGGCCTTTGGGAAATTACGTCATGTTTTCACTTCCAAAATACCACAATGCCTCAAGACTAAAGTCTTCAACCAGTGCGTTTTGTCAGTCATGACGTACGGAGCCTTGACGTACGGAGTACAGGATTCCGTAGAGTTGGACGTCCCCCTGCCCGCTGGGCCGACGATCTGAAGAGGATTGTTGGACATGGATGGATGGGAGCGGCAATGGATAGGGGCGGTGGCGGGCTTTGGGAGAGGCCTACATTCAGCAGTGGATGACAGACGGCTGATGATGATGATGATGAATTATATGATATAGAGTTTTACACCATTGTTCAAGAAACAATAAATAAGTGTTTTAATACATAACATTAATAATTTTGACTGAGTTTATCAATTATGTTAACCGTCGCGTTGCCATGTGGTAAATTGAGTTTCCACTGCCAATTTAAAGTTGATTTTCTTAAAACCTATGGACCCTAATATTATAAAAAAATTGTAATCCTCCATTGAAGTGTTTTCAATATTTCGTAATAAAAAAAAAGCAAAAAATTACTTCCTTCATCCCAAAAAAAAATATTTTCTAAGACTGCCCTCACCTTCATTCGTGTTAAGGTAGAATTTGTTTTGTTAATATTTACAACTTTATCAAAAGTGACAAATACTTACTCGCTGTTTTGAACGTATTATAAATTATATCTTTGACCTTTTCAATATGTACGTAATAATACCACTGTGGACGGAAACGCAGGACGCAACTTAATAATATCAGAACTGTGAAAATATTAACACTTTACCAAAAGAGACAAATATTAATACGTACTCGTTGTCTTGAACGTACTATACATTTTGCCTAGGTGCCTTTATCTTCGCCCCGCCGGCCGCGGCGCGCAGACAAGTTTATACCTGATGTTTAGTCGCTCGTATGCTATGACGCATTACATATCAGAAATCGCATGGTTCCAGAAAAAAATTAATAATGATATGTTTTTCAAATAATCCATGTATGTTATAGATATCGATCTATTCTAATGAAATTCCCTACAAGATGACATAAATTAAATTTTGATTCATCTAGTCATATGCTTGATATTTAGATAAAGTTAGCGGTAAACTGAACTTACCACATGGGAGCAAGCGTTTTGTTTTGAACACGGTACGTTAAGGGTTAAGTTAAATATGCATCACACGATATATTTATATTATCAGAGATGTTTGATTGAAATAAACTGCGAAAAATATTTTTCGCTTCACATTAAGTATCATTGAAGTTAATCTCGTTCCCCGGACCAGTAAATCGCTACGAGAGCAGCACGGAAGTGTCAGGCTCATCCATAAGTAATCTTATTTTTACCCAGCAATGCGGGTCCCGGTTCGGCATTCTATCATACGAGTATAGTACATCGGCTGTGTGCCTGGTGTTTTAAGGAAATTGACTTGCGCCTTGAATACAGAATTTAAACAAGACAGATTTATTGTAGACTGATCCGACCTGAGATGTTAACAATAAACGTATCTTATAAGGGAAGAATTTTTCGAGTGCCTACAAAAGGGTTTGCGTCGGTCTTTTTGAACATGATAAAAAATATATATTATATAATGATCAAAATATCAGTTTATACAAGGTATATTTATAAAATTACGACATGTTTACTCGCATAAGACAAATATTTGATAATACTCAAGCAGAGCATTTCATGTCATTTCCAAAAAACAAATGTAAGTGAACGATTTCACACCGATGACCAGATTGAAAACGATTCTTCTATTTTATTGAAACAGCGATTGCTTTTCGGTTTTACATAAATTAAAATATATGTAAAAAATATATAAAAACAATAGTTACAAATACAAATAATACAAACATTTTGTTTAATTATATTATATAAGGAGTTTGAGAATGCCCTTGCAAGGCAAAACAAATTTGTGACTATTGTTTATTTATTATTATATATAAATAAACCAATGTAAAAGGCAAGATACTGACAGATCACGTGAGGAACATCAGAATAAGAGAAATATGTGAGGTTGAGAATATTATAAGATGGAGCAGACAGCGAAAAGGGGACTGGTACGGTCATGTTCAAAGAATGGACACCACCAGACTTCCCTATATTGCATTGCATAATCAGCCTCATGGGACTCGTCCTCGTGGAAGTCCTCCTGAAAGATGGAAGGACAGCTCTGAGTCTACCTCACAGGAAGAGCAACACTCTGGAGAACAGATCACATAGGTCTACAACAAGGAAGAAGAGGAAGAAGAAGAATGTAAAATTGAAAAAGCAATCTCGCTTTCAGTAAATAATATATTATTGTTTTAATATTTAAATTGTTTGATTTTTTGCAGTAAACAAACTGCATACAAATTAATATTGGGCAAAAAATCAAACGGCGGAAATCGACTGAAAATTTGTTTTGGGTTGAGCTGTGTTCAGAAAATAGACCACAATAAAAATTATCGATGTAAATACATTACGAAAGAACCATTTGAAAGAGCTATGAAAGAGCAATTTTGGAGATAAGTTTATCGGACAGGGTGAGAAACTCTGATATTAGAGGCAAAACGTAAGTGATGGACAACATGAGAAGCGGATCATGTCTTTCGCAGCTCTGAGTATAGATGGACAAAATTCCTCTTTTGCTGGCGTCCTAGAACTGTTACGCGAAACCCAGGACGTCTCCAATTTCTATGGAGCCATGTTAAAGAGACCACTGATACAACGTGGATTCGTGTTACCCAGGATCTACAGATATAATAATATATAATAATAACTAACTAACTAACCATCACGCCGTCTCCCCGAAGGGGTAGGCAGAAATGATGGACTGCCATACTTTTCTTTTCTGACATATTTCTCTCGCTTCCTCAACATTCATACATCGTGTCATGCACGCGCGTCGATTTCTCTGACTCCTCACGTGGCCGACATTCAATATTTGATTTATTTGATCGTGCCACGTTTTCCTCGGTCTTCCTCTATATCTGGTTCCATTTACATCACTAACATATAATTTTTTTACCATTCTTTATTCATTCATTCTTTCAATATGTCCAAACCATCTTAATGATCCTTTCATTATTTTGTTCATGACACCATCATTCGCACCGCATTCACTTCTTATATTTTCATTCGGCACTCTATCATACACAGAGTATCCACACATTCTTCTAAGAGATCTCATTTCTTCTTTTCTTCTTTTGCCAGTTCCATGCTTCGCTTCCATACATAAGGGTCGGTAGAAGAACACCATTGTGCACTGCCATTCTAGCTTTTTTTGAAAGGTTTTTGTTTGCGATGACAACTTTAAGTGCACCATTCACTTTGTTGCCTGCCCCAACCCTTCTTTCAATATCCCTCTCCACTCGCCCATCTCTTGTAAACATACTACCTAAATACACGGTAAATAAACATACTACAAAAATAATAATAAATCGGATAATTTATAGAGTGCCATTATTATGAATTACTCATCTCAAGGGCGCTTAAGAAAATGCTCCGTTTTATGAACTAGATAAAAAAAAAAAAAAAATAATAATAATAATAATAAACATGTTTTGTATGAAGGCTGCACCTGACGTAGTCAATCAGCCTTTCCTATCAGGAAATGATAATTTGAAAACGTGCGTTTTGAGTCTCGATCAAAACTCTGACTGATTATCTATGCGCTTAAGGTCTGCTGGAAGATTGTTCCAGGCTGAAACGCCGGCTACCGCGAAGGCTCGGTTGCCAAAGTTTGTGCTTGGACAGCGTTTTGGCACAGTTAATCTTCCGATTGCAGAAGACTTAGCTGATCGCAATGGAAACTGTCTGGCATTCAGGTTCTCGTTGATGCAGAGTTCAGATATATAAGCTGGTGCCATTCCATGCAACGCCTTATAGACCATCTAGCAGAGCTTGTATTGTATCCTTTCTGGATATTTCAGCCATTAGAGCTCCTAAAGATGATGTGTTACGTGACAACTCTTTGGCACACCCCTTATCAGTCTTGCTGCTGCATTGAATGCAGACTGGAGTTTATTTGTTTGCTGTTTGGGGATGTTGGCGTAGACTCCATTGCAGTAATCTAGTCGGGACGACGAAGGAATTGATTAATGTTTAAAAACTGTCAACGGGAATATTTCTTTTTATGGATCTGAATTGCCTTAGATGAAAGAAGCAATTGCTGACTGTTTTATTGATTTGAGTTTTCAATGAAAGATCAGTCTCTAGATGGACGCCAAAGTGGTTTTGTTGAAATTTTAGGAGAGATATCTGTGTCGGATGTAGATACTGGGGAGCGATCAATTAAATTTTGGCGCTTCGTAGAAGTTAAAAGAGAAGTTAAACTAAAATTCTGTTTTTTGAAGGGTTTTATTTTAGTTTATTTGAAGCCATCCAATTTGATACAGCGTCAATGCAGTTGACTGTCGAAGATTTGAGAGGACTTGTATCAGTAGGGTCACAGAAAGAGTATATTTGCTGGTTGTCAGCATAGCAATGCGACAACAAGCCGAAGGATTTTATAATTTTGGCCACATCGTTCGTGAACATTATGAATAGAAGAGGTCCCAGCACAGATCCCTGGGGAACTCCAGATTCAACTATGAGAAAAGGGAACACATCACCTGCGACCTGAACCGCCTGTGAGCGATTCGATATATACGAGGTTAGCCAGTTAATTGCCCTATCGTCGAAACCATATGTTATCTGAATGATATATGTATAATAAGATGCAAGAGGCCAACGATAAAGAAGTGGACGGATACAGGCGGACGATGATGATGAATATGACGTGTCATCGTGTCAAAATGACTCCAATGCATAAATACAATAATATAGGATTTGGTTAAATTTTTTTTCCAAGTTACTAATAAAATCACAACTAATTATCTTATACAAATAAATAGATTCTAAATTGTCACTGCACCGTGATATGTCAGCCTTTATTTTTTTATTCTATCCAAATATAATATCTATTCACATTCAATTTCTCATGGGATGTCTATGCTCTAATATTTGGAGCATACTTATTTATTTTTGAAGTAAAGAGAGTTTCGTATTCTTTCATATCTTTGTATTGAAGTTTTAAGGCATTTGGGTAATAATTTATCGTAAAATATAAGTCAATTCATATTATACTTGTTAAGAAGTGTGTGTTACAGATAAAGTATGTCAAACTATTCGAAAAAATAATTGAAAACTTTATAGGGTAATTCACAGTTATTGAATCCCAAAGATAAGATGCCTTAAATTTTTCACAAATGCCTTTGACAATTATTTTTATAACAAAGTATATTTCCAAAAAAAAAACACAAGTTTCCATTATGAAATACTTATAAGAGAAGAAATATTTTTTATTTGGAAAAGTTTTCTATAAAACGTGCAGAAAAATTAATGGGTATTTTAAAACATTTGAAAATTTTAAATATTTAATGTAAAGAAAACTTCTGTTGTATAAAAGCTTCATCAGGGTTTGTAGGAATGACACGTTTCGCCTTTCTAAAACATTATCACATTGGATAATGTCTTAGAAATGTGAAACACGTCATTCCCATAAACCATAATAATTCTTCTAGAAAACGCACGTTTTCATTCGCATTATTTATTAAAACTCTGTTATTTTAAAAGTAATATTGTAATACACTTTAATTCATAAACCAAAATCGTTTAAAAAAATTTAATATAAGCATATTTCGAATATAAATCTGCTCATAAATATCAAAATTCACAAGTTCTCCAGTTCAAAGCAAGAAAAATGTTCTCTTTCCTCTGGATTCACAAGTTTTCATTACTATGATTGCAACATTTGCCGCCTTCAAGCGTAATGGAGGGAAAGCACTCCGAAGAAAATATTCTGCTTTTATGAAAATGACTTGCTATAAATGTATCTGGGCCTAAAAGTCATGCAACGAATAATAAATACAGTGCGTATAGCAGCATGGAAATGATTGAAATAACCAAAGCTTAGTTACGCACTTTATAAGCGAAAAATATGATTATTTTATGTTTTATAATAAATAAGTTATCTAGTACATAAAAGGCAGAAATATTAATTTTTATTTTTATTTTTATTTTTATAAAAGTAAAGGGCTTAAGACTGTGACAATGACGATTATTTATGCATTAAATACTGTACTTTTTAAAATGTGAGTATATTCAGTTAATCGGCGATCTTTGTGGCATAATGGTCAGAGCTATGATGGCACACAGAAGGTTTTGGGTTCAATTTCCGGTAATTGCAGTGTGATTCTTACACTGTATTGTATTTTACGTAACAATAATTTGACAATTGATTTGTTGTCAATCACATGTCAAAGAATTAATATATAGCTAGTGTATACTGTTATTGGGTTCAAACGACCTGTTTTATATAAAAAAAGAATATTAAAATAATATGAATCTCCACATCTGGATTTGATATTCTATCATATTGAGATATATCGTCGCCCCAGAGCAATAGTGAGATAAACCAGTGCCATCTTGACAATATAACAAGCCGTAATGCCGTCCCAGGCGACTCAAATAAATGCAAAGCCTCCACCAAGTCAAACCATAAACAATATCAAAGGAACATTACGGCTTGTTATATTGTCAAGATGGCACTAGTTTATCTCACTATTGCTCTGGGACGACGATATTAAAAAAAGGCGTGTAATAATAATGTGAACTAGTGCTGATAACAAATGAAAATAAAAATCGAATCCAACAGTCTTCTTGCTGTTAGATTTAAATGCAAAGAAAATTAAATATCGATTTTCTACTGATACACAAAACATACCTGCAAAATGTATAACTCAGAATTCACATGAATCCAAAGTGAATCCTTAAGCATTCCGATTTATTTACGTGCAGGAGGGCGTTTTAAGGAGTCACAGGAGTACTGACTTATAAATGAATGACATTCATGAATTCTACCCCTGCTGTATATTTCCCTTCTTGTTCGAACGTCACTGGTGGTCCGTTCGATTCATTTGAAGGGATCATACTGAAATTTTGAAACAGTACCAATTTTTTTTTTAATATATACAAACACCTGTAGACAAATACTTGATTAATACACCCGTAATAGGTTTAATCCAGTATTTGTCTACAAGTATTTGTATACATTTAAAAAAATATGTATAAAAACTGGCCAAAGTTAAAAGAGCACATAAAAATTGGAGAGTTTTCTCCAGGCGTTATCTATTAATATGTGATAATTGGGTTGATAGTCTTTCACATCACTAAAGATTTTCTGCTTAATGCTTACCTCTAGTCGCAATAGATGGCGCTAGTGTAGATTGAACTAAAATATGTGAAATGATTCTCAACATGGTAGCATATATACAACTTTCAAATAATTGCCAGACGTTGTGTTCGTAGAAGGGTAGAATGGGGAATGTTGTTTTACATAAAGCATTCGCTTAACCCAACCAATGACAGGTCATAAGTCCTATAAACGCCTCGACCACCATATTACGTTTCCAAATAATTTACATCTTCGTCTCTATTGAGATACAATAAATTCTTAAGTATCAATTTATTCCAAGTGTTTTCTAATAAATATTGAGCAACGTTATATTTAAAAATATATAGGGAGGGTCCGATGTTTTGCGGGATGCCCGCTCATACAGCGCGGGGCCAAAACTGAAAGCTGTGCGTCTCTCGTATTAATTAAACCTAGACTATAATATTCTCTGTAAAAATATATATTAAAAACTACATTTTAAGGAATTAATAGGAATGAAAACATCGATTTTCTATTTTCTAAAAGTTTCATTTTATATTATGAAAATGACATGTTTTGCCTGTCTAATCCATTATAAAATGTCGCACTGTAGCCTGTAGCCTTATTAAACCTTATATTAAGCATTATCAAACTTCACCCGTCAAAACATTGTCGTTCACATAAATTATAATGAAACTTCTATAAAACGGACATTTTCATTCGAATTAATTGTTAAATATGGAGTGTTACATCTTTGTTCTAGAAACAATAAATATATTTTAAGTGTTTAACTAATCCTAATAATATTAATCACATCTTCTAATAATAAAACGTAAATAAATCAATTGTTATAAAATAACTGTATTTTAAATTTAACATTAAATATTTTTTATAACGATCATCAAGATGATTTTTGACACATGGAAATAATGGTACAGAAAATATATGTAAATAATGTAAATGAAACAAGAAATAAAGGAAAACCGAAGAAAATAAGAGCTTTGACTTCCATTTCAAAGGTCCAGGGTTCGATTCCCGGCGATGGCAGTGTGATTGTCACACTGTCATTGGTCTGGTGTAGAATTCACCTTACAATCAAATGGCGATAGATTTTCTACCTACCACATGTCATAAGAATCAATATAATAGCTGAAATAAAAATTGTATACAGTAATTGGGTTCAAACGACCTGTTGTATACAAGAAAAAATACATATATAAAACGATCAAATCAATCAAATATTAAATGAATGCTACCTTAATCATTTGCTTTCTATCGCCTTTACAATTTAAGTGTCAAAATTACATATTTTGTATTTCAAGAATTGAAAAAATATGGAATAAAGGAGAAAATTAGACAGTCATTAAGTTGCGAAAAAAAGTGTGTTCTCTCTTAGATACGGGGTATAACAACATTCTTGTAATTAAGAAACTTTTTTAAAATTGCATTTCAGATGACAAAAAAGGAAACAATAGTGTCAACAAAAATACCCCCCTTTTTTACCCCTCACTTAATCAGATTAATTTTTTCAATATTTTTTTTGTTCGCTTTTTTTAAATGTAAATAATATCTTGTATAAAAATAATAGCATAATTTTTTAATCGGCTCGACAAAACGCTCAAAATTAACGCCCTTAGACCAGAATACCCCATTAAATAGAATATACTAGATTAATTATTATCCTGTTATGATAGAAGATGATAAACAAATTAACAACCCCCGCTAGTTTCGCGCTTTATAGCATATGCATAACAATACGTATTTCCTCTGTCTTTGGTTCCCTTTTATTTGCGTCGGACAAAGCCCTTTATGTACCAATTTAACAGTTCCTTATTTGCTGTATTCCCTTTCACAATGGTTTATTTCACCGTTACACGAAATAAAGCACGCCCTTTTCACAACATGCGTCCCAACAAAAGAAAAAAGGTTTTAAAACACTTAAAAAACGTATAAAATTTTCATCCTGAACAAATCATGTAGGTTTATGAAAAAAAAAGTGTATTCACACTCTTTTTCTTACGAATATCTATGTACTTTTTAAAAATTTTATGTATTTTTTTTAAAAAATCTCTTTACATCTATCATGCTTTTATATTAATTTTAAGATTTATTTTAAACTTAACTAACAAACCATCACACCGTTTTCTGGAAGGGGTTGTCTGAAAGAATTGGAAAAGAAAAGGACATACTTCTGTCGATTCCTCAAAATTCATACGTCGTGTCACGCATGCACACCGATTTCTCACGTGGCTGACATTCAATTTATTTGATCGTGCCACGTTTTCCTCGGTCTCTTGTTTACATCGTTAACGTATACGATATTTAACATTGTTTCTCAATTCATCATTCTTTGAATGTGTCCAAACCACCTTAATGATCCTTCCATTATTTTGTTCATCACACTTTCATTTGTACTGCAACTGTTTCATTCGACACTCTGTATAGATTTTCTACACCATCGTCTAAGAAATCTAATTTCCACAGCATTTTTTCCTTTTATTCTTTTTTCGCCAGTTCCATGCTTCCTTTCCATGAATGGGTCAGTAGAAAATACCATTTTCCACTGCCATTTTAGCTTTTATGGATATGCTTTATTTTAAACTTATTCCTAGGTAGGTCATCAATATAATAATTAATATAAAAGTTACATAACTTAGCGAGTTCATCAATACAATAGTTAATATCAAAGTAAACTAAGGTAGGTCATGAATAACTTAGGTAAGTCACTTACACAATAGTGAATTTCAAAGCTAACTTAAGTAGGTCGTCAATACAATAGTTAATATCAAATAGTTGTCAACAGTCAACTTAGGTAGGTCATCAATAAATTCAACTAACGTAAGTCAATTCAATACAATAGTTGATTTCAAAGTTAAAGTTTTCAAATAGTTAATTTCAATACAATAGTTAGTTTCAAAATTAAAATCCAAAAATTATTTAAGCTAAAAATAATATGTTATTAATTGATACCAACGCGATTTATGGTAAGTTGCCAGGTCTGTTTTTTATGGTCTGATCTTATTTGGCATTAAATTCGTATTTTTAAGCATTTGAGACACTGACCTTGTTTAAAACATTGATTTCTTCAACAAAGTCTGGTAACTCTCCAAAAGCCAGACAAACTTCCACAACGTATCGGGTTGAAAAGCCTCTCTTGGAATGCAGCCAAGGAAAAACGCGGAGGGGTTTCGCGAAGGAACCACTAGACAAAATATCATTTTATTTTTGGATTTCATTATAACCTTTAGTTACCCTGATAATATCGGATGATAAATATCATCATTTAACAATTCGATTCAAAATTAAATCAATTAAAAAGTATGCATATCAAAAAGGATTACAAAAAATGGCATAACTTTATTTGTAAAATCAAAATGGAATCAGGAAGGAAAACTTTAATTCTGAAACCAATATGAAGTGTAAAATTACATGTTACCTATTTTTATTTTCATATAAAAAATATACCAACTTATTAATCAGTATGAAAAAACAATAGTTTTCAAGGAATTTTATTATAATATTTATGTATGCCATGTTTCTCCCTTCTAAGGCATTATCAAACATTTAATAATGCCTTAGAAGGGCTAAACATATCATTCATAAATATTATAATAAAGCTCCTTGAAAACTATCGTTTTTTCATACATATTAATAATTTAATGTGGAGTTATACATCATTGTTAAAAGAAACAACAAAAATACCCAACTTGTTTCAAATATACACCCTATCGTTAAGTGTTACTATGACACTTTATTTTTAAACTGACAATGAAATTCCACAAAATTAAATGATTGATTCTAGTTATAAGATAAAAATGTTTTGATCCTAAATTTATTCGTAAATTATAGTATCTTTTATCCTACAAATATAATACAACTTATTGAAAGTTAAGGCATTAACACTGTGGAATTCCATAGTAATCTACTTTGGGAATTATTTAAACATTGTTTAGACCACTTTTTGAATAAAAAATATTAAAATACACGACATGTTTCAGAGGATACCTCCATCTTCAGGTGTAAAAAATATAACAAAAACTAAACAAAGAAAGACTTGTAAAAACGCATTTAAAATTCGATACAAAAATTCAAAATTCAAAATTAAGTTGGGCTATTTATAATAATAATACATGATGTTAAAATAATTTATTTTACTGTTAAAAAATAATTGTTAGTACCTACTTATAACAAATAGCCCAACTTAATTTTTAAATTTTGTATCGAATTTTAAATGCATTTTTTATTAGTATTTCTTTGTTTAGTTTTTGTTATATTTTTTACACCTGAAGATGGAAGTATCCTCTGTAACATGTCGTGTATTTTAATAATTTTTATTAAAAAAGTGGTCTAAACAATGTTTAATTCATTCCCAAAGTAAATATTATACAATTTATAAAAATAACGTCTATTAATATTATAATACATACAAATCGCAATTCAGAAAACATAATATTTATTTATAAAAATTGAGTGCTAATACTGTGAGAACATTAATATTGTCATATTAAAATTAAATTTGTATATTTTTATAAATGATTGTATTAAAAAGGGACTTTGTACGATGACCCAATGGATCGTGGAAGTGTAAGCGAAGCGAGACTATAAAGGATGGATGGATCTGTAGATTTGACACTGTGTGAAGTCACATCAAGACTAAACCCGACGGACAAGGATCGATTAAGATGGCTTCTGTAGGTAGTCTTGATCCATCGTGGGTTGTAATTATATTAACCCTTTGGCTGCTGGTACTTTTGGAAATACTATGCCAAAACAGCTGCGATTTTAGAAAAAAGTAAATAGTAATATACGAGTATAATCCAACCTTAACACTTTACACTAAAAATAATGGCAAAACGATCATTAAAGCAGATAAGGAGCTCTATAGGGAAATACTTGCTATATCAGGAATAAAACAGGGCGACAGTCTCAGTCCGTTCCTTTTTAAGCTCATCATGGACAATATCATAGAGGAGGTCGCATCTCTTAGCCTCGAATATAGGATGGGAAAAAAACTCATTAATGTGTTATGCTATGCTGACGATGCAACAATACTGACAGAAAGTGAAGACGATTTACAAAGAATGTTTTATAGGTTCCATCTTGCATCTGAGGGATATAATATGATGACATCCGTCGCAAAAACAAAATATCTAACAATATCTAGACAGCCTCTCAGATGCAAATTGGTTATAGACGATAAACCCATAGGACAAGTCATGAAGTTTAAACATCTGGATGTGGAGATATCTAGTTGCAGCGATCTATATAATGAAGTTAAAAAACAGTCTGATAAAGTTGCAGTTATCTCTGGATGTCTAAGGGACACTGTCTGGGACAATAAGCATATGCTTGTGGAAAGCAAAGTTAGAATTTATAAAACATGCATCAGGCCCATAATGACATACGGAATCGAAGCAAGAGCAAACACCGTCAGAACCAAACATCTCTTAAGAGTAGCAGAAATGAGAATGTTGCGTCCTATTGTAGGGAGAATCCTTAGATATAGGATACCCAATGAAAAAATTCACAAATCCTGAAAAATTGAAGACATAGTGAGATGGAGTAGGCAGAGAAGACGATTCTGGAGGGACCACATCGAGAGAATGCATCCAGCAAGAATTCCTAATATAGTGATGTACGAGACTCCAGAGGGCCGTCGGCCACCAGGACGACCACCAAAGATATGGAGAGAAGGCTGATCGTTTACATAACAGGAAGAAAGTTGATATCCTGCATAAGCAGATAGCAAAATCTAAAACAGAAGAAGAAGAAGAGTATAATCTATAAGCAGTAATTAAAATGAATCCTTCAATGTATCGAAAACCATTTTTATATTTTATCTGCTTATTTAATAAAGGTGCAGGTATTCATATATTTCAGGGCCTATAGCGACCCAAAAACTTACTACCGTAGTTTTTTTGCTTGGTGTAAAAAAGTGCACAACCAGTAGCCACCATCCTTACGATCACCGTCAAATTTGCAAGCCGGTGCCATTAATTAAGCTTTATCTCGGCGAGCAAGAAATATTCCCAGCCGAGTCCAGACACTACGAGTAATGTTTAATACATGTATGTGATCTAAATAAAACTCTTAGATGTAAGTCCCTTAGTGGCTGGCTGTCCATTGTTATTTTTACGCCATGCCATTAACTACAAAATAACATTTTGCTTTTGCTTTTAATGTTATCGTTAAATTCCAAAAATGCTTTTTTTATTAAAAAAAATATGCAAATGAAGCAGACACTCTTTCTCATAATTTGTCTGAAACTTATATGATTCTTTAATAAATCATGTCTTCGATCTATCGGATTCGGCACTTCTCGCTGGATTGGATTTCAACAACCAAAGGGTTAACATCACAAATTAAAAAGAATTAATTCTGTTAAATGGATATGTTGTTGATTTTTATTTTGAGTCTTTTAATGTAAAGAGGAAGCTTACATGTATATTCTGTTGCTCTATAATAAACAAATATATATACAAATGCCACCGGAAAATGTAGAGAAAATTTATATGCATCTCATATCCTTCCGGATTGTAAGAATAAGCCTTTATGTTTTATCCAGTAATATATTACCCTCTGAAGTAACCGTTGCACGTACCGTAACCAATCCTACACAATATGATTTTAACCAGTTGAAAGAAGTTGCTTTGCACTAAAAAAAAATTCATAGTGTATCGATAAAAAATCACAAAAGCGATAATTATAAAAAAGCAGTTTTTAAAAAATTACAATAGAAAAACATTGTGTATGTCAATTGAAAAATATACGTTTGTTTTGAAAAATTGATGTAACCAATGAAAACACTGTGTTTTCAGTATAACACATTATCATTTTGCTTGTCAATTATTTACACTTCTATTTTGACCGACTTTCAACATTTGATTTATGCCATGACATATTTTCCTCCTTAATATTTTTTCTCCGCATCCATCATCAAACAAGTAAAAAAGTATTCATTACAAAATAAATATGATTAGGTCTTTGAGAAACCAAAAATAGTGGTCTTTATTGACAGATGATAGCTTTCAATTCAACGCGAACAAACACATTATTTATGATTGATTGTTTTATTATTTTCATCGCCACTTAATTAACTTAGTGTTTTCTTATTTCCCGTCTAGAATTTCTTGTAGTAACGGTCTTTGGGGTGAAAGAAATAAGGTGGTAAAAGCCTGGAAAGAGAGGTAGGGAGTTTGGGGTTGAAAAGTAGGCGGGTGCAATGCTATTGATTTTACGCTGAAACCAACGGCCTACTACTGCACGCGGAAACTCGGAGACTATGGGAGACTCATAAACTTTTCCTGGTTCCTAAACAGTTTTATACATTTCCACAGAAATTCTTTTTATTTTAATTTTTTTTTAAATTTTACATATATAAAATATCTTATTGTATTCCCATGAGTAGATTATTCATAACTAACTAACTTACGAACGTTCCCCCCGGAGGGGTAGGCAGAAAGAATGGAATGCCACACTGTTCTGTCCTGACATACTTCTCTCGATTCCTCTACATTCATACATCTTGTCATGCACGCACGTCGATTTCTCCGACTCCTCACGTGACCGACAATCAATATTTGATTGATTTGATCGTGCCACGTTTTCCTAAGCCATCCTCTATTTCTAGCTCCGTTCACGCCGTTTACATATACCTTCTTTACCATTCTGTCTTCACTCATTCTTTCCATGTGTCCAAACCATCTTAATGACCCTTTCCTTATTTTGTTCATAACACTTTCATTCGCACCACATTCACTTCTTATTAGTTCACTTATAGAACAAATTGTAATTTACGTTCTTCAGAGTTAAATAGAGTTTTAGTACCAACTCTTCTGTATGAAAAGGGAAGTTTAAAGTTGTCAAAAATGATGAAAGTACGATAAAGTATCTAAAATGGATATGCTTCCTTCGAGATAGGGTGAGGAACACGGCTATCCGCAAAATCCGCAAGGTGGAAGATGTCGTGAGATGGGGCAGACAACGCAGAATATACTGGAATGCGCACGTGCAGAGGATGGATCCCACGAGAATCCCGCACGCTGTAGTGCATCGAATTCCTACCGGCTACCACGATCGAAGAACAAATATGAACAAAAAATATTTCTTTCTAATAAAATAGATAAATGTTTGATTTGATTATGTTTAACGAATAACTACAAAACATATTATGTAGGTGGGACGTTTCATCTTGAAATGGAATTATCGAATTAAATTCATAGCAAGACAACGAAATGTCGCTGCAATAAAATATAAGAAATGTTCACACAATCGAACGATTTCATCAACTATTCGTATCTGTCGATGGTATCCTGACCCGGAAAATTAACAGTTAAATAAAAAAATAATTAATACACACATTATTAAGAGAATATATGATTATAATTAATGCTAGTTGCAATCCGTGAAATATTTACGGATGTAAACCAAATTCAACATTTCAGCAACAGATGAGCTTAAAATTGTTTAGATGCATTAATGTGTAAAGACTTAATTAATTTTCTAAAATATCTTCCTACACTCCGACTATGTATTTAAAAAAGCAATAAGCCGAAAAAGGACTGAAGTTTGATGGCGTTGTGATAAACAATATTAGATATGCCGATGACACTATTTACTGGCTGAAAGTGTCAGTGATCTTCAGGACCTCCTTAATATTCTTGACGAGTCCGGTGAAAGATTGGAGCTAACAATAAATGTCAGTAAAACCAAAATGATGACATTCGGACGGCTTGATTACCCACTGGGTCAGTATTGCATTTAAAAGGCCGTAACGTTGAAAGGGTGGAGAAATTTAAATACATCTCTCGTACCTCGGCAGCATTCTAACACTATCTCTTGGCCCAGATGTAAAGATAAAATGCAGAATGAGGGAGCAAGAGCAACATTTAATAAAATGAAATCACTATTCTGCAATGATAACATAAATGTGAAACTTCGACAGAGAATGATCAATTGTTATGTGTGGTCTGTTTTACTGTATGGATGTGAAACGTGGACCTTAAAAGTCAACTCAATGAACATACTAGAAGTATTTGAACTGTGGCTCTATCGCCGAATGCTCAAAATTTTCTGGACAGGCATGGTTACCAATACTGAAGTCCTGAGACAAGCTATACTTGACAGGGAGCTGTTGTCCCCAACGTTGGGGGGTCCCAACAGGGCACTTGAAGAAGAAGAACTCGATATTTTGTGTGTAAACATTACTGTTGTTCATTTTAAATCGTTGAAAGTTTTCCTTGAATTTCTTGATATACTGAGTCTCTTGATATATTGACATTAATGTTTTCGCATTCCCTCAATTTTCCCCTCCAATATCAGTTGGAGAAGGTGGTACTTTTCCCCACGCAGTATATGACCCAGATGTGAAAATTTTCAAACCTTGATAGTTGATAACAGTTCCCTGTTAACTCTAGCTCGCCTCAGGACTTCGGTATTGGTAACCATGTCTGTCCAGGGAACTCTGAGCATTCGGCGATAGAGACACATTTCAAATGCTTCCGGTCTGTTCATTGAGTTAACTTTCAAGGTCCACGTTTCACATCCGTACAATATAACATACCACACATAGCATTTGATCATTCTCTGGCGGAGTTTCAAGTTTACGTTACCATTGCAGAAGAGTGTTTTAATTTTATTAAACGTAGCTCTTGCTGCCTCAATTCTGCATTTTATGACTAATGAATATTATACACGATTGTGTTGGTGTTCGTAACAATATTTCCTTTCACCATTCAGGGTTTTCGATGACAACGGCTTCCACATTCCTTTCACCATCCTGCGATGGAATCTTCTCCTTTATCGGGGTATGGGACCAGCAACAACATAGAAAAACAATTTCCTCGTCGCATCGGAGTAAAAAGAATAAAACGCAAAAACTATCCTATTTTTTATGTGAAAAATACAATTAAATAACAGGTTAAGAAGAGCAGATCGGAAGCAAATTGAATTCCGAAGCGCGTGGACTGCATTACGTCATCGCGTAAAGTGCAAAGCATTTAGTGTTTAATGAAATATTTTCTGTCTGAACAGAACGCTCCGTGGCTTATCGATCAGCAAGGAATGTTTTACTTTGCACCGTTAAGTGGCGCTTAAAACGCACGCAGTCGGGTCGCATGTTCGCCAACAATATTGACAATTAATGGCGGCAAACATAAACCTAAGTGGGTTGTGAAATTATAATGGTATCCAAAACCTCTAGGTCTTATGTAACCGTATTTAAATTATCTGCAATTAAAAATATGCTTAAAAATTATATATGCTTTAACTGAAAGCAGCGTTTTTATTACAAAAGATCCAATATATTTATAGTGAAATTCTATTTTATTATAAAAAATTTAATTGAAAAATGAACTTAAATATATTTTTGTTCAAATAATAAATATATAAAATTATGTTTTTTTAACTACTTCCACTTTTGTCATTACTACGACAGCGTCCGGTTTCGCCAGGTTCACAGTCTATCGATGCCAGCGAGCCTGGTGAAACCGGTCTCTGTCGAAATAAGGACAAAAGTGGAAGTAGCTAAAAAACATCGTTTTATTTAATTATTATTTAAGATGAACTTCCATCAAGAGATTTCAGTAAAATCATTTGAATATTTTTGTTTAGTATTGAAATTTAATGAGTTTATTTCGGAAAAATTAATTTGTGAAACTTATTTTGGAATGAGTATTTAAATTTTATTCCACGTGGTGGAATTTTTTTTTGTTAATTTATTTGTGTAAACTATTTATAAGAACATTCGATTTTTAGTGAAAAAAAAAGTTATTTAAAACACGTGAACCAAAAATGAATATTTAAAGCTACATAACGAACATCTATTACACTGGTAATATTAATCATGTTGTTAAAAGTATTCTTTATATTCATAAAAAAAAACTTATCATTACCAATTTTTTTATAAACTATATTTTTTATATAAATGGTAGTATAATTTCAAAATATAAGAAGAATATAAATAAATAAAACGTGAATAAAAATATTTTTTCATTTATTGTATCTTGAACAATGATTTAAAACTCCATATTAAATAATTTTTACGAATGAAGACGAATGTTTTGAGAAGGCAAAACATTAAATGTATAATAACAAAACTTCTAGAAAACATACGTTTTCATTAATTTTAAATGCATTTGTCATGTTGTAGGGGTAACCCATTTAACGAGGACGTCCGTGTTTCGGGAGAATAGCGGTAAAAGCAAGAGGCTAATCACGATTTTGTTTGTATCTAACAAATGTTTAATGGTTAAAGAACATTGCTTACAATCTAACTAGTTCTTGAAACGCATGGATTGTGGAAGTTACAAATTAACTCGTTGATTAGCAAGTTGATAATCCCCAAACATCCAAGATTTTCAAATAAAAAAATCTTAGTTATTATAGTTTGACTATGTCACTTCCTTATAACAACATGAAATATTCGGACAGCAGTCGCTTCCTATAATGTTGTATTTCTTTTCATGTGCCTAATAATTAGACGCGTTATGTTGCAGCTGCTAAAATGTCCGGTTGAAAATCATAATCTACATATCATGTAAACTCGGAGTTATTATAAATGTTTTTTTTTGTTTTTTAGAAGAATACAAACACTTGCAGACAAATACTGAATTTTACCCAGGGTGTATTAATCATTAAGAATTAATTGTATCTCAATAGAGACGAAGATGTAAATTATTTGGAAACAGAATATGGTGGTCGAGGCGTTTACAGGACTTATAACCTGTCATTGGTTGGGTTTAGCGATCGTTATACGTAATACAACATTTCCCATTCCACCCTTCTACGAACACCACGTCTGACAATTATTTGAGACTAGAGCATTAGATGGCGCTAGTGTAGATTGAACTAAAATCGGTGAAATATTTCTCAACATGGTAGCATATATACAACTTTCAAATAATTGTCAGACGTGGTGTTCGTAGAAGTGCGGAATGGGGATGTAGTATTACATAAAGCGATCGCTTAACCCAACCAATGACAGGTCATAAGTCCTGTAAACGCCTCGACCACCATATTCTTTTTCCAAATAATTTACATCTTCGTCTCTATTGAGATACAATTAATTCTCAATGATTATACATGATGTTACATAATACAATTCCGTGGTCAATAGACATAGTGTTATTTAAGGACAGCTGTTAAAATGTCTAATTGAACACCAAAGTCTGAACACGCATGTAAATCTGTATTTTTTTGTTTTTTTTTATGTATTTACCTGATGAAACTTAGGTACAAGCAAAACAAGTTGCCGTAATTACAATTGTGGATAGTATACAAAATGGCATTTTATTTTATATACAGGTTATATTAATTAAAAATGTCTAACCACAAATTGAGTGCTTCATACGAAAAATTAGTCTTCCTGTTATTTTTCAAAAGCGTCAATCCTGACGCACTACGAGGTGTTATGGTCCCAGTTTCAATATAAGGGTGCTTATAATTTTATTTTTATTATTATTACATTGATATTTTTATTCGATACAAATGTTTGTATCAGCACATCACGTATTCAGTTAATAATTAGTATTCTCTCTTTATAACGATGTCTATAAGGGACCGAGCATTGTAATCAATATGGAGGGAGATCATTATATAGAGAAAAAACAATATTCATTAAATAATAAGTCATCAAATAAACATTACGTTTCTTTAAATAGTGTGACTGTATTTATTATGTCATAAGCTAAACATTCATTAGGCGGGAAATAAAACATGCCGGGCAATATCCTACCTTAGGGCGCCAGCACTACCCACTCAAGTAGTGCTGGTGCCCGATCTGCTTTAAAATTAAGACAGAAGGGACACTTGTGAAATACAACCGTTATAAAGAGAGAACAATATCGGTATAGAGAAAAAATAAATATAATTAATACCACAAAAACCAAACAACCCTCGTTGATTTGATAGTTATAGAGAGACTATCGTTATAGGGAGAATCGTTATAAAGAGAGACAACTGCCTTATAATCACAAGTGTATGTACGGATGAAATATATGAATGCAAACCGTACTAAAAATATTTTATGGTAAGAAAGGAATTTTTCTTTCATTACGAGAAACAGCAAATTTGAAACGCTTGGGCGGTGGTGAATAGAATATTTAATAAGCCGATATTAGAAGCGGCGAATGGAGATAGCTCGAAGCATAGCGGCTGTCCGGGAGCAGGATATTGTCCTAAAAGAGGAGATAAAAAGCGAGAAGAATGCGTGTATTAAAACTGCGTATCTAAAGGTGACGTTTATACGCGATAAAACAGAGTTGGTTATTCGGTTCTTGGCTTTGAATTTATCCTAAGGTCAAACTTGAAAATTAAACATTCTTGAAATTCCTTAAACAACGAAATAAACGTGACTTCTTTATTGAATTGCACCCTTAAGTATAAAGAAGAAAAAAACACAGTAAAAATTCATTCATAAAACCTACCTGCATTCTACTGATAGCGTCCTTAAATAAATATGCTTAAATATCTTATTGCATAATTAATAATAAAATAATTATAAGTAATTTTATATCCATATGTATGACAAAATGAGCTATTTTTTTATAAACTGTAGGCAAAAATGCTGTGGTCTTCAATTATATTACACATATTTTATGTATCACCTAGCTTGGGCAAAGTAGAGATTGATAATGTCATTTGATACTATATTATGTGAAATACAAAAGTTAGTTATATAATATAATGAAAAATCTAGAAAACGTTCGTATTAATCAATAATGAATTTTTAATATGAAGATAATAAGGTCATAAGAAATAATACATAACTCTAAATATTATATATTTTTTTATGAACTCTTATTAGCTTCTTTATTTAATTTATTCATATAGAAGAAGCATATAGCATTATTTTTCATTTGCCAGATAAACATTTGCCAAACTAACATTACTTAAATTAATATGCTTTACGAATAAAAGTTATTTTGGTTTACAAATATTCAAACTTTATTAAAATAGTAAATTAATAAATTTGTATTCAATATCTTTCCAATTATTTTTTCTTCAATACACACATGTACACAGGGTGCCAGAAACAATATTTTACCTTGTTATGACTTTTTTAATTAATTAATTTTTTAAATATACAATAGAATTCCCTTTACTGTATACTGTATTAAATTTTTAAAATTAAATTTATTTTTTAAAATTAAGGTAACGTTAAATATAATCCATTAAGGTTATTTCATACCGCCCTGTAAAAGCTGTTTCGTACCGCCCCACACTGGGGCCGATCCAGGAATTGTGCGAATAAACCCCTTTTTTAAAAATAGCATTAGGTCACAAATAATTCCTGGAATTGATAGTTAAATATACCTGGCATACAGCTCAGTACTCTAAAGTCATGGTGCAAGTCAACTTTTATCCCTGTTCCAGTCGAAACTTGTCCGTCATAGGCGAAGCTTTTGCCGTCTGCGATTTCAATACGAAAAGTCACCTTGTATTCATGGCAAATACTTTATAGTGCTTCCAAATTTTGTTATTATTTTAATATGGCATTATCACTCACATATTGGTACATATTTTTTTTGAAAATATCTTTGATATATTCTGAATTGTAATATTTTAAAGGGGTATTTACATTACTGGGGAAAATATTTGCTTTTTTTAGTTTAGTGATTTTATATGTAAAGTTTTAGTTGATATCAGTTCATATCATGTCTGCAATTTTGGGCTTATTTGCTTACGTATTCATTGTTCTTAAGGAAATATAAAAAACATTTTGCGCATATTTGCGCTTTTTCACTTAAAGGTCACTTTTGTCCAGGATGTGGAAACATAATAAAAAAGAAGGCATTTATGAGTTATTTTAAATTAATTTCAATTATTATTTTTTCTTTCAGGATCAGGTACAACTAATATTTTTATAAGTAGACGTACCTTATTTGATCAAATGAGACAATCTGGCTACGTTAAATTGGCTGATCAAGTATCATGTTTGAAGGAATTTGTCGAAATACGTACTAAATGTCTAAAAGACCAATTACCAAGCCTTCATAAAACAATTTAATTTTTTGTGTCTGATTTTAAGAAGAAGTGGCAAAAGGCTATCAGAAAAGAGAACAGATATTTGGTTTTTAATAATGACTGCCTAAATACTTCAATAGGTTTTCATAACTTTTCTATTGTTTTAAGTAAAAAAGTGGGTCGCACTCAAACAAATTTTGAAGTATCTTGTGATAGAGCTAAACGCCAAAAGACTAAATCTTTGAGATCAAAGCACTCTCTTAAGGAATGAACATTTGCAGTACAGGTGACTTTGCGAGCTGCTGGTCAAGTGGATGCCTCCAAAGTTTTGAAGGAAGTTACGACAACTTTATCCACAGCTGCCTCATACAAAAATACATACAAGAAAATTAACATCTCTAAAAGGTTAGCAGCTTACAGAAAAAGAAGCTCTTTTGATGTTTATTGAAGTAAAACTCACCAAACATCAATACAATTTAATTCGAGAACGTGACAAATTCCTATTTCCATCTTGCAAAAAAATACAACAGGCGAAAAGCGAATGTTACCCACCAAAGGAAAGTATTGCAGTCACAGATACTTTTGCTGAGATTAAATTGCAAATTTTACTTGATCATACTGCCACTCGTCTTTTGGAAGCTCATAAAGAAATGATAGAAGTTCAGAAATCAGAAAATATAAAAAATATAACCTTAATATGCAAATGGTGCTTCGACGAATCTGCACAGTCAGAATACAAACAGAAGTTTAGTAGCGATCCAAATTCTAAGGATAATAATATTTTTATATCGTCTTAAGTACATTTAAGATTGATATCGGACAATTTAATATTACAAAATAAAATAGTTTTTTGTCAAAATGAAAGACACGATACTGTAGACCCATAAACTCTTTGCGGGAAAATATGCGTGGTACCCGATGCCTCCATTTATTCACAAAGTTTTAATTCACGGCCCAGAAATAATAAAGCATGCTTTATTACCTATAGGCCAGCTAAGTGAAGAGGCCCAAGAAGCAAGAAACAAAGAGTTCAAAAGATACAGAGAATGCTTCTCGCGAAAAATGTCACGTATAAAAACTAATGAAGATGTATTAAATTTAATTTTAATATCTTCGGACCCTCTTATTAGCAGCTTGCGAGAAGTATCTGTAAAGAAAGATGTAAATTTTGAAAAGGATACTTTGGATCTATTGGCTCCACCTAATATTATAACGTCCGACGTTTCCACGCAATCCACGATCAGTGAAAACGAAGCCGAAAATTCTTCAGATAGTGAATAAAAAATTTAAAAATCCTGTTTTTCTCTTTAAAATTACTTTATAACAATTTATTTACATTGTTTTATTTATTTCATATTTAAAAGACCACAAAAATAATTTATTCCGACAATTCTTAATTCGGCTCCAGTGTGCGCCCTGTAAAAAATGTTTGGTTACGGTACCGCTCTAAAAATTCTAGATAAGAAACTCTTTTATCCTAATTTTATTAAAAGCAAATGTATTTTCAAAGATGGCTATTCGATTGGTTTAAAATTTACTTTGCATTTTAAAAGAATTCTTGGGGAAGCTATTTTCGTTACATTTGACCGAAGTAAATTAAATCATTTGGTCCATGTTAAATGGAACAAATTAAACTGCTAACAAATTGTAATATAATTCTTGAATATTTATACAACAATTCAGTTTAAAGAATTTCATATCATCATACAAAAGCAAATTAACTTAAATAATACGAATGAAAATGTCTGTTCTCTAGAAGTTTTATTATATTTTATGGGAATGACTTTTTCCGCCTTACTAAAGCATTTTCAATTAACATCATCATAATACAAACCATGTTTTTCTCATAAAATATAATAAAACTTGTAGAGACGTTTTAATTAATATTAATTGTTTAATATGGAGTTTTACATCGTTGTTCAAAAAACAATAAATGAGTTGACATTTTTAACATGCTAATTAATCATTTTGTTTCCTAAAAGGCAGAATTTATTTATAGTTTATCTACTTCCTGATTTTAAATGTGACATCCAACATTCAGTAAAATTTATTTTGTATACAAATATAATAATGAAACAGTAAAAAATATTTTAGAAAAAATAAATCACACAACAAATTCTTTATTTACCAAACACCTTTTTTTTCTTCTTCTATTTTTGAGAATATTTTTCTTAATTTGTTACAGTTTTATATCTTTATTATCTGGAAAATGATATAATCTGTGAGAATATATCTTACCACGAAGATAAAAGTATAAAACTATCGAATTATGTCGAGAAAAAGAAACTTTGTAATTTTAAAAGGCTAACGCCTTAATACCAAAAAATAACTTACTATTATAACTAACCATCACGTCGTCTCCCGCTCACTGACTGCCTCACTTTTCTTTCCTGACATATTTCTCTCACTTTCGCAACATTCATACATCGTGTCATGCACGCGCGTCGATTTCTCTGAATCCTCACGTGGCTAACATTCAATATTTGATTTATTTGATCGTGCCATATTTTCATCGGGCTTCCTCTATTTCTAGTTCCATTTATATCGTTAACATATTATTATTTGACCATTCTTTCTTCATTCATTCTTTCCATGTGTCCAAACCATCTAAATGTTCCTTTTATTATTATTTTTTTTAACACTTTCGTTCGCACCGCATTCACTTTTTATATATTATAAAAGGCGTTAAACGTGTCTAAAATTAATTCTTAAAATGTTTAAAATATCACCAAAGTTTTTTCAAAATTGCATTTGATATTAGTAGTCAAAGTTTTTAAACCTTCGTGATTCCTTATTGATATCAAAACTGGATGCTTAAATAATGTTAATTTATTTTTATTAAATGTTTTTTATACAATTTTTTTAATTCTGTTATCAAAGGCTAAGTTGGTCTATTGAGTAAATTAATGTGCAAAGATTTTGGAAACAAAACAAAATCTCGTAACGACTCCGAAATTGATGGGGACAATTTAAACCATTCGCTGGTCTTTCATTCAAACTGTTCTTCCATTATTTCTTTTGTTCTCGAACCTGTTCCTTTGTCTCATCTTATTATCTCTCATTGAATTATTTGTTCCTGAATTCTTTAGTTTACAGATAATATTTTCGAGATTAGTATTTATCAATTTGTGAGGTTTTTTTATACGCTGTTAATGCAGATTTCTTTGTGTATTAAACGAATTTTACATATAAAGAATTTAATATTTCACGATTTTTATATTTATAAATTTATTTGGAAATTTTCACATTTAATGCCTAAGTGGCATCCCAAGAACCAGCACAGGTATGAGACATTGATGTATACCAATCCCTAGGATTGAAACAAAAAAAACAATTTAAAAATAAAACATTTTTTTATCTTTCTATTTATTCATTTCTTATTTGGAAATAAATTTTGAAAATGAATTTTATTTTAAATAAGTAAAAATATAGAAGCTGAGATTGGCCGTTGGGATTACAATGCTAGATAGAGCTAAAAGTTACCATATCAGAGGAAGTCTAAAAGTCACCTATATAGCGAAAAAATGCTAGGGAACATGGTTCGCGATGGTGCGGTCATGTGAGCAGGAGGGAAATTGAATACATTGTTCCCAAGGCCCTGCAATTGGTAGATGGAAGGAAGGGACGGGGCCTGCCTTCTCCAACGTGAATATCCAGTCGCAGCGACTTGAGGGTGCTGCAACTGGACAGCCTGACGACACAGGATCGCAAAACTCGGAGAAGTCATATGAGAAGAGCCAACCACAAATAATGGACACCGGCTAAGCAAAGGAAGAAGAAGAAGAAAACGGCTGTTTTCTAGAAATTTTACTACATTTTATGGGAATGACCTGTTTCGCCTTTCTAAGACATAATAAAAAGTCTCTAAGATATTTATGATGTAAATAGATGTTATCATTGATATTAAAGTCATATATGCACTACACCTATACCCTGGTCTTAAGTCAGTTGGGCCAGGGCATTTGTTCTGTTATTGAAACCGCAACATTCCAAGATGTACGGTCTATCCAATATTGTGTCTAAGAGTCTACAAAATTTGGTCTTTAAAGCTTATAATATTTTTAAGCTAGAATAATTAACGTAGTCTATTCTGATTAAGGAAATTATTTTAAATTAAATTAAAACAGATACTGTAATCAAGAACCTGGATAGAAACCACACAAATTTTAATTATTTATCTTCCCTAAGCTTTATTTTATTATAAATGAAAGCTTTGAAATCCTTTTTGCTTTCATTCCCGGGTTAAGCAATCGGTCAAAACGATTAGCGCTTATCCCTTTTGATGGACTGTTTGTTCTATTAAATAGATATGTACAGCAGAGCTTAAGAGTTTGATAATTAACATTAACATTTCTAGATACTTTCAGAAAATTGATATAAGCTTTTAAATTTTCAATATTAGCTGTAATTTTTCAACATTATGTTAAGTTAGATTGCAAATAAAAAGGAGTACACTAATATTGTTATTGAAAGAAAATTCGGTGAATTTTGCAGTATTTATAAAATAACTAACCGTCACGCCATTTCTCTGGAGTGGATGGCAGAAATAATGGCCTGCCACATATTCTGTCATGAAATATTTCTCTCGATTCCTCTACATTCGTATATCGTGTCTTGTACGCGCATCGATTTCTCCGACTCCTTACGTGACCAAAATGTATTATTTTATAGATTTGATAGTGCCACGCATTATAAATATACTCTATTCACCATTCTGTCTTCATTAATTTTTTATATGTATCCAAAGATCTTAAAAACCCTTTCATTATTTTGTTCGTCACACTTTCATTTATACCGCATTCACTTCTTATATTTGCAATAAAAACTCTATCATAAAAGTATTCACAACACATTCGTTTAATATATCTTAATTCTACTGCATTTATTCTACTTTCATCCTTCTTTTGCCAGTTCTATGATTCACTTCCATACATTAGGGTCGGGCCAAGACCACCATTGTGCTCTGTAGGATCTTTTTGTATACGCTTTTGTTTGCGATGATAACTTTAAATTTCCTATATTTAATTCATCATCCACTGCTGAACGTCGGCCTCTCCCAAAGCACGCCACCGCCTCCTATCCATTGCCACTCCCATCCATGCATGTCCAGCAATCCTCTTCAGATCGTCGGTCCAGCGGGCAGGTGGACGTCCAACTCTGCGGAAGCCTGTCTCCACTCCAGAACCCGTCTCCCCCATCGGCCGTCGGTTCTCCGACAGATATGGCCAGCCCATCTCCACTTCAACCCGCCCAGCCTCAGAGCCACCTCAGTCACATTGGTTTGTTGTCGAATAAATTCGTTTCTAAATCTGTTCCTCAAGCTTAATCCAAGCATGGCTTTTTGTATGGCGGGTTGGATGACCTTGAATCTGTAGACTAGACCTTTTGTCATTGTCCACGTCTCGGCTCCGTACGTCATGACTGGTAAGACGCACGGGTTGAAGACTTTAGTCTTGAGGCATTACGGTATTTTAGAGGACAAAAAGGTCTGTTAAATTGATTAAAATGAGGTCTGTTAAATTGATTGAAATAAATTAAATATTTCAAATAAAATAATTTGATAACGTTTTGTTATTTAAATGTATACAAATACTCGTAGACAAATACTGGATTTTACCCATTACGGGTGTATTCATCATTAAGAATTAATTGTATCGCAACAGAAACGAAGATGTTAATTATTTGGAAACAGAATATGGTGGTCAGTCGTTATCTTGTAATATGTGATAATTGGGTTGATAGCCTTTCAAATTACATTAATAAAGATTTTCTACTTAATGCTCACCCTAGTCTCAATAGATGGCGCTAGTGTAGATTGAACTAAAATATGTGAAGTGTTTCTCAACATGGTAGGATATATACAATTTTCGAATAATTGTCAGACGTGGTGTTCGTAGAAGGGCGGAATGGGAAATATTGTTTTACATAAAGCGATCGCTTAACCCAACCAATGACAGGTCATTGTCAAGTGCAAGTCCCGTTAACGCCTCGACCACCATATTCTGTTTCCAAATACTTTACATCTTCGTCACTATTGAGATACAATTAATTCTTAATTTGATAACGCTTTCAAATAAGTCAGTCATTTTCGGACAGACAGCTAGCGAGTCACTAGCCGAAACACTTCGGTGTGAACACTAAGCTAAGTTTAATTAACAGTTTAAGGTTGGTATTGAGTATCGATTTTCGAAATTTCGAATTCATATCTTTGAAAAAACCGTTGTTACTTTGACTCTCATTAGTTTTGCTATGCGTGCATGTTGGTTATTCCAGAGTGGCCGACGCTTCAATCATTAAGTATATTATATATTTCGTTTCATATATTCGGGCCCGCCGTATACTCTACGGTATTCTCACAACAACTTTTCCTATTGCTATTTCGCGTGTCATCAACATTTTAACCATCAGTTTTCTATCCATTCGTTCCATATACATGAAAATTTATCTTCTAAATTTGACAAGAAAATTTCAATCATAACTCAACATTAGCAAAAGCTCTCATCTGTTATCTGCAAAATATCATGTTTTTCACTCCACTCTGTGATCTCTAAGCTCATTTTCTCAAGGCGAAAATATCAACATAATTGTATTTTCAAAATATAATGTTTTCGAAAACTTGTATTTTAATAAGCTTCAGCATTCAATAAGCTTCTTACAGGTATATAAGTATCGGCACTTTATTTAATTTTGATAAACTATTCATATCATTACTTGATATAAATCACTTCACTCAAATAAATCTACCTGAGAGCCATAATGTCTTAAGTGATTTTTTGTCAGAAATGAATTATAATAATTATAATAATTAATAATGAATTATTATAGAAATTTAATGAAACAATAAAATGGTGACAGATTAGCTACCTATCACATGTCATGGGAATGAAAATTAAACCCTTCGGTACATCGATACATCGGTATGGCTTACGCTATAATGATGTAAAGGGCGATTGAATAAAATATGATAATAATTTAAGTAATAATACTAATAATAATAATATTGGTCATACATTAACGTATTATAAAACGAAACATAAATAATGAATGATTTCATGGTATACGAGTATATATCCTGAAAAGAAAAGAGATACATAAATCCTTATTGATATTGAAACAGGATTAAGGACAAATGAGAGCTTTATTTACGTGGAATGGTTGTGGGGGTTAAACGTTTCCCCCACTGCAGTTAAAGCTTACAATGGTAACCACATCGTCAATAATTAATTGACCACAAATCAACCTCCGTTCACGAGCATCGGATATCATTGATTCACAAATAGTGTTTACTTCAATCGTGTTGTGATACTTTAAACCTTTTTTAGGAAAGACGAAAGAGTTATGTCAGGATAGAACAGTGTGACGGTCCATTTTCTGTACCTGTCCTTTTGGGAAAACAGCGTGATGCTTAATTTGTTAGTAAATTCAAATCAATTATTAGAAATTAAAAGGCGGGCCACACTGTTTTAGACAAGCTCTCCACATCGGTCTCCACCGGCGGTTTAAAACTGTGTAGACACTTGTTTGAAACCAAAATTCGTTTGACCTTCAACAAACTTTGTGGACGGACGCGCGTTTAAACACGCATTTCACGTGTGGAGAGCTTGTTTACAACAGTGTGTGGACGCTACACCAACCGTGGGCTCCACAGCTCTCCACCAAGGTCACACCTGTGGAGAGTTTGTTTCAAACAGTGTGACACGGCCTTAACTCGTGAAAATAGGATTGATTATTTATGCCGGTAAATACATGTAAGTTTTTTTAATCTTTAGATTGCTAAGCAAACATTACTGTATCGGTCATCGTTCCGCGGTACATACACGTATTTCGTTGTCGCATTTTGTGTAAAATGTCATTTGCAAAAGATCTTTTCGTACAAACCATATCATATTAGCAGAAATAGATAATTTGATTCTCTTCCTCGAATATTTTAGAATCAATAAACACTCGAGATCCTGATGCGCACAACATATTATACTGAATAATGTCAGTCACCTTTGCCGAATAGTTAAGTTCACGTTGGTATAATTAGCACGGTACTGCTTTTTAGAAGAAATAAAATGTATGTTTAAATACTTATACCAAATATTTAAATCAATGATATTAGAATTAATTTATAATAACATTCTTATAGATTCCCAGCTCCTTCATCAGGGAAGGGGTTGTGTGGGGTTAACAAACCATGCAGGGCAAGTGGAGGCAACGGACTCAGACTGCTGTACCAGCATATTACAACGGTGAAATACATTGCATAGACAATCAAAACATCTGACACAATAGATTCTCAGCCTAACGAATCCCATGACCGAAGGGGGTCGTGTGCAAAAAAAAATGATGAATCAGGGCCCGGGTTCATACACAAAGGTTACTAAAGGTTGTCCGGCAGAGTAGGAATAAATGAAGCGAACATATAAAAGCCAAACAGCCAACCACTCTACACGTCAGTCATTATTACGACTTTTAACCGATACGAGCCTACGTTATCAAGTCTACGTCACGAGGGATCTCGGACTCTCTCCCGCCGATCTATGAAGCCGCTCTACTACGTAACGTAGCTTCTGGCGAGTCTACGCTTCAGCTGACCGACGCTACCGCCCAGCGTAACATCGTCATCAGCTGCTCGCCACCCGGACTCCGCCCCGCTGCTATCGACACCCTGCGCAGTTACATCGCCATCCATACACGCTTCATTACGAGTTACTAAATGTATATTTTTTTTCGATCGAGAATAAACGTTGAAACTTCCACCGTCTTTCAACCCTCTCCACACCCCCAAAGATATAAGCAGAAAATAGCTCATTATTATAAAGAAATAATCTTCTCGTGTCTAGGATTGAACCCAAGTACCCTGGGCCAGGAACCAAGACTTAGAACCACCTTAGATTACCACCTGATTGACGTGGATATTTGGAACTCATATTTAAATGTATGTTATAAACCGTTTTACTTTAGTTCGTTACTACTTAATTGTAAGTAATACTATGATAAACTAATACTACCCGCCTGAGCTGCAAATGTGTATAGCCAGCCGCAGTTCGAGACCATTTTTTTTCACTTCAAATGATGCCAGGCGCGCAATGGGGGTTAATGAAGGTTTTTGTTGTAAATTATATGAGCTTAAAAATATATGTGCGTTTTCTAACACGATCAAAGTTCACAATAGCCTTCACGGAGGTATATTTGAACAGTGTTCTGTATTTATGACGCATATTACGATACGTGGTGGCTACTGCCCATGCAAATAGCACCCGTCGTGTTCCTGACGGGGAATGATTGATGTCCCGGCGTCGGGCGGAGGGATCGACGTCCCAGCCGCCTGAAATAAACGGCGCTTCCGCCAGTGGCCCGATCTCAGGCTTAATCGAATGAAAAAATATCCGAGCCGTTCTGATATCTTTTTAAAGGCGCGATATTGCATAATATGGCTGGAAAAATCGGTCTCAACCTTGCCGACACAGTTTATTTAATTATAACAAGCAATACATTCTTTCTCGTTGCGTATTGTGCGTACGAATTACAAGCCTTAGTGTCGGAGAATATATGAGATATGCAAGTCAAATGATTTAATGATGAATGTCGGAAAGTCGAAGGTGATGGTTTTTGAAAGGGAAGAGCAAATGACAGTTTGTAACATAAGCGTGAACGAAGAGAATTTGGAGCTGGTGAGTGAATTTGTGTATTTAGGTAGCATGTTCACAGCGGATGGCCGAACGGATAGTGACGTCAAAAGAAGTTTTGGTGCGGGTAACAAAGTGAATGGAGCTTTAAAAATAGTTACTGAAAACAAGAATTAATCAATGAAAGCGAAAACGGCCGTTCACAATGGAATTCTGGTCCCAACCCTAATGATAGGAAGCGAATCATGGAACTGGCAGAAGAAGGATGAGAGCAAAATAAATGCGGTAGAGATGAGGTCCCTAAGACGTATGTGTAGTATAAATCGTTATATGTCAGCATTTGAGATTCTGTCGTATATCGATACGACAGAATCTCAAATGCTGAATAAGAAAGGAATGTAGAGCGGAAGAAAGTATTATAAACAAGGAGCGCATGGATGGAGAAAGAATGGCTAAGAAAGTATACGTTAATGATGTAAATGGAGTACGGAATCGAAGCAGACCGAGGAAAACATGACATGACCAAATTAATACAATTTTAAAGGTTGGTTATGTTAGAAGTCGGAAGAATCTACGTGCGTGTATGACTCGCTGTATGAATGTGGAGGAATCTAGAGAGGTGTGCCAGGATAGAGTAGTGTGGCGGTCTATTCTCTCTGCCTACCCCTACGGGGAAACGGCGTGATGGTTTGTTGTTGTATACATCCTTTTTCTAAGATATTTTTTTCTTCCGCATTAATATACTTCTAAAAGTACTGTATTTTATAACCCTGCCAAATCTGCGGCTGGGGAAAAACCGGTTGGTTGTTCAAAAATAAAGTAGTCCATTGTTTTGACCGAAAAACTATAGTATGATGCTTCAATGTTTAATTATAAAACGCTGCTTATGGTATCACAATTATACATTTTTATTTTTGCGACAGCTGTTTCGTCAACCTATGTTGACATCATAAGGTGTTACAATATTTTTTTCCATTGTAACATTTTGATTGTAACACTTGATGATGTCAACTTAGGTTGACGAAACAGTTGTCGCGAAAAATAAAAATAATAAAAGTTGTGATACCATAAACAGCGGTTTATAATTTAACAGCTAAAACATAAAGTGGTGTTAAAACAAATTAAAAGTGTATTAAAATTATTATTGTTTTCTTTAAAGTCAAATAATTTTTTTGGCCTCTCTAAGGCATTATCAATTGTTAATATTTAATAATGCCTTAGAAAGGCGAAACATGTCATTCACATTAATTACAATAAAACTTTTTAGAAAACAGACGTTTTCATTCGTAATAATAATTTAATATGGAGTTTTACATCATTAGCAGGAGTAAAACCGAATATTTAGAATGTGAATATGAGGACATCGCTACAGATTTGGCTCATGAAAACACAATTCACATTGGCAATACTCCAGTTAACAAGGTGTCCCAATTCAAGTATCTCGGGTCGGTCCTTACTGCGGACGCCAACGTAGACACTGATGTCAAACACAGGACAAACACCGCCTGGCTCAAGTGGAGGTCTCTATCAGGTGTCCTGTGTGATCCAAAAATTCCAATCAGAACTAAGGGCAGAGTCTACAAGACTGCAGTGAGGCCCGCCATGCTATATGGAGCAGAGTGCTGGACCAACAAAAAAGTCCACGAAAGTCGAGTCCACGCTGCCGAGATGAAAATGTTGAGGTGGTCTGGAGGCGTCACAAGGCTGGACCACGTTAGGAACGAATACGTGAGGGGTAGCTTTAAGGTTGGTAATGGATATATCCCATCCCCGATAATGGAAAAATTAAGAGAATCTCGACTCCGGTGGTACGGTCATGTGATGCGAAGAGACAGCGAGCACATTGTCCAAAAAGCCCTCAGCATTCCCACAAAACCAAGAAGAAGAGGTCACCCAATGGCAACATGGTGGGCCAACATGGAAAATGAGCTCCAACGCGAGAACCTGACAGTGGAAATGAGTGAAAATAGGAAAGTTTGGCATTTTCGTACGAGGAGGGCCGACCCCAGATGATGGGAAATGGCAAAGAGAAAGAAGAGAAGAAGATGGAGTTTTACACCATTGTTCAAAACACAATAAATAATTTAATTATTTATTGTGTAATATCTCCGTGGTTGTTCAATATAAGCACGGACCAGTTTGTGTAAGAATTATGAGGCATCAACGCTGTTGCGAAAATGAACGATATATCCATAAGCTGTTTGATATATTTAAATATGTAGAGGCCCAAAATGACGGGCTTTAACGCACGATAATCTTGTGATCCTTTGAAGTAACGTTTTTACAAAAACATCTATTGGAAAATATACATATTTTGAGCTCAAAGTAATGAGCAATCCGCTGTTTATTGCTTTTAATCATTACACGCTAAATTCACTTTCGCAGCTTTAATTAAATAATCAACTAAATTAACACATTTATTACAACGTTAATAAATAAGTAATCATATAACCTTACACTTCTCCATTGATATTCTTGATACGAAAATAAATTTAACGAACTCCAATATTATTGTTGAAAAACGTTACAAATGAAATCACATACTTATTTCAAATATTTCATGTACTTTGTTTTCATTCAAGCGTTTTCTACAATATGCTTGAATGAATGCAACGGTATAAAGTTTTTCTAAATAACTACTCGTATATCACTTATATAATAATCAATGTATGTTTTTATTATTGCTTTTTGATTTTATACACCTTATAAACTTGGTTCACTGTACAATCCTCATTAGTTTTAACTTTTAATGTACATGTTTTTAAACACGTTAACAAATTCTCAATTAACATGATTAAATTGTTCTCATTTTTTTTATGTACACTACTGTCATACAACAATAATCACAACAATATTCAAAATAATCCGGAAACGTTCAAAGGGCATGCGCATCGTGTGCATTTCGAAAAAACTTTCGGAGATATAATCGTCGAAGTGTTCCTCTCACATTTTCTTGTATTTAAAGTATTCTCGTACTCTTTTTTGAGATGACATTCGGGTTTTTGCTTATTTATATTATGATGCATATGATAATTGTAATTTGAGAGTGTTTTGTAATACCAGGATGACTTTCGTTATAAGGCAAAGGGAAAACTTTATCTCTATATTGCCATGATCTGTGCAACTGTATGAACAAATGTATTTTCCTTTTTAACCTTTGTGTAGTGTCGTGGTTAGTTCAGGTCATTAATAGTGATGAGACGACTCACAGACGGTCTGTAATAGTAGGTATTATTTTATATAATGTTAATATGAAAACATGTACAGATGATTATTACATGTATGAACACTATTAAGTAACAAGATGAATAAAAAAATTAAACTAAGTATATCCAAAATCAATATTAATTTGGCACTTTTTAAAGCCATATGAAATAACAGTCTTACAATTGAGGCTTGTCTTATAAACTTTCTTTTAACATTATTTAAGAACTTTTTTTGTAACTTAAAAATATATGTGAAAATGCATTTATGATAAAAATACATCAGTCTAAAATTTAAGTAGTTTCAGCGTATTCAACGCAAATAGTTTAAGAACACCCGAGACATATTGGCTTGCGACATGATACACATGTGTACTTAGATCTCATCTTGAGTCGCGATGGACATATGTTCAATGTTTTTTTTACAATTTCTGTTCAGAATCACAAACCGCGAATCTAGCGGGGCGTGCGGGGGGTAAATTACTTGTAACAACTAAATAAGGAACAAATTTGTGAACGCGCCGTCTGTGAGACACCCACGTCACTACTTTAAAGTTGATTTATAGAAAGAAAAATGTCTTACCTCGTTTGAGACGTGAACTGACGGAAGAGGTAACCAGTGATAGCCGATTGCCTTATCCCAGAGCATTCCCTTGTTCCACACCTCGACGAGTAGACCAGCAGTTACGTCGTTTGTCTCACTGAAAAATGCGTATAATAAATGGTTTATTAAATGGTTGAGGCTTGTCTTGTAAACTTTCTTTTAACATCATTTAAGAACTTTTTTTGTAACTTAAAAATATATGTGAAAATGCATTTATGATAAAAATACATCAGTCTAAAATTAACATTAAAAATATATGTTAAGTTAACTCAATGAACAGACTGGAAGCATTTGAAATGTGGCTCCATCGCCGAATGCTCAGAATTCCCTGGACAGACATGGTTACCAATACCGAAGTCCTGAGACGAGCTAGAGTTGGCAAGGAATTATTATCAACTATCAAGGTTCGAAAGATCTCATATCTGGGTCATATACTGCGTGGGGAAAGGTACCACCTTCTTCAACTGATATTGGAGGGAAAAATTGAGGGACGCCGAGGGCCCGGAAGGAGACAAATGTCCTGGCTGCGAAACGTGAGGGAGTGGACCGGCATCCGAAGTGTTGAGGAGCTGTTCTGAGCGGCGCAGGACAGGGACAGGTTCGCCGAGGTGATCGCCAACGTTGGGGGGACCCGACAGGGCACTTGAAGAAGAAGAAGAAATGGTAAGTAATAAATCAAGTAATCTGAGATTGCCCCAATATTAAGCCCCGTATGGATTATTTTGGATGTTAATTTCTCATAACCTTCCTTTGGCTGATAATATGGTTAAAATAGAAGGACGTCGGGGAGTTGTTAGAAGCAATTGTCCTGACTGTGAAATATAAGAGAATGGAGTGGAATGAACAGAGTTCAAAATCTGTTCTGAGTGGCACAGAACAAAAATGCCTTCGCTGCAGTGATCGCCAACGTTGAGGAGACCTGACAAGGCACCGATAAAAGGAGTATAAAATATTATAAGATAGAACGTAGAATAGACATTGAAAAAATAAATGTGATAAAAGATAGATAATTTAGTCAGAATATTAAAGATAATAAATAATAATGAAAATGTATATTTTCTAGAAGTATTACGGAAATTAGATATTTCCGTTTGATTAAGCATTGTCAAATGTCCATTATCAGATATTTGATAATGCCTTAACAATGCGAAACATGTCGTTCTCAACATATGTTATTTTAGAAAACTTCCATTGTTTTGGCCCAAACAATATGATACTTCAACATTATAAGTTAAATTATAAATACCTGTTTTTATATATCACAATTTTATCTTTATTTTCCGCGACAGCTGTTTCGTCAACCTATGTTGACGAAACAGCTGTCGCGAAAAATAAAAGTTAAATTGTGATACATAAAAACAGAGTTTTATAATTTAACAGTTTATTATAAAACTTCTAGAAAACAGAAGTTTTCATTAATTATTTACATAGAGTTTTACATCGTTGTTAATGAACCGTTGTTTTTGCCAAAATAAAATGTTTTTTTTTCTTGTATGCAACAGGTCGTTAGAACCAAATAACTGTACAAAATTTATTTTAGCTATTATATTGATTCTAATGACACGTGATATATACCAAATCTATCGCCATTTTATTGTCACGTAAATCAGACCAAAGCAGTGTGACAATCACACTGCCACCGCCGGGAATCGAACCTGGGAACTTCGGTATGGACTTCAGAGCTCTTACCACTCTGCTACGTCGATTTCTCCGACTCCTTACGTGGCCGACATTCAATATTTTATTTATTTGACCGTCCCACGTTTTCCTTGGTCTTCCGTTATTGCTATTTACATCTTAAACATATATTTTTTTCCGTTCTGTCTTCATTCATTCTTTCCTAGAGTCCTAATTATCTTAATGTTCCTTTCATTATTTTATTCATAACACTTTCATTGTGTTATATAAAATAAAAATTGGGCTATTAAAAAAAGAACACAATTTTTTTATTAAGAGAATCATTATTTTCAACTTAACGCTTTGAAATGGAAGAATCAAGATATATGAAAAAACATTTTAAGGCCAAGTATTGTACTAGAACAAATTTGGTTAGGAAATTGTATGTTTGTTCTAACGATGACCTTGGGTAGTAAATGGTTCACAAATTTGTCCCCTTTGGCTCGTTTAAGTACTTCCCAGAGATGAAGGTCACGTTCTTTATGTTGTAGTTAACGCACACATAGAATACTAGATAACGCGAAATTTCCCCTAGACACAGGTAGCTGGGAAATTGCCGTGGGGCGGTACACGTAAATGAACTTACACAAATAAAGAAATTTACAATTTGTATTAGAATGTTCAATAGATTTATCTAACTGACTAGCTATTACGCTGTTTCTCGAGGGGTAGGCAGAAATGATGGAGCGCCACACTTTTCTATTCTGAAAAAATATCTCTTGGGAATCATCTACATTCACACACCGTGACCTGCAAGTCCTTCAATTGTTCCGACCGTAAACATGGCCGCCTTTTAGTAATTGATTAATTTGGTTATGCCATGTCCTCCTTGGTATTCTTCGAGTGCTATTTCCATTCACACTTCTTTTAAATATATTTTTAACCGTTCTTACCTCATCCTTTCGTTATATTTGTCCAAACTATTATTTATTAATGACACTTTAAAAAAATATATTTAGGATGAAATCAGCCGCCTTACATTTATTTCTTACTTTCATTGTTTGGCGTCATATCATGCATTTTTTTTTCTTGTATTTATGCCATTTTCATCATTTTGCCAACTCTGGCCAAGGTCGTATAACTGAGTCGACACAAGAACTCCAGTATGCATTGTTTACGGTCATCTTTGCTTCAATATTTAAAAGTATCAACCTTTCTTTCGATAAACTACATTTATATGTTGGGAATCAAACTTACTTATAATAGAGTGGATATTTTAGTAAGTTTACTTGGCAAAATGATAGGAATTTGAATTAAGAAATACTCAATATGAATTGAAACTTAGTCTCAGCTAGTCGAAACATGATATTAGCATAAAATATAATAGATCTTTTAGAAAATGTATGTTTTCCTTCGATTAAATTATATAGTGCGCATTTTTTAAATAATTTTTCTTGAAACAAAACCATAACACCAAATAGTTGTATTGTTATAATATAATAAACCCACACCTATATATGTATTTCACCTGGTAACATACGAGTATTGTATTGGTACTAATAGGACACAAATCAATCACATTACAAATAATTATATAAAATGCCCTACATTTACGTCTCTTATATAATAAGAAACAAAAAGTTTCTCAAAATTAACTTATTAATATTTGTACGTGAAATTATAGTAATTTTTAATATCCTTTCCTATAAATACGAGTAATATTATAAATCTATCATAATAACCCTAGTTTAGATTTAAAAAAAGTTGCAATTAGATGCCGAATAGTGGTAGCACGTGAAATATTAAATAAAATGAAAGAGAACATCTGCGACGATAATCTTAATTTGAAGCTCCAGCTAAGATGGTTTCTATGTTGGTCAGTACTTTGTACGGAGTGGAGTCATGGGTTCCCAAAATAAGCACTATGAACAAGCTAGAGGCATTCGAGTTGAGGATACATCGTAGAATGCTAAGCATTCCATGGACCGATACGGTTAGCAACATTGTTGTACTACAAAGAGCAAGAATAGATAAATAATTTCTGACTGATATCAAGGTCCGGAAGGTATCCTACCTGGGTCATGTGCTTAGAGGAGAAAAGTACGAGTTACTGCACTTGATCATAGTGCTAAATAGAGGGTCGTCGAGGTGGGGGAAGAAGATGGATCTCTTGGCTCTGGAACATTCGTGACTGGACTGGGATTTGAATAGTCGAGACACTGTTTAGAACTACGCAAGACAAGAATATGAGCTCTCAAGTTATAGTCGACGTCTAGGGGGGGTTGTTAGTAGTAAATATATTTATCACAAATTATTATGATAAATATATTTACTACTAAGAAAAGCCGAAATCTTGTGCGCAAAGTAATTAGAAACAATACATCAGATAGACAGATAAATTTGTAATGATCTTCTACCGTCTCATGGACTACAAGGAAACGGAACATTGTATTCACATCAGGTTTGTACGATAATTGAACGAAACTACGATCAATCACAGGACGTATACGTATTGTCAATCTTAACTAATTCCAATAATACTATTGGCTTTATACACCATATAATATTGTTTACATTGTTCCAGTAAATCCATTTAAGAGTAAATAAATTTAATTAATTGTTTGCACAACCTAACGATCACTCACGATTTCGCAAAGAAACATGTTTATGAAATATAAAATAAAGTATTCTGAAAAACAAAATGGTTTTTATTGAACAATATTTTTTTACTATTATATTATACACAAATCTTTATCAAAATAAAAAAAATGGAAACAAAACAAAGACGTTTCGGGATACAAAAGCCTTTCATCACTAAATAAATATAAAAAAAACATAAATGTGGTCATATTCATGAAAAATATATATATTCATAAACTGTTAAATTAAATAACTTTGTTTTTTGTATCACTTTTTTGTATTTTATTTTACGCGACAGCTGTTTCATCAACCTATGTTGACATCATCAGGTGTTACAATCACTTGTGTTGTAACACCTGATGATGTCAACATAGGTTGATGAAACGGCTGTCGCGTAAAATAAAATACAATTTTGATACAAAAAACAAGGTTATTTAATTTAGCAGCTTAAAATGTTCAGGTAGCATCATAGTGTTTCGGCCAAAAAATGGACTATTTAATATATATTTATAAATAACTTACTAACTAATCATCATCCCGTCTCCCCGAAGGGGTAGGCGGAAAGAATGGACTGCCACACTTTAACTGATGCGGCACTGCATCCTTCTATTTTCAGTATATTAAATATGTTACTGTTAATATTTACACGTTTTTTTTAATGTCCGAAACATGTTTGTAATTGTTTTTAATTTTGATAAAGCGTTGTGTTACAAACATATTTTTTTTTTAAATTATGAATCCACAACACAAAATGATGGTGAATAAAAACGAAATCGTAATTTTATTATTTGAACTTCTAAAATTAATTAAAAATGATAACATCGTTATAAGAAAATTCAGTAGAATTTAGGAATACGAAATTACTACATAAATAGTTTAATATCATGTGGTAAATGTCAAAGCAGAATTGAAATAATAAGACCTTATTGGATCAGAAGACATGACATGCGACAGCTGGTTAGATTTCTGAACAAGGGTTGCTTGGTCAAAGCTATCTACTCACTCTAAGGGTTTTTTATCTAATCACTCAATTTAATCTATTGATTCTAATGTTATTTTAAGGAGATCTAGCTTATAGTTATTTTTTAAGCTCATCATACAGCTCATCAAAAAATAGAATTGTCAATCGTAATATCCTGGTTTTGTATGGCGAGTAGCAAAATTTTTTTTCATACTGGTGTGTTTATAGTATTTTCAATTTGTTAACTTGACATTCAGACCATAATTAAATCGATTTTTTAAACCACTCATGTAAATAAAGAGTGAAAAATGTAATGCTTTTAAAAATAGCAGTTACAAAATAATAATATTAATATATTTTTTATAGAAACTGCAATATAAGGAACCGCAAATTATTTAAGAAAATATTTATCCCTTTCCCTCTCTTACCCCCTCCTCTGATTTAACCACTATTTGTTATATGCACATGTAAAGTTTGTATTCTTGTTAAGTTCTTATACTATTCTGATGAAGCGCGGGTCCAAGCGGAACTAGTTGGCAAAACGTGATTAAATACAAAGTCTTTTATTTTTTAATTATTTTTTAATTGTGTAATGTTAAGTTTAACACCATTGTTCAAGAACAATAAATACATTTAATGCGTTCATTTCCCTACAAAATGTACGCTTCATAATATACATTAAAATGTTTGCCATAGGGATATGACAAAAGAAGAACTCTTAATCTCAATTAAGCTTTCAAGCATTCTGCGTAGGAGTCTCATTGAAATACTTACCTTTAAACTGACAGTAAGAAGAGCAACGATTGTGGGAGGGAAATTCTTAGAAAATATATACGAGTATATGGTATTAACCTTACATTTAAGCCAAGATTATTGTTTCATCATTTCTTAGAGGATTACATTAAAGGAGATTTTTCTAAGTAAGTGTTTATCAGAATACAAGATTAATTCGTGTTATCTAAATAGGATTCCATTTCAACATAACCATTTAATGAAGGAAATAATACATAATAATATAATAATAAGACGTTTCTGAGAACAACTTTCATTTTTGTATTTATTTCGACAGAGACCGTTTCGCCAGTCTCGCTGGCATCCACAGACTGGTGTTTTGCGAAACCGGTCGCTGTCGAAATAAAGACGATAGTTGAAGTAGTTCTAAATAATCATCATTTTATCTAATAATTAAGTAAAACGATATATCTCTTTTTCTTTTATCGAGAGACCAGTCTGCAACTGTCAAACCGGTCGCTGTCAAAATATAGACAAAAGTGAAAATAGTTAAAAAAAACATCGTTCTATTTAATTATTATGTAAAACGAGCTTCCATCAAGAGATTTCAGTAAAATCATTTGAATATCTTTTTATGTAATTACTAATGAAAAAAAACTTCCATCGAGAGATTTTAGAATTCATATCAGCCGACTGCATTGACAGATTGTTTCCTTTTATTTTGAGTTCATTCCGGACTAAGTCGTTCGTAATTTTTGCAGTCCACGCTATCCTCAGCTTGCAACGCGAACACTAAATTTCAAAGGCGTCAATTCTGGCGCGGTCACGGGATTTCACTGTCCCAAGTTTGAGCAGCACTAATACATATTGGGAATATGAGAGTACGAATAGTTTTAATTTTTAAGAATTTTAAAATTTTGCTATGGCGAATCATCTATTATTTCCTTCTCACCCCACCCTTGGCACTGATTTGAGAACCCAGGTAAACAAAATATTTTACGATTTTCAAACCTTGCAGTCTCACCGACATCTGTAGGAAATTCGCAAGGTTATCTGTAACCCATAATATCGGCTCTCTCTCTCTACCCGTTCGAGAAGCTCTGCCATGTCAGATTCGTTTTCAGTCAATTATTTGGTGACATCTGTAAATCGAAGATTGCTTATTATCCAACCACCAACCTTAATGCCTTTTCCCCAGTTCTCTAGTGCCCGTTTCATGATTCGCTTGTCATACAGATTGAATTGAATGGGGGAGTGAACATATTCCCGACATGGCTGAAATAAAATAATAATATATTCAAAATAAAAAAAAATGTATATAATAGATTTTGACATTCTTTAAAAGTAGGATTAATAAAGTTAATTCTTTAAATAGCTAAACTATAAAATATGATTTCACTTGTTTTTAATATTACAGTATTTACAATAATACAGAATAGCGTTAGTGGTCGGCAAACTCGTTAATAAAAAAGGTTAAAAGTTATCCAAAACTATTTATTACAACCTAGTTACCATATACCTTAATGAAAAAAGTTTCATAGTTGTTTAAGAAAAAAAAATATCATAAAATATTTTATCTCCGATGTCGTCCAATACTGATCACAGGTCTCCCCCATACTTCTCGACACACCCCTATCTTATATTTACTCCGTTTGAGTCACCAACAATTTTCCTTACGTCATTAGATCAAAGTGTGGGGGGATCTCCCACTGCTTCTTCTATTTTCACGTGGTCCCCATTCTAATACTATTCTGATCCATCTTTGGTCTACTAGTCTAGCTACATGTCCCGCATATAACCATTTAAGCTTAGCAACCATTTTGACATCTATCTCATTACAACATATCTCAGTAATTTTTATTCGGTCTGAGAGTCTTATATTTGTATGCTGCATTGCTCTTTCATGTTTCCTTTGTACTAGTCTCCTTATGATTGATTTTGTAAGGATAAGCGTTTCTGCTCCATATATTAGGTCCTTACATACGAAATTGGCGTTTTGTATGGGGGGAACATTAAGTTGATTTTTTTTAAATATAATATATTTATTTAACCGTTTGAGTGCTAAGCAATTTTTGTAAAAATCTATTGGAAAATGCTATGCATATTTTGATTACTCTAAAGGAAAAAATTATGGTGTCAAATAAAACACAATCATTTAGACAAATATTAATCAATTTTATTAAATCTTTTTGGGTTATACAGAAAAAAGGTTTATTAATATGAATATGAAGAAATAAACATAAAATATCATTACTATTATATTTTTATTTGGTTATGAAAATAAAAATTATAAAAAACCAAAATTTGTCACAAGATTGTATTTCTTCCGTTTCTGAAGATGGTGATGAAGAAGAAGACTCACTTTCAATTCTCAATCTTTTTCTTCGATGTAATATGACACTGCTGTCATCACTACTAATTTCTGTTTCACTATCCGCCAAATCACTACACATCGAATTTACGTCTGAAATATTATCACGTGACATGGCTATTTTTTGTCAATAATTGTAAAAACGCAAAAAAGTTATTTTTAAAAGCATAAAAATGCACCGTCGTTATAAATTATGTGTGAGGTCAGCGTACGTCCACTCCCGCGGAACGCCAAAAACGCACTGAAACTCGCGTCAGTTTTGCGCTACGTCGCACTTTTCGATACAAATCGCCGCAGCGCAAAATCGCTGCTTAGCACTCTAACGGTTAATCAAAGTATGTACCATTGCTATCTATGCACTTTTGCCATCTCATAAGTAGTTCATCGATCCCTTTACTAAAAAAACCATTCGGACGGGAATCAATAAAATCTTTGAAGTCGGTTTGGACTGCCCCATCGGAGTTGAATTTTTTCCCTTGCAAGAAGTTATCCAAATTTCGAAAAAAATAGTAATCTGTTGGAACAAGGTCCGGAGAGTACGGTGGATGTCTTAGACATTCCAATTGAAGCTCTTCTAATTTGATAGCCGTCTGTTGTGCAGTGTGTGGTCTAGCGTTATCATGAAGCAGCAGTGGCCTATCATCAATAGACATCTGCCGTAATCATCTGGCCAGATTTAAGAAAGCTGTAGTGAACGACACCAGCACTAGTCCACCAAACGCTCACAAGTAACTTTTTTGGAGTCAATTTTCGCTTGGAGCATGGTTTGTCTGGTTCGGCAGGGTTCAGCCATTGCGATGAGCGCTTCCGATTATCATACAGGATCCACTTTTCATCACAGGTAATGATTCGATTCAAAATCCCTTCATTATTGTGCCGGTTGAGCAGTCAACGCGCGTTTGTTGATTTGCTTCACTCAATTCGTGAGGTACCCACCTTTCAAGCTTTTTCACCTTCCCAATTTGCTTCAAGTGGATTAAAACAGTTTTATCACTAATACCGCAGCCTGCAGCTAACTCGGACGTGGTTTGCGATGGATCCGTTTCCACAATAGCCTTCAATTCTTCATTATCAACTTTGGTCTCCGGCCGTCCACGGGGCTTGTTCTGCAGGTCGAAATTTCCAGAACGAAAACGTTGGAACCAAAAACGCACTGTGTTTTCTTTTGCGGCACCGTCGCCATACACATTATTAATCCTTCGAGCCGTTTCTGCAGCACTGGTGCCACGGTGGAACTCGTACTCGTAAATAACGCGATATTTCAAGTTTTCCATTTTGTAAACTGAGTGACGCAAAGAAAAAAAACAATTGAGGAAAAAACAAATGAATTATAATTTTCGAAACACAAATACTTGAGTAAATAGCTGTATAAATTTGAATTTGGAATTCCTAACCAAAGAGAAGATATTTGAGATCAAAGTTGCCAGTACGGCAAAACGCCAATTTCATATGTAAGGACCTAATATTAGTTCTAGAAGTACGCATTGGTCGCATTATGCGTTTGTGACTTTGAGGTATGTTGCTATTAAAGAACTTTTTTTTATTGCCATATGCTGTTAACCCAGACCGATTCTCATCTGAAGCTCAGAAGTTTGATTCTCTAGAGAATACAATATTGTAGGCGAGATGATTATATTCATTGATTTGTTGAATAGGATGTTTTTTTAGAGGTAGAAGAAGTACATATTCAAAACGAAAAAAAAAACTATAAATAATATTTTTGTCTATGATATTGGCTTTTCTTAATAGATAATTTTATGCCATTATTTTTTTAAATGTAATTTCGGGCATATCGTGATATCCAATTTTCGGGCATATCGTGATATCCGATTTTAGTGGATGTGTATTATTCACTAAAGTGTACATAGTGCGAATGCAACCCATGGTCTTCCGAATAACTAGCTCGGATGGACGATTATGTCGACTGTAAAATGGACGTAGTGCACGATAAGTTTGGCGAACCGAACCATGATTTTCAAAATAAATTTGCACGATTTGCAAGCGCTGTTCTGACGTCGGTTTATTCATGGTAAAAAGGCAAAACGTACTACTACAAATCAACTGTCAACTGTCAAATTGACAATCTGTAGAAACAATGTGGCCAGTTTAAAAACCAAACCTCTTAAAAAACACCCAATATTAGCTGATTGTCAAAGTCTACAGTACTGCCGAGGATCAGATTTGTCATTATTTTGGTCATGCATGTGTTAATACGGAGTCCCATTTTTTTCCTGTTTTATGATGTAACGATTGGAATGCGTTTACATAAAACACCTAAAGATGGATAACATCTCAGAAACTTGTATGTTGTGTATATTATATTTATACATTAAAAATAAGTAAAATACCATATTTTTCTTATGGATCTGATAACCTGTTGTGGGTTAACTCTCAATCGTCCTGGGAAGTGGACAGCTAACTATCTCCCCATCTTCTCGATGGTCGGTGGCCGCATCGTCGGGAACCCTCCGGTAGACTGATTCAAGCTATAATTGGCTTCCTATTTTCTTGCATACGCTTGACCGCTCGTTCCAGTATCGTCTAATTTCTACTTTTAATATTTTATTCAGACACGAAGGCTTTTACCGGTTATAAATCGTAGTATTTTCATCTCGTTGACGCGCAGAAGTTGCTTGGTTCTAGTTGTTTTGGCTCTGGATTCAATTATAAGGTGATTTAAAAAAAAGTTAACACTTCTTTTGACATTTTAACATTTTATACGTCTTTGCTTAGAATCGGCATGAGTCACGTGTGATGAGATAATATTTACGAAAAACAAACTCAGCGTGGCAGAAAAGATATTTTATTAGGTTCACGATACACTTGTGTGAGAATCATAAAGTTTTCCGTAGATCCCGGATGACTTAGGCATAATGACTTAATGGTATATAAAAAGTAAGAGTTACGAGCAGGGCTTGACATTACGACACAAACTTTAGGAGTAGTTTCAGAGACAAGCCCGGCTTGCTGCAAATATTTTTACGACTTATCTGTTTCAATGCGGAAGATCGCGATTGATTTCCCAATTGAATTAATAAAATAAGTATATTTTGATTCGAGACGAAGCGCAAAAATTAGAAAAACGAATTGTCTTGCTGCTTCCATATTTAAAAAAAAATCCTAATTTTTTTTATCAAAATCCTAAACAATGTTACTAGCCATTTGGGTTTCAGATATTAATTTATTTATTTCGGATAACATACTGCCTTTACATACATAAATTAAAATACAAAAAAGAATAATAGAAGGCTTATTACACGCTTTTACATACAGCAGAACCCCTCTTAACCCGCCTAGGATCAACCGGTCTATCATATAATGGATAGGTGACTCATACATTGATTGTTAGGGGGGCATTTCCTGGTGAATACAAATAAATTGGCAAAGACAGTGGCAAAAAAAGAAAGATATAGGTCAAGACAAAGCAAGAAAAGCTGTAGACATAATATTAATGCAATATTTTGAGCAGCAACAAGATTCAATGGCATTGGGCGTGATAGATGTATGAAAATGGAGAAACCAGTTTTTCGAAAAATTAAAAACTGTTTTATCAAGCAATGCTACAGCACGTACATTATGTTTTCAATTTAACTTCGTAATGTTTAATTTGTTCATGTTAGTTTATGTACAGGGTGCGCCATATTTTATATTGGTATGTGAATATTAAATAACTTTAAAATAAAACAACCGATTTCTATATATGAGATGTTTTTATTTAATTGAGCTTTTATAATTTATTTACATTAGTTTTTTAATACAACATCAATCAAAATGTGCCATTTTTGCTTTGGCCAATAATGGCGTCAATGAAAACACTTGTTTTCGTATAAAGTGCAATTGACTCAAAGAATATTGCCGACAGATCGTCCACGTCGCTTGGAATATGGCCAAACAGTCGCTCGAATGGCTAACACTGAACCTGATTTTTGGAAGCAAATTTTGATTTGACCCCTCCGGACTTCTTTTGTGGGGTTAATTGAAAAACAAAGTATACGCTAGCAAGCCTCAGACAATTGATGAGCTCAAGGCAAACATTCGCGCCGAAATCATCGCTATACCACCCAAGATGCTTGAAAAAGTGATGGAAAACGCAGCAAAAAGGGCACATTTTGCTTTGATCAATAATGGCGGCTACTTGTTTGATGTTGTATTAAAAAACGACTTTGAAATTGGTTGTTTTATTTTAAAGTTATTTAATATTCGCATACAAATATAAAATATGGCGCAACCTGTATATTCAGTACATACAATAAAATAAGTTGCAATAACATATTAATTGTTTTTTATTCATGAGACCAGATGAAATATGTAGAATATTTTTACTTTTAAAATTTAAAACACTGTTATAATATCACAATTTCTTTTTATTTACTGGGAGTGTCGCGACAGCTGTTTCGCCAACCGATGTTGGCATTATCAGGTTTTACAATTGTCTATTATATAATAGTCAATAGTTTATTGTAACACCTGATGATGCCAACATCGGTTGGCAAAACAGCTGTCGCGTCTCTCGGTGAATAAAAATAAATTGTGATATTACAACAATGCTTTAAATTTTAACAGTAGTAATGTTGAAGTATCATAGTGTTTCGGCCAAAACAATGGACTTTTTTTTAAATATGGCCGAGCCATAGAGGGCTCCCTCCGTTTACCCGAAGCTGTTATAGGCGCAGCGGCGCCTTTCGTCCTAGGCCCGTCCCACGTCCATGCGGGACTTACGTTAAAAAAAAAATAATAATGTATGTATATTTGCAACCAAGGGGGACCCAGACCACATTTGAGCTACGCTACTCTCCCTCGATGTCCCGCCGTACACACATAGCAATACAACAGCAAAAGAAAATACACAATTGATACATAAATAACATATTATATGTTAGATGGACTATAGAATATTTTTGATTGGTTCATTTTTTTCACGGGAACCTCTGCTCAACCGGCCAAACGGGTAACTGGTCAGATCCCGGTCCCGACCAGGCCGGTTAAAGGGTGTTACATAATAAATCTTTACAGACGTACAAATGCATAAACATACACACCCACACACACATACACACGTTGAGGAAACTAGAAAAGCTGTCAGAAAATAACAGTGTGGCGGTCCATTATTTCTACCTACCACTTCGATGAGAAGGCATTGTGGTTAGTTAGTTAATATCAAATTATGAAAGTTAATATGATGCTATTTTTATTTTTAAAAACGACTTTTTTTATAATTTAAAGAAGCGTATTTAAATGAATTCTTAATTAAGTATTGTAAGTAAAAAAATGGTAGTTTAGAAAAATGCGTATTTGAATGAAAAACGTGTATATAAATGATCTACATTAAATATTAAAGACCACGCTAAGTAAACGGTAGAAGATGAGGTCTAGCCCATTATTCTTTGTTATTATTAAACAAATTTAAATTAATATTTTAAAAGTTCTTTTTGTAAATTTATTTGCTTTGTTTCAATTAAACGCCCACGTTTACATAAACAATGAATATTCGTTGAAAATTGTATACATTAAAGGTATTCAGAGGAGTAGAATATTATTTGTTAAATTTTCTAGAGAATCCGAAGTTCGGATTCTAAAAATATTTAACATTTAGGTACTAACGGTCTCGACACTGCCTTCAAGGATATTAATCCTTGTTAAAACAAAGCATTGTTGAACATATACCTAATTATGTAATGAGGAATAATAATAACTGGAAAACACTGTCCCAATATAAAGGCAGAGACAAATACTTTCCCATCAAAAAGTGTCCATAAATAAAATGGACATAATAATCCACGGAGAGGCAAATGCTCGGCGTGAGTCTTTGAAATAAAAAAAGGCAAGAAGACGCCGAATCAAAGTTGCCGACATCATGGGTCGCATAGCTAAGTTATAGTGGCAATAGGCTAGACATATAGCTAGAAAGGCTCCCAAAATACTCTACTGGAGACCTTGGTAAGGAACAAAAGTGTCGGGAGCCCATCTGAAATATGTATCTTGCTACATTTGTAGAATGATTTATTTTAAATCTAGTAACAATAGACATATAGCCAGACAGGGCAATACCGAATAGACAGGCTCTCAGAATACTCCACTGAAGACTTTCGGCAAGGAGCAGGAGTATCGGGAGACCACCTAAGATATGGACAGTATTTTGTGACATTTGTAGAAAGATTAAGTTTAAATCAAGATGAAATAGGCTGGATATATTGTCAGACAGGGCAATACTAGATAGGCAGGCACTAGTAGACGTGCAGATAATTACAATTTTATAGTTAATAAACAAAGTGTTTACTTAATTATATGAAGTTATTATTTTATAAAAAATCTAACTAATATTACATGTTTTATTTTATCCTGTCCAAAAATGGCTCTCGACGTGGGACTCAAGCGTAATAAAGGTATAAATTCCAAATATAGCAGAGTTAAAAGTACTTTGTTATTTATACTCCTCAGAACAAAGTCCGCAGTCTAAAAAAGAAAGGAAATGGATTTACTCCCAGTATTTTCTTAATTAATCACGAACTTAAAAGAAATCCCTAATTTCCTTATTTTTTGTCTGATGGCTCTAAATTGGTTTGAGAAATGTATATTTATAGATCTTTTATATTGTGTCAATCAGAACTCACTTGACCCCTTTGGAATGTTTTTCAGAAATGACCTTATGAAATTTTGTGACAATAATACTAACTAACTAACCATCACGCCGTCTCCCCGAAGGGGTAGGCAGAAATAATGGACTGCCACACCTTTCTTTCCTGACATATTTCTCTCGCTTCCTCAACATTCATACATCGTGTCATGCACGCGCGTCGATTTCTCTGACTCCTCACATGGCCGACATTCAATATTTGATTTATTTGATCGTGCCACGTTTTCCTTGGTCTTCCTCTATTTCTGGTACCATTTACATCATTAAAATATAATTTTTTTACCATTCTTTCTTCATTCATTCTTTCCATATGTCCAAACCATCTTAATGATCCTTTCATTATTTTGTTCATGACACCATCATTCGCACCGCATTCACTTCTTATATTTTCATTCGACACTCTATCATACACAGAATATCCACACATTCGTCTAAGAGATTTCATTTCTACTGCATTTATTCTACTTTCATCCTTCCTTTGCCAGTTCCATGCTTCGCTTCCATACATAAGGGTCGGTAGAAGAACACCATTGTGCACCGCCATTCTAGCTTTTTTGGATAGGTTTTTGTTTGCGATGACAACTTTAAGTGCACCATTCACTTTGTTTCCTGCCCCAACCCTTCTTTCAATATCCCTCTCCACTCGCCCATCTCTTGTAAACATACTACCTAAATACACAAACTCAACTACTTGCTCCAAATTTTCACCATTCACGCTAATGTTGCAGACTGTCGTGGTTTCTTCCTTTTCAAAAATCATTACCTTGGACTTATTAACATTCATCATCAGATTATTTCGCATGCATACCTCATACATACAATTCACCAGGACTTGTAGTTCATGCTCGTTGTCTGCAAGTAGGACAGCGTCATCCGCATACAAGAGACAGCTTACTGACACTCCGCTCATTTTGGCACCTACATCCAACCCTTTCAGCTCTTTCATACAATTGTCCATATACAGATTAAATAACCACGGGGACATTACGCAACCTTGTTTGACACCTTTATTGATATCAAACCAGGCTGTAAGATCTCCATTTACTCTGACACTAGCAGTGCTTTCCGTGTATAGCGACTTAATGGCCGTGATCAGTTTTGTACTTATTCCATATTCAGACAATATTTTCCACAACTTTTCTCTATTAACGTAATCATATGCTTTTTGTAAGTCGACAAACGCACAGAAAAGTTTGCGATTTTTGGCCAGAAACTTCTCTGTCAATGTACGAAATCCAAAAATTGTATCCATACATCCTCTGCCATTCATAAAGGCACCTTGCACATCCTGAACTTTGACAATAATATAATATTATATTATGAAAAATTTGTGACAATAATCAATTTCTGCTAAATTTAACTTTTCCCCCCTCCAATTTTTCATTCGTTATTTAGTATATTAGTAATTAATAATAATTTAACTGTTTAAATTCAAAGAAATGTAAAACAGATGACTGCATCATGGATAAAATTAAAAAAGGATCCCTGAGATGGTTTGGACATATGGACATATGGAGTAGAATGGTTCAAAAGTTGTACACGCAGCGTAAGTAAAAAAAGAAGCCGAGGACGACCGAGGAAAATGTGGCATGACCAAATTAATCAATTATTAAAAGGCGGTCACATTCGAAGCCGGAATAATCGATGTGCGTGCATGACACGATGATGAATGTTTAGGAAGCGAGAAAAGGAAAGAACAGTGTGGCGATTCATTTTTTCTGCCTACCCCTTCGGAAGATGGTGTGATGGTAATTTAGTTAGTTAGTTAAACGGAGTTTTACTTCAGTATTCAAGAAATGATAAATAATTTTACTTTTATTTTCAAGAGCTGACGCATTATTTATTTTCTATGTGAGATACGATTTCGTACCTTAAGTAAGTAACTAACTAACTATCACGCCGTCTCCCCGAAGGGGTAGGTAGAAAAAAATGGACTGCCACACTTTTCTTTCCTGACATATTTCTCTCGCTTCCTGAACATTCATACATCGTGTCACGCACGCGCGTTTTCCTCGGTCTTCCTCTATTTCTAGATCTATTTGCATCGTAACATATACTTTTATAACCAAATACAGGTTATATATTTTGAGATCTTTTGTACCTTTCGCACGAAAATATCTCAAAATATATAACGTGTATTTATTTCTCCATGGTAACGTCGAGTTTTCATCTTATAAAGGAAACACAACGCATGTAGCAGATCAAAATGAATAAGGCAGTCGATTATTGGATTTTCAGTATCAGTGAAAGACACGGCGGGCCTCTTTTACTGTCGCACTCACTAAATATGATATATCCGTTTTATTCGCATTTTTCAATAAATAAAAATAAAATGCTTAGGAAATTAAAAATAACTTTGTTTAATCCACTAATTATTAAAAAATATTATAAAACACGACACGTTTCGGAGGATACTTCCATCTTCAGGTGTAAAAATATAATAAAAACTTAACAAAGAAAGACTAATCTAAAAACGCATTTAATATTCGATTCAATAATTCAAATTCAAAAATTAATCTGGGCTATTTTTTATAAGTACTAAGAATTATTTTTTTAACAGTTAGAACTGATAAATAATATTAAATAATAATAATACATGATGATAATATAAAAAAATCTAAATTGTAATTTAGAAAAAACATACATTTGAAAAGACATTATTTATATAGAAATTAATTTGCATTTGATTGGGAATAGGAGCTTGGGAGATTAAACTTAAGATTAACTTTATCTAAATTTCTAAGTATATTACTATGGAATTCCACAGTGTTAATGCCTTAGCGTTCAATAAAAATAAAATGTATTGTTGAAAACAATCATTATATAGAAGTTTTGTTAAATTCGATGTAAGTGAAATATTTCACCATGCCAGGGCATTATGAAATATTTAAAACCTCCATATCTTTTGTTAATGCTCTAGCAGGCGAAATACGTCATTTTGAGTTCACTTCCTTTGAGTTTGGCAAACTTGTACTCATAGTTTAGAGCGCAATATTTAATGACATAAAGGTGAAAAATATGACAGTCCTCACATATGCCTCTGAAACCTGGGTGATGACAAAACACACTGAAAGGTCCATCGCAGCATTTGAAAGAAGGGTTCTTAGGACAATATATGGCCCAGTGAGAGACCACAATGGTTGGCGTCGTCGATATAACCGAGAGCTATATGATATCTATAAAGAGCCCGATGTGATCAGATCCATCAAAGTAGGGCGCTTGAGATGGGCTGGTCACATAATCAGAATGGACGACGACAACCCTACAAAACGCCTCACGCTCTCAGTACCACAGGGACGTAGAAGACCAGGAAGGCCCAAAATGCGATGGATGGACAGTGTCAACACGGATGCATCGGTGTTGCAAGTGAGAAATTGGAGAATGGGGGCATCAAACAGACAAGAATGGAGGAAGCTCCTGGATTCAGCCAAGGCCCACCCAGGGCTGTCGAGCTTAGGATGATGATGATGATAATGAAATTTTACCAAAATAAAACCGCAACCATCAATATGTTTTCGGTATCTTACTTATTTTATTAAAAAACCGATGTCGCCCACTCCTGGAAATAAGGATTCCCCCATACTTTCTACGTATTTTTATCATGTGTTTTTCGCATTTAGTCACCAGAAAGTTTTCGAATTTCATCAGACCACTGCGTGGGAGGTCTCCCTCTATTTCTTCCGTCCTCGCAAGGTCTCCACTCCACAACCCCTTTTGTCCATCTTTTGTCTACCAATCTGGCAAACGTGTCCCACATATGACCATTTGAGCTGTAGCTACCCTTTCAAATAAATCATTTACTTTCGACCTTCTATGTATTTTAGTGTTTCTTTTCTGGTCTGAGAATCTTACGTGTATCATGGCTCTTTCATATTTTCTTTGTGGTTCACAGAGTTTACTGATGGTCGACATGTTGAGGGTTAGCGTTTCTACTCCATATGGCAGTACTGAAAGTAGGTATTGGTCATAGACTTTGGGGAATGTTGGTGTTGAAAAACTCCCATAACCAATTTTCCTGCATAAATTTCTATTATACTAATAAAAAAATCAAAATATTATACTTAAAATATAAAAAAATATTTTTTAAAGATAATCAAATGATTTTACTAAAATCTCTTGATGGAAGTTCATCTTAAATAATAATTAAATAAAATGTGAGGAGTCAGAGAAATCAACGCGCGTGCATGACACGATGCATGAATGTTGAAGAAGGGAGAGAAATATGTCAGAAAAGAAAAGTGTGGCAGCCAATTCTTTCTGCATGCCCATTCGGGGAGACGGCGTGATGGTTTGTAAGTTATTAAATATAATGATGTTTTTTAACTAATTCCACTTTTGTCTTTATTTCGACAGCGACCGGTTTCGCCAGGCTCGCTGGCATCGACAGACTGGTCTAACGGACACCAGTCTCTTGATGCCAGCAAGCCTGGCGAAACCGGTCGCTGTCGAAATAAAGACAAAAGTGGAAGTAGTTAAAAAAACATCGTTTTATTTAATTATTATTCAAAAACTACTTATACGGAATTTTTAATATTTACAATTTTTAAAGGAGCCCATTTCACACTTGAGATTACTTTCATCATTATAATCATTAGAAGACTTGGTAGTAAGAAGCAGAACCGGTCGTTATTCGCGCAGGTTCCAACATCTCCATAATATTACAATATCAAGTAAGGGTTGTGCCATAATGCCCGGGAAATAAGTCGCATGATTTATGATTAGGTAGGAGGAGTTACCCGCGATGACAAAAAACCAACGCGCCTTTGCGAACCCACCCGATCGAAATTTGAGTATAAGTATAAATTTCAAATACACAAGAAGCACCATTGCGGCACGGCAATGTAATCTTAAAATAAAATTAACCTTTTTCCTGTAGTATAAAAAAGTGATTTCGTGCCCACAATATTCGGTCGAAACGTTTTTCACGGGTGCACTCTGCCGCGTAGCTTACAGTGTTGTGGATAAATACAAAAACCACGATTCAGTCACGCAACAGTGCGCCCACTGAAAGTCTCACTAACGTAGTACGTGGAAAACCTTTTGTAACTTTATTGTATCATCGTGCCACGTTGGGTTTCAAACAAGCTAACTTCTGCTAGTTGGAGATTCGTGAGTAGAATGAGCCAACTTTAAAGGGGACAGAGTAAATGTGTTGGTATAATAGCACACTTTATTAGACGTCGGGAACTTTTTTTGTGTGTTCTGCCAATACAGGGTGTATTCGCATGACGGTCTCGCACGGAATATGACCCATTTTAAATCTACATTGGCGACATTTGGAGTTTATACATTACGTAATACACTGGTCGTCTATAAATTTGCTATCAATTTTGTGGAAATGTTTATGAATGTGTACCATGTTGGACATGTATTATACATTTGCATTAATATATATTTTTCCATTTTTTTGTATTTTTAACATGTTTCGGGGATTTTACAACTTCATAATTAAGAAAACTATATTAACTATACTAGCTCAACACAACGATATACAAATTGTTTAGCATCCGCACAGTTGTTGGTTATTTCTGCAGCACGCAGAAATTAAAAATATTAATTATATACCTTTACAGAACAAAACTGTACAATGTAATTAAATCAAATTAATTACTCATACAACATTTAAAACATTGTTATTTTAATTTCAAAAATTAATTTTCAAATACGTATTGTTTATACAAAATTAAATAATTTTACTAAATAACTAAATGTTTATAGCACATTTATATTTTTTGTACCATCATCGGGATTTTTAAACTTTTCTGCATTAACACGAACTGCCTGGTAACAAGATTTATACGATGAAAGCGATTAAAGTTTAAAATACATAGTTTCTGTTTTAAAGTCTTTAAACATAGCTACGTCATGCATACAGTCGAATCTTACATTTCTATTCCTTTCAAAACGAAGTTTTTAAGTATATATATTCATGTCGATCTTTTTAAAGAAATCTCTCAATTTATCTCATTTTTATAGACTGTGTTGATTTTATTATGTGTTCTCAACTTCAAAGACTTGTATATCTTTTAAAATTCTATCTTGTATGCGTAATATACCGTGTATAAGCATATAAGTAGGATAAATGCCGTTGAACTAAAATCACAAAGAATACGTGTAGAAATACGCTGTTCGAAAATTGAGGCAGATGAAAGCGCTCTTAATAAAATAAGGGAAATCCCGAATAAGGTGATTTAGATATATTGAATTAATCAACGAGGAAAAACTATTTAAAAAGTAGTAAACTTCTAGTGCACTGCTTTTCGCGACTAGACCAATTGGAGTTGGACCTTTTGGAAGGCCTGGCGCCTAATGGATAATGTTCTGACTGATCTGACTACGTTGGGCGAATTGGACTGCTGAGAGTAAAAGGCGTAGGATCGAGGAGCTTGAAGGAAAATCACGGAGAAGGCAAAAAGAGCTCTATGAGCCATAGGAAGTAAGTCAGTAAACTTGTAACGTGATAAGAAGTTGATACAATTTTAAAAGATCCTTATTCGCTATACTGTTAACAGCATTCTACAGCTACAGCTTTAAGTCTCTAGCAAGTCCTTAGATGCAATTACGTAATTACTAAGACCAGTATTGATGGTTGAGGTATTAGTTTTGTAAAACTCTATTATTAATTTATAATAGTATACATGATTGTTTAGTGGTTTTACTTGATTTAATTTAGATAAAATAAAAAATTGTGACAAATTTGTTTCGCCTTGAGAGGGCATTCTCAAAATAAACCTATTCGCCCCACTGCGTGTTCTTATATTGAATTTAAAAGTCTTAAGGGTGGGGGAGAAAGAAAGTCAGGAAAATTGTCACAATTAATATAATTATATGAATTAAATCAAAGTAAAACCACTAAACTATTGTGTTTACTAAGACCAGACTGCGCTGTGATACTTATGGGAGATCATGAACTACCATAACAAATAAATAGATCCAATCAAAGTATTAGATAATAATAATTATGGATAAAGCGAAAAGATTATTATGGATACCACCTAACACACCCCGATTTCATATTATTTTCAGTCTTTCCTACGGCTTATGATAGATTTAAATATACTTTTAGTTGTATACAACAACTCGTTTGAACCCAAATACTGTATAAAATTAGATTTTTAACTGAAATTTTCCAAAACGTTAAGTGTCTAAAATTCTTTATTAATCATTTCACGATCAGGTTCAAAAATATGACGGGATAGCTCAACAGAGATAGCGACCCTCATCCAAAAATCCGCGCTTAATATCTATCCATAGGCTGTGAGAGAATAATGAAAAATCCTTGTATTAGCAACCATAAAGTAGTCCGTTTTATGAGAGATGAATTATTGTAACGACCTACGAAAATCGTGTTCAAGTTTCGCTGTAGAAGGCGCCCAAGATTTTGGAAAGATTACAAACGTATAGGAATATACGAGTATCTTCGGTTTATGCCTTTACGTTTATAATTTTAATATTTACGACATTTTGAATGTATACAAATACTTGCAGATACTGGATACTGGATTTTATTTACCCATTGCGGGTTATCAATTCAAGGATTAATTTTATGTCAATAGAGACGAAGATGCAAACTGGAAACTAAATATGGTGATCGAGGTGTTTACAAGACTTATGACCTATCATTGGTTGGGTTAAGCGTACGCTTAACCCAGAAAGATCTTCTGCTTAATGCTTAAATCTAATCTTCATAGATGGCGCATTGAAACTGACATGTGAATTGTGGTGTTGGATATTAACATAAATACAACTTCCAAAAATTTGTCAGACATGGTGGTCATATGAATGGTGGAATGGGGAATGTTGTAATTACATAAAGCGTGCGCTTAACCCAACCAATGACAGGTCATAAGTCCTGTAAACACCTCGATCACCATATTCAGTTTCCAGTTTGCATATTCGTCTCTATTGAGATAAAATTGATTCTTGAATTAATATTTACGGTTTAAACATTTATGAAACTATTTATTAAATATTAATTAACTAACTAACCATAACGCCGTTTCTTCAGAGGGGTAGGCAGAGAGAATGGACTCCCATAATACTCTATCCTGACATACCTCTCGAGATTTCTCTACATTTATACATCGTATCATACACGATGGTCGATTTTGTCGACTACGAATTTTTCCGCTCTTTATTTTTTTAGATTAAATAGGTCATGCCATGAATTCCTCGGTCTTAAACTGTTTGTATACAAAATTTTAACCATTCTCTCATCAATTCGGGTGGTGGTCTAGGGAATAAAATGCTTGGCTCCTGATCAAGGGGACTTGGCATATAATAATATACACTACCAGATTCCATCTTCATAATAATGAGCTATTTTTGGCTCATATTGAAGATGGAAAAAAAATCTAATATCATATCTAATATCATCTTGGTTATTATTTTTTTTTTTTATAAAAAAAAAAATCCTCTTATATGTGCAAATCCATCACGATCTCATGATAATTATTAATCGTATAGAATTGAATAAATTTAAAACATTTATATATAAATAGTCCATTGTTTTGTCCGAAACATTATGATACTTCAACATTATTATTGTTAAAATTTATAATACTGTTATAATATCACAATTAATTTTTATTCACTAAAAAAATATCTTTTTTTTGTAACACCTGATGATGTCAACGTCGGTTGGCGAAACAGCTATCCCGACATTCTCAGTGAATAAAAATAAATTGTGATATTATAACAGTGTTATACATTTTAACAGTAATAACATTATACATAACTTGCCTTGATTTACTCCATTTTATTTAAATTCATAACACTTTTAACTGCCGAACTATTTCAAAATTATACCCCCAAATCTTCACTTGAGCAAATGCTGAAGCAATATTCTATAATACAATACTTGCCAAGTAAACATTGTTTATATGCATGTATTTTGACTATTAAAAGAAGTGAGAAACTTCTTAAATATAAGCTATTCAATACTGGTGGGAAAAAAATGTTTTCGTTTAAGTGATAATCATGAATTATGTAATTAATACAGATAAAAAGTCTATTAGTGGGAATGAAATGTTTCGTGTTGCAAAAAAATATCAAATTAATAAGAGAGTTTGATCATTGTTCCAGAAACAATTAAAAGGAATTATGTGTGTACAATTACCATTTTTAGAGTATTTAGATAATAAATTGGATGTTTAATTCTAACGCTTAAAAAAAATTTTTGCAAATCTTAAATCGATCAAAAGTAAAAATATTCAATTTTTTTGTTTTGTTTTGTGTGTTCTATATTTCGATTATATCATAAAAAAGAAATACGTTACGAATATATATAACATGTTACATATATTTTATTATTATTATCATTATTATTGTGTTGAACAGTTTTTTGCGTCATATCAGCGCAAGCCAAATCGATGTAAATGGTGAGAGAAAAAAAATCATTGAAAATACACATAGAACCCTGTAAATCTAAATATGGCAGTTATCTCTTTTTTTGCTCTATCGTAAGGATAATCACGAATTCGCTATAATCAGATCCATAGAGGTCTATCTTGTTTGCCATCTCATTTAAATGACGAATCGCTTTCAATACAGGATAACTTTGAAGCGCTTCTGTGTGGCAATTTGGGGCATAAAATGAGATGTGCCTCTTGCTCTGCTGTTACTGTGGGGAATGATAGATTTAGTCCTCTCAGTATTCCTGGATTGTAAATATCGTATCGGATTGTATATATCGGCCATATAAGGAATCAGAGAAATCGACGCGCATGCATGACACGATGTATGAATGTTGAGGATGCGAGAGAAATATGTCAGGAAAGAAAAATGTGGCATTCCATTCTTTCTGCTTACCCTTTCGGGGAGACGGCGTGATAGTTAGTTAGTTTGTTAGTTAGTTTCTTTTGTGTTGTAATTGTTCTTAATAAGTAGAAAAAAAATATAATAATGTTTTATTCATTTGCAAGTGAATGCGGTGGGAATAAAAGTGTTGTAAAGTAAATAATAAAAGGGTTGATAAGATGGTTTGGACACATGTAAAGAATGGATGTAGACAGAATGGTGAAGAAGGTTAACGACGTGAACTTGGCTAGGCTTAGAGGAAGGTCGAGAAAAACGTGACACGATCAAGTAACGACTTTCGTGGCCGAATGGTGAGTGCTTTGACTGCCAACCCGAAGGTCCCGGGTTCGATTCCCGGCGATTACAGTGTAATTGTCACACTATCGTTGGTCTGGTGCAAAATTCACGTGACAATAAAATGGCGATAGATTAGCTACCTAATACAAGTTACTAGAATCAATATGATAGCTTTACCCTTTACATCGATTTGGCTCGCGCTGTAATGATGTAAAGAGCGACTCAACAAAATAATAATAATAATAATAATAAATCAAAAATTAAATGTCGGTCACCCAAGGAGTCATAGAAATCGACGTGCTTGCATGACACGATGTATAACGTAGAGAAAGCTAGAGAAGTGTGTAAGGACAGAACAATGTGGCGGTCCATTATTTCTGCCTACCACTCCGGAGACACGGCACGATGGTTATTTAGTTAGTCAATATTTTAATTAAATAATGATTCGAAAATGTCACGAAAAATTAAAGAAGTTATTGCTAATTGACATGAAGATCAAAAGATGACCCCAGATAACGGGAAGAAGGCTAGGAGAGGGGGCGAAAAAAGGTTTTATTTTGAATATTTTCAATGAAGTTTAAATGTTGTATGCGAAGGGAGACAAACAATTTATTGATTCCAATAAAATTTCATATGTCGGTCAAGTAGCATTGTTCTCCGATTTGTTCTGATTATCTTATCTATTGACATCAATAAAACATTCAAGGTTTTGGGATTTTCTCTTATGTTAAAACAACCTTTAACTTTTTCAATCTTAAGTTTTCCTCTTAACACTTGACTTAGAAAACTCTTCAAAACAATAACTATTTAACGTCACATAATTTTTTAAACCTTTTTATTAATAAACTAGCTAATGCCCGGCATGCATTGCAATGCCTCATTCAAATATTTTTGTTAATTGTTTGAAGTATAGAGTGTTTTTTAGAGGTATAAAATACGAGATATTCAAAATGAAAAAAAAAACTCTAAAATAATGTTAGTATCTATAATATTGGCTTTATTGAATAGATAATTTTATGTTAGTTTGTAATATAAGTGTGAACGAAGAGAACTTGGAACAGGTGAGATGGCCGAACGGATAGTGACGTCGAAATATGGGTTGGTGCGGGTAGCAAAGTGAATGGAGGTTTAAGAATAGTTATTGGAAACAAGAATTTATCAATGAAAGCGAAAACGGCCGTTCAATGGAGTTCTGGTCCCATCACTAATGTATGAAAGCGAAGCATGGATCTGGCAGTAGAAGGATGAAAGCAGAATAAATGCGGTAGAGATGAGGTCCCTAAGACGTATGTGTGGTAGAACGATATACGATGTACAGAATCTCAAATGCTGATATAAGAAAGAAATGTCGAGCGGAAGAAGGTATTATAAAAAAAATTATGCAAGGATCGCTGCGTTGGTTCAGAAATATGAAACGCATGGATGGAGAAAGAATGGTTAAGAAAGTATACGTTTATGATGTGAATGGGGTATGGAGTCGAGGCAGACCGAGGAAAAAATGGCATGACCAAATTAATCAAATTTTAAAGGTTGGTCATGTTAGAAGTCGGAGGAATCGACGTGCGTGTATGACTCGTTGTATGAATGTGGAGGAAGCTAGAGAGGTTTGCCAGGATAGAGTAGTGTGGCGGTCTATTCTCTCTGCCTACCCCTGCGGTGAAATGGCGTGATGGTTTGTTTGTTTGTATTGTTTAAATAAGATTTTGGGCATATGAGCGCCACGGCTCCATTGAATGAAGCGCAAACGTGAAGTCAAATTTTCGACAATTGTCGTCTTTGTAGATGCGTATTATTCACTAGAGTGTACGTGGTGCAAAAACGATCTTTGGTCTTATAATTGTGATACAAGAAACGAGTTCAATTTTTCAGTTTAAAATGTTAAGGTATCATAGTGTTTCGGCCAAAACAATGAACTAGAATTTTTAATTAATTTTTTTATTCCTGACAAACATCTCCGACAGCGCCATTATATATTATATTATTTGACTTGCCAATCAAGAACCAACTAGCCTATGGTGTTGCAGGTGGAGAGAGCAACAAGTTTTCTGAACGTGATTTCCTCAACGTATTTAATATTTGTTTAAATATGTTCAGAAAGCAAAAAAAATACCTTTGATATTAGATTTTATCTTCCTAAAGTCGAACCATCTCTCATTCGTTCATGGTATTTTATGTGTTTTAGTTTTCTGAACACGATTTTTGCAAACGATGTCTGTCATATTAGTTAATGTACGTTCAGAAAAAAATACCATTGACATTAGAGAGAATCCAATCTTGCTTAATTCGATGAATCTCTCATGCGTTCTTGGTATTTAATGTGTCTTCAAATATATTATGCCTTTAACTAAAATATGTTTGATAACTAACTAACTAACTAACCATCACGCCGTCTCCCCGAAGTGGTAGGCAGAAAGAATGGACGCTCTCGCTTCCTCAACATTCATACATCGTGTCTTGCACGCGCGTCGATTTCTCTGACTCCTCACATGGCCGACATTCAATATTTGATTTATTTGATCGTGCCACGTTTTCCTCGGTCTTCCTCTATTTCTGGTTCCATTTACATCATTAACATATAATTTTTTTACCATTATTTCTTCATTCATTCTTTCCATATGTCCAAACCATTTTAATGATCCTTTCATTATTTTGTTCATGACACCATCATTCGCACCGCATACACTTCTTATAATTCTATTCGACACTCTATCATATACAGAGTATCCACACATTCGTCTAAGATATCTCTTTTCTACTGCATTTATTCTACTTTTGTCCTTCTTTTGCCAGTTCCATGGTTTGCTTCCATACATAAGGGTCGGTAGAAGAACACCATTGTGCACTGCCATTCTAGCTTTTTTGGATAGGTTATTGTTTGCGATGACAACTTTAAGTGCACCATTCACTTTGTTGCCTGCCCCAACCCTTCTTTCAATATCCCTCTCCACTATATCAATATGTTTGTTATTTTGAGAAAATAAACTTATAAGATTTGAAATAAAAAACAATGTACGAACTGTTATATTTCGTATAGAATAATTAATCCTAGATTCATTACACAGGGGTGAAGGTTTAACAAAATAAGCATACAGAGTTTCATTTCAATAACGTAATGTCGTGAGTAGCTTCGCAATATTAGAAATTCCGCAAAAGCTCATAATTATAAATAATTTCAGCTTGAAACGGTACAACTCCCATTTAGCGCTTCAACAACGATGTAATTAAGAAAACCACTTCATTTGCTCCTGTTTGATATGCAGCACCGAGAGCGAATAGTCGAGTGTTTTAATACCAAGAACCAACATTATTATAATATTTGAATGTACTGATTACTTGGAGTTGTATTTGTATTATAAACTAAATAGTAGGGTAAAGAAATTATTCAATATAATATTAATACATATCGCACCGTGTGTGTTTAAAACCGAAACAAGTGCAAATATACAGTTTGGAGATATGGGAGTTTAAAGACTCCATATTGCTTGGAAAAACTGTTTTTTTTATTTAATAAACCAATGATTTTCAGTTTAAAGTAATATACATATAAACCGAAAATCATTGGTTTATTTAAAAAAAACAGTTTTTCCAAGCAACATGAAGTCTTTAAGCTCCCATATCTCCAAACTGTATATTTGCACTTGTTTCGGTTTTACACTCACGGTGCGATATAATTGCGTAGATATTCACGGTTAGTGGCACTATGTTTTCAAATCAAATCAAATCAAATCAGTTTACTTTCTCAAAAGATATTACAAACAACAATTATAGTTTAAGGCATCTATTGAGAACAGGTAAAACATCAAAAAAAATATAATACCAGAAACGCATGAGAGATGGTTCGACATTAGGAATAGAAGATACTCTCCAAAGTCAATAGTAATTGTCTTCTGAACGTACTTTCACGAATATGAAAGACATCAATCTTCGAAGCGATCATGTTCAGCAGTTTGATTGCTCTCCCTACCGGCATCACCAGTGGCAGGTTGTTTCTCCATGTTGGAAGATAAAACAGTCCGTGCTGACGCTGTCGAAGATAACCATCCGGAACATATAGATGGATAGCCTCCAAGATGACGGAATTCTCAAAGAATCCCCTGATAAGTCTGAAGAAATGGGTAAGTGTACACCCATCCCTTCTTATTTCTGAAATCTGTTTCAGAGATATGTTTTTTTTTTTTTTTTTTTTCCCTTGTATACAACAGGTCGCTTAAACCCAATTACTGTACACACATTATTTTTTAGCTATTATATTGATGATCCACATGACATGTGATAGGTAGCCAATCTATCGCCATTTTATTGTCACGTGAATTCTACACCAGACCAAAGACAATGTGACAATCACACTGCCATCGCCGGGAATCGAACCCGGGACCTTCGGTATGGAAGTCAGAGCTTCTAACCACTCTGCTACGAAGGTCGTATGTTTCTGAGATCTTGTTAAATTCCGTAAAACCCGTATTTTTTTACCAACCAATCGGAGATCATTGCAGTCTCCGACTTAAAGGGGGGTTATATCCAGGTGAATTGAAAGGTGAACCACCCTGAAGATGAAGACTGCAAATATCTCCCAAACGTCGGTCCAGAAAAACGCGGAGCTTCGTCAGGGTTAAAAATAACCGTCTTTTAATCCTGTTGCAGCTCCGCCGGGAGCGAAACTGGTTGGTTGTTAAATAATATAGTGGTGAAAAAAAAAAAAATTCTCGAACCGCATTAATAATATATTAAATAATACGACAACACAAATTAAGTGCTTCATTCGAAAGTATAAAAAAATAATTCTTATAAGTCATTCATACAAATGTTAATAATCATGTAACAGAAAAATTATGAAAAATCAGTATATAGCTTTTGTTATGAAATCAAAGGCGAAAATCAATTTATTACTTAAAATATACGATAAAATTTTTAAATTAATAATTAATCAAATTGTTATTATATTGTTTTGTAAAGTTAAAACCACGGATGTTTTGGGTCTTCGACCAATTTCGGCAGCTCTAGCTTAGCAGAGTTAGCTTAGTCTAGCGGCAGGTGGTTTACCACGCGAGCTTGACTTTCTACGCCTTCTGTCGGTCGCTTTTAAAACGGTTAACTGGAAGGCAATATATCAGTTATATTTTTTTAATATCAATCATATGCCCCCTTCAAGTATAGTATAGACAAAATATTACATTTTATCCATTAAAAAAATAATATATATTCAGTTTGAATATAAAAGTAACGCCAGTAAATAATCAAATTGTCTCTCGCAGCGCAATTGGGACAAGTGTCCTTGTAAAGATATTGATGAGAATTCGTAGAATCACTAGACAGGGCTCTTTTATTTGTTCTCAGAGAACAAGTTCATGACGCCCTTAAAAAAAGTTAACGCTCTGATACTAGTCGACAAGTGGAAATATTTTACGAAAGGTCAATGAGATTTTCGAATATTATTTTTGTTTTATTAATAGTCCGTGTAGCACAGAGGAAACACGAAAGAAACATGCTATACAAAAGACTCTCAGACCGGATAAAAAATACTGAAATACGTAGAAGGTCGGGAGTAACAGATGTCGTCGCAAGGGTAGCGAAGCTTGAATGGTCATTTTTGGGACATATTGCTAGATTGGTAGACGATAGATGGACCAGAAGGGTGTTAGAGTGGAGACCCCGCGAAGACAAACGAAACAGAGGGAGACCCCCCACACGATAGTCCGATGACATTGGAAGAATTGCTAGCTTGGATTAGATTGGATGGAAAGGCACAAAACAGGGATACGAGGAGAAGTATGGGGGAGGCCTATGTCCAGCAGTGGACGACAACGGCTGTCTAAGTAAGTAAGTAATAGTCATGAGTATTCTCCTCTTTTAATTTTCTAATTACTTCTATTGTAATAGATATAAAAATGAAACGAAAATATAATAACTCTTTATGTTCCACGATAAGTTTATATTAACCACGATAAGTTTCGGAGGTGACTTCCATCCTCAGGCGTAAATATATATCTAAAAAAATATATACAGCTAACTTAAACAGCGTTGTTTTTCATTTCCAAGGTTATTACAATGGAATCCCATAGTGCTAATGCCTTAACCTTCAATAAAGTGAAGATGTCATATGATATATTAAATGAAATAGAGTTGCGATCTTATAAAACATATTTTTATATGTTTTGTACGATTTGGCAACACAAAGATAAAGTTTATTCTCGTTAATTATAATATAAAGGAAAAAACACGTATACATTTAAATTTCTTAAAGTATAAAGGAGACTCCAAATTTTTGTGTTGACGTAATATTTTACGTTTATAATTAACTCATTTACAAAGTTAATAAACAGATTGTTTGAATTCTTAAATTTTAAATAAGTAAGATTATTTTGTTTCGAAATCCTATCAAACAGGTCTCATTAATTAAAAGAAATTTAAAGAGCTTGGACAGAAGGTAACTTCGTATTGAATATCAATATTTCAGAAAAATTTTGGTCACCTAGTGAAAGACTTATATGGAAAATTTCATGAAAGAAAAACGACTAATGAGTTTCTGTCCTACAGAAATTTTGGTAAATCAAACTTTTCTGAATAAGCTTAATTAGTTAATTTTGTATTTATAATAAAATGCGTCAATGAAACAGGGCCCATCTTTAATTAACGTTGTTACGATTCGACAAATAACGACGGTAGAGTTTGTATCTCTTCGGATTTTTTTTATATATTCTTCTTCTCTGTTTTTGGAAATTTAGTTTGGTGCATGTGGTGCTCCCATAAATTTGAAGATATTTCTTGGTCAATTGTCTTGGTCAATTTGATTGTTGCCGCACTTTCTGATAGTTATTTGTGACACAAAATACATTTTCACTGTTTCGATGTTAAAATTATATAAGTTTTTTCGTTTATAAAAATAATTTTGACATGTGTAAAAATACATTTTTCATTTGTTCCAATGATAATTTGAATAATTTCTTCAATACTATTTTAAAGTTTTGCTTGTGTTGGATTGTTTTAAGTGCCTAATAACAGTCAATTAAAAAAAACAGTGGATATACTGTTTTTTTTAACGTGGAATAGAAATTAAATAAACACAAATGACAGGATCGACCAGCTGACGACAAGTGCACCATCTAAAAAAACATTATGTGTTAAATAATTTTTATTTGTTATTTCAATTTATGTCATTGTATTATATTATATATAATTTGTTTAAGATTTATTTTGTAGACGTTGGACGATCAAAGCGTGCGCGGGAGATACCTATTGGTGGCGATGAGGTTCGCAACCCATCACACCGCGTCTCTCGTGGGGGCTAAAAGTGGATGGAGTGCCGCGTCGATTAAAGTGTGACAGTTTATTTCTGTCTACCCTCTCGGCGAGACGGCGTGATGGTTAGTTAGTAAGTTAGTTTTTCTTCTTCTCTTTTTTAATTCGTAACCTCATAACTGAGGGTCATGTTCAATGGAGCTTCCCCTTCCTTCTATGTTCTCCCCAGCCTGCACCGCTGAGTAGAAGTCTCTCTTAGTCATCTCTTTAAACTGGCCACAATCGCACAGGAGATCTGTCTCTGCATATTTTGTCTGGAAAACTTCCTGTGACAATACTATTTTCCAGCTTACCCATCTATCTCCTGGCAAAACAAACTTAATACTTGCCGACTGCATATAACACACGGTCATTATATTATTTTGGACTCATTGAGGACCGAGAAGGTCGTCCTATTTGCAGTCCACGGTTTCCTCAGCATGCAACGCCAACATCACATTTCAAAGACTCTAATCCAGTCGGAGTGACGGGATTTCATTGTCCAATTTTCAGCAGCATGAAGAAATATTGTGAATGAGGATGCGCATAATTTTAATTTTGATGAATTTGGAAACACTTCCATCGTTCCAGACTTTGTTCTAGAATTTTTAGTTTTTGCGAATCGTCTTTTTTTCCTTCTCACACCCACCCTCAGCGCTGATTTAAGAACCGAGGTATACGAAATCTTTCCATAAATTTAAAAAGTTAGTATAATATTATTATTATTTTTTATTATTTTGTTGAATCGCTCTTAATATCATAACAGTATGAGCTAAATCGATGTAAAGGATAAAACGTGAATTCTACACCAGACCAAAGACAGTGTGACAATCACTGCCCTCGCCGGGAATCGAACCCGTAACCTTCGGGGTGGCAGTCAATGCACTTACCACTCGGCCACGAAGGCTGTAAATATAATAATTAATGCAGGTTTTTGTTAAAAAATAATGCTTTAAAATTTCAAAACATAATACTGTCTAGTGTAGTGTATTTTATATTATTATTTTTTCAATTTTATATTTATGAAAGCGTTCGGTTTCGAGATATGTAAAAGTGAAATGTGTTGATTTATATATAAGGAGTATGCATTAATTCATGCGGTTTTCTAAGTGAGGACGTTACTAGTATTATTTCGCGTCGTGTTCATCCGTGACTATATTCATTTGAAAGCTACTGTCATTGCGTGTCTTTTTCAGTATATGTTATTTGGTTGAAGCGTAAACAAATTTTTTTTCTATTCATTTGAAAATGTCGAACATTGTGCCAGAAAAGTGTTTTTGCGGGGAGTTCTTCTTCATTACTTTAACATGAAGAAAAGAGCTACCGAAAGTCATCGTATTTTAGTGGAGGTTTATGGTGACTATGCTCTAGCTGATCGAACGTGCTAGATGTGGTTTGCACCGTTTAATAGTGGCAATTTCGACTTAGAAGACGAAGAACGACCCGGACAGCCAAAAAAGTTTGAAGATGAAGAATTAGAGGCATTGCTCGATGAAGACGTGTGCCAAACGCAAGAAGAACCTGCAAAATCATTGTGAGTTGATCAAGCAACCATTTTCAGATGTTTAAAAGCATAGGGATTCATCCAAAAGCTTGGAAATTGGGTGCCGTGTGAATTGAAGCCAAGAGACGTCAAACGCCGATTCTGCATGTCGGAAATGTTGCTTGAACGCCACAAAAAGAAGTCATTTTTGCATCGGATTGTCACTGGTGATGAAAAATGGATTCATTACGATAACTCCAAAGGCAAGAAATCGTATGCGAAGCCCGGCGAACCATAAACATCCACGGCAACGCCGAATATACATGGCGCCAAGGTAATGCTCTGTATTTGGTGGGATCACAAGGGTGTGTTGTATTATGAGCTGTTGAAATCGGGTCAGACGATCAAAAGGGACCTCTACCAAACACATTTGATTCGTTTGAAGAGAGCGATCGCCGAAAAACGCCCAGAACATGCGACTAGACACGAATCCATAATTCTCCATCATGACAACGCTCGGCCACATGTTGCAAAACCGGTTAAAAACTATTTGGAAAACAGTGGGTGGGAAGTTCTACTTCATCCGCCTTATAGCCCAGACATGGCCCCTTCTGATTACTACTTGTTCAGATCAATGAAGAATGCCCTCACCGAAATACGCTTCACTTCAGAACAGGGTATCAAAAATTGGCTCGATTCGTTCTTGGCCGTCAAGCCGGAGAAGTTCTTTTGGGATAGAATCCACAAACTGCCAGAAAGATGAGCAAATGTCGTAGCTTTCTATGTACAATACTTTGAACATTGAATGTCTAACCAATTTTTCACAATAAAGCCTTAATTTTTGAAAAAAAAAACGCACGAATTAATGCATACTCCCAATATCATAAAACAATTGAAAATATATAGATTTAATGGTTTCCTAACAATATGAAATATGTCACACCTCATATTTTTTTAAATAAACAATTTTTCGTCATTATAAAATATTTAAGAATGAAAAAAAATGTTCAAGAATCAATAAAATAACATCTTAAACCAATTGATTTTGATAAAATATTTGAAATATGTATATAAAAAAAATACAGACATTTTTTAATTTCATGCAAAAAAATGTGAAGTTTTTCTAATTAACGCATACACCAAATGAAAAAAAAACTATTGAAGTCGCCTTATATGTCTTTTTCTTTTCCGTGCTTTGAAGTATTTTGTAATGAAAGGATTGCGGTCTTGAAAGTTGATGAACTAGAATTTTAATTAGTTTGGATAGTAAAAAATACTTTTTAACGTACTGACAGTATAACGAGTTGGTATGTGACTGTATTGAAAGTTTTAATTTAATTTATTTCATATATTTCTTCTTCTTCCAATTGTTTCAAGCTAAACGATCTATTGCTCTCTTGTTCCGTTCCATGTATTTGGAGGACACCCTTGGAGTCCCTTGCTTTTCTGACGACTCTTGGTTCTTCTGTTTTGGTCACATTTTCATTCTAGGACCTTTTTCTCTGTCGTCTCTTTCTTATATTTTTGAATTCGCACATCCTTTGAATTTCTGTTTCTTATGGTAAGGATCATAAAAGAACGCAGACAGGTCTTGAATATCCTTAATTTACTTTTGATGTTTATATATAATATTTTCCAATGTTGTTCCTAAATATCCAAATATGTCTGTAGCTTTCTACATCTGTATTTTTTTTCCATATCAAGTCAAACCGATTCCCATAGAATAAACTTCCCCTCCCTTGTTCAGTTTATAAGAAAGATATATAAGAAAGATTTTATGGAATCGTTTGTTCTTTACGAGAGAAAGATATCGGCCAACAGAAATATAATATCTTCATGAAAATTATAAAAAAACAATATTTTCATAACAAGTCACACCGTCTCTCCGAAGGTTGTAGTCTGAAGTAATGAATTGCCAAACTGTTCTATACTGGCATACTTCTCTCGCTTCCTCAACATTTATACATCGTGGCATGCATGCATGTAAATTTCTCCGATTTCTCACGTGGCCGACATTCAATCATTGATTTATTTAATTGTGCCACATTTTTCTCGGTCTTCCTCTATTTCTAGTTCCGTTTACATTGTTAACATATACATTTTTACCATTCTTTCCATAGACCATCTTAATGTTCCTTTTATTATTTTGATCATAACACTTTCATTTGCACTGCATTCTGCATTCACTTCTTATATTTTAATTTGACACTCTATCATAGATTTTCCGCACATTCGTTTAAGTGATCACATTTCTACTGCATTTATTCTACTTTATTTTGTCAGTTCCATGCTTCACTTCCGTACATAAGGTAATATTATTGAAATAAAAATTCAAAACACGAAGTGAAAGCGATTATGGAAGAACAATAAGTTTTTCGTACTTTCAGAATTCAATCTTCGACATAAAACAACTAATTATAACATAATTAAATTCAATAGTTTTTTTCTGAACTAAATTTTCTTGATCATCGCGAATAGCGAGTGCTATTTCGAAAAAGAAAAATAAATTGCATTTTACTCGACGCGTTCTAAATGCAAATTCTGCGATGCAATTCAACAATAAAGTCGCGCTCCCTCTGAGGGAACCCTTAAAGAACTTGTACTTCAATTTATTTCAACGCTGACAAAGAGCTTGAAGTTAGCAAAAAGAGCGTTTTCGCAGAAAATTGAAGCACTATTAAAATATAATCTCAAATACCGCATAGCAATTTATTTTCATCACTCACAAACATATATAAACGCGCATCATAATAGTCTAAAAAAAATTTTTATAGTTTGACAAATTAAAAAAATATATTTTTCACTTACTTACAAGGGGAGAGCACGACGTAGAAAATTGACTTCGGGTGGGATTTTGCAGGATTGTAGTACCCTCAAAGAGTCGTCCATAGTCAAAGTTAGAAAGCGCAATAACTAGTTCTAAAAAAAAATAAACTTCTCACCGTTGCTTATATATTAGAAAATTCTATACTAGTTTCAATAGCTAGGTGACTGAGGAAAAATATCTTATGACGCGGGGTTCGAACCAGAGACCGGGCGGCCAATAGGATGGAGAGGAATGCTATCCTCAGCTACCTAGCTATTGAAACCAGTGGTGAGTTTTCCAATATATAAGCAACAATGAAAAAAAACAGCGACCGGTTTCGCCAGGCTTGCTGTCGAAATAAATACAAAAGTGGAAGTAGTTAAAAAAAACATCGTTTTATTTAATCATTATTTAAAATGAACTTCCATCAAGAGATTGAAGTAAAATCATTTGATTATCTTTAAAATTAAAAGGTTTTTTTGGAAATCGGTTGGCTTTTTTACTCGACTATGAACGACTCTTAGTAGGTACTATAATAAAATCCAGAAAAATGCCATCCTGAAGTCAATTACCTATGTCGTGCTATCCCATTGTTAGTATTAACCATTCTATTTGATTTAGTAGCGCCAACCACTTTCACTCTGAGCGAACTTCTTCTGGGCTATACACAAAAACTGAGGAAGTTAGTGTGTCTGTAAATAAAGTGGTTTGTACTAAATGAAAAAGTGTTTAATTATTATCCGAAGGGGTAGAGAGAATGAATGGACCGTCACACTATTCTTCCCAGGCATACTACTCTCGCTTACACAACTTTTATATATCGTGCTATGCACGCACGTCGATTTCTCCTCCGCATGTGGACGACATGTGAACTCCGCATGTGGACGACATGGATATTGCAAATTGAAAAAAAAAACAATTGTTTTTACTATCTATAATATTCCTATAATGTGTTTAAAGAAAACTTTATAATGATATTTAAACATATTGGCTTCAAAACATGTTCAATAAAAACCAATGTAAGTTCCAAATCTCCCTAAGTAACCCGTTTTCGTGTTCATTGACTTGAAATTTGAAGAATCACAATGCTTCTGAATATGTAATTTAGGGAAAACTCAATTTAAATGCATAGAAAGTGTAAGCTGCTCGTTATCTGAGATTCTTTAGATGACGTAATAAAATATCTACTTAACTTTTGCGACCATGATTATTATAAGTAATATTATTTTAAATATGTTGCCCCATTGAATAAATTTAAAAATTATATTAGGTGTATAAATTTGCTTCCGCCGTTTTTTTCCGAAATTCGAGGCTTTATCGTAAAAAACTGGTTATACATTTATGATTCAAAGTATTGTCCATTGCTGGCCACTACTTTCTCCCATCTTTCGGGCAGCATACGAATCCCGCGTTGAAAAAACTTGTCATCTTTTGAAGCGATCCACGAATCGATCCAATTTTTGACTTCTTCATAAGACCGGAAGTGCTGGTCAGCTAGGCCGTGTGCCATTGTCGAAACAAGTGATAGTCCGAGGGAGCAACGTCTGGAGAATACGGCGGGTGGGGTAGGACTTCCCATTTCAAAGTTTCCAAGTATGTCTTTACCACTTTCGCAACATGGGGTCGAGCATTGTCATGCTGTAAAATTACTTTATCATGTTTCTCGTTGTATTGCGGCCGTTTGTCTTTCAATGCTCGGCTCAAACGCATTAATTGCGTTCGATAACGATCGCCTGTGATTGTTTCAGTCGGTTTTAACAACTCATAATACACTACGCCGAGCTGGTCCCACCAAATACTGAGCATAACCTTGGAACCGTGAATATTCGGTTTGGCCGTCGACGTGGAAGCATGGCCGGGATATCCCCATGATTTTCTGCGCTTGGGATTATCGTAATGAACCCATTTCTCGTCCCCAGTCACAATGCGATGCAGAAATCCCTTCCGTCTTTGCCTTGCAAGCAGCTGTTCACAAACACACAAACGCCGTTCAACATCTCTCGGCTTCAACTCGTACGGCACCCAATTTCCTTGTTTCTGAATCATTCCCATGACTTTCAGGCGTTTTGAAATGGCTGGTTGCGTCACTCTCAATGATCCTGCCAATTCTTGTTGCGTTTGACACGAGTCTTGATCAAGTAATGCCTCCAATTCTGCATCTTCGAAAACCTTCTCTCTTCCACCGCCATGCTGGTCTTCGACGTAAAAATCACCGTTCTTGAAGCGTTGAAACCACTCTCGGCACGTTCTTTCACTAATAGCGGCCTTACCATAGGTATTTGAGAGCATTCGATGAGCCTCAGCCGCAGATTTCTTCATATTAAAGCATAAAATTAAAACCTCCCGCAAATGACGAGAATTTGGCTCGTAAGCTGACATGTTTAATCGGGAATAACTTTATGATGCAGACACAAATCGACTAATATTTCGATGGCGTTATGTTGACAAATACTTTAGCTTATTGTATGACATCTATGATCTATTTATAACAACTACCGCTTACGGCTACTGCCATATATTGCAAAACGGCGGAAGCAAATTTATACACCTAATAATTAAAAATTAAAAAAATTAAATTAAAAAAAAAAAATTAAATTTAAAATTTTAAGTTTTTAATTTTAAATTTTAAATGTTAAATAAACATAACACATTAACACCAATCTTCTTACATCAATACATTTCATTTAAAGGGTAGGCATAAAATATGAAATTATTATTGTAATTTTGTTGAATAGCTCTTTATACCCTAACAGCGCATGCCAAATCGATCTATAAAGGGTAAAACTGTTATATTGATAAATTCATGACATCTGATAGCTTACACAACTTCTATCGCCATTTTATTGTAAATTCTACTCTAGACCGAAGAGCAGTGTGAGAATCACACTGTCATAGCCGGAAATCGAACCCGAGAACTTTGGTGTGCAAGCATAACTATTGCATTTCTGCCAAGAGGGTCGCGGAAATGCAACATTGCTCTATAGAAAAAAAAAAACTTCTAAAAATATAATATTGTTCGGTTAAGAAGATCCCGAAAAAGACATTGGGAGGGACATTGTAGCCAGAAATGGACAGAGACAGTCTTACAACGCACTTCTTTCGCTTCTTTAACATTAATACACAAATTAGATTGCTTCAACTCCTCGCGTACCCAATATTTAATATTTTAATACCTCTATCGTGTCATATTTTCTTGATATACCCGTTATTCAAGCTCAATGCGTTCGTTTTTCATCATTCTTTCTTCATTAATTCATGCAATGTGTCCAAAGCCGTCTTAATCATAAATAACATACTCATACTCATATATTGCAAAACGGCGGAAGCAAATTTATACACCTAATAATTAAAAATTAAAAAAATTAAATTAAAAAAAAAAAATTAAATTTAAAATTTTAAGTTTTTAATTTTAAATTTTAAATGTTAAATAAACATAACACATTAACACCAATCTTCTTACATCAATACATTTCATTTAAAGGGTAGGCATAAAATATACTTATATATAAATATACTCATACTTTGGGTTTACAACGTACTCATCTAAGACACAGGTTCTTAAAAATTAAGCCTCCTATCCCGTAACACTTAGGTATAACATACATTTGAATATTGTTACACATTATCTTTATTTTTTTCCTCTTTCGATCGAAACATGCTTGATCGCGTCATTCACGTCTTTGCTTAGAAAATAGTCTTCGACACAATACTAAACAAAATTAGGTTTACTAATCCCTGATGCATATTATCAAATAATGCCAATTTACGCTATAGGAATAATTTGAAAATTTTCGATTTAAAATCGGTAGATAGGTACATTAATTATTTATTTATGAAAATAGTATTTTCAAAGCGTATTCGAGACACTAAGAGAGATTTGTGAGACTGAGGATATTACAAGATGGAGTAGACTTCAAAAGAGGGACTGGATAAGTCATCTTCAAAGAATTGACAGCACCAGACTTCTTAATATTGCGCTACATAGCTAACCTTACGGGACTCGTCCTGGCAATCTACCCCACAGGAGGAGCAACCCTCTAGAGAACAGACCACGAAAAAGATTTTATTAAAAATTTGTAGCCATAGGCCATAGATTGTTTTATCTCCCACGATGCAGAACCAACCTGTCAATGGTTATGCCGGTAGGTAGAGCAAAATATCTTTGATAAATTTTATCACCTCGGAATTTGACGTGTTTTGTGATAGTCTGGCTCACCTGAGGGAAGCAGTGTCCTTTTTAAAATTGTATATTCATTATATTAATTTGTCATGTACCTTATGTTTTTAGCTGTATTTATTATTTTATTATGTTTAACTGATTATTGTGTATCTCCAACTTGTATCTTTAGTGTATTGGTGAATAATTATGTAATGCTGAGGATATATTTAAATAAATACATGAAATTAAATTAAATTAAATAGATACGTACACTACAAAGGCCCTCTATCCTCTACGACCTCCATTGAAGGTTCCCGCGCCCCCTGGGGCCCCAATGCCACCCCCGTTGCAATCTTATTGACTAAGAGGTCTTTTTACAGAATTGATTCTACTCTCATCTAGTTTCGCGCATCACTTATATACATAAGGGTCTATACAAGAACACCATTATGCAATATCTAAGTGTATAAAGTGATATAAAATAAAATTCTAGAAATATTTTTGTTGTTCTTGGTAGAAGTTCATTGTTAATAATGACAACAAAATAAATTTATTAAAATTCCTTCATAATATATTTTTAGATTAATTCCACTTTGGTTAATGGCTTCGACCGGTTTCCGTAGCTCTCTGCCATATTCTGGATTCGCACCATTAGAAGATGGCAGGGAGCTGACGAAACTTGTCGAAGCCATTGACCTTAGTGGAATTAAACTTAAAACAATTATTATTTTTTTTTCATCATTTTAAATTCTAGAATATTGACGTTATAATCAATAATATAAGATTGGAGCTTTCTATCTTTGTTCAATCAACAACAAATAAATAATTATTCAGTTTAGTATCTTGAATAGCAAAACATCAATAAACGGACAAATCTTGTTTACCATTGGAGCATCAAACATTAATTGTCGAGAACGCAAACACAAACAAATATTTCGTAGTTACAGTTTATTCAAAAAGCATAAAAAACAAACTCCGGTGGGAGCAAGGCACAAAGCTCGATTATCAAAACAGAAAACCGGCGCTTTATTGCGACATACAAATGTAGGAGTGCTGAAACGATATTATGTTTTCGAAATAATATTGTTTACTTACAAAAGAAAGTCTTGCTCCCAGCAGGGATCGGCGCCTTTAACGACAACAGTTGTTGACTTGACGTTTTGAAGTTTCAAGGTAACGTATGTGTTAAATTGTGAAGCTGAAAAATAAAATTACAATTGAAATATAAAATTCTTGAAAAATTCAAAACAAAATATAAAAACAGAAAAACAAACCATCCAGTGAAAGTATTCGAAATTTTGTTACTAATATACAACAACAATAACAAAATACGTTGAAGATTATTGATACAAAAAAGGGTAATTGAACAATATTTTTGTTTCTTTGTAACACAACCCTATATGTTAAGTAGAAATAAAATTAAACATTAATAGAAACAATTTTCCAGACAACAAGCTCTTCATCAGAGTAGTACATTAAAATTATATATACCTATACAAATTAAATATTTAAACTTTAATAATTTTTCACAAATGTGGTCAATTTTGACAGAATTTGACAGTTTTTAAATTCGAAATCATTCACGAAAAAAAAGTTTTTTTTTTATGAAACTTTATTTAAAAACTTTTAATTTATTTATCAAAATTTAACCTTATACAGACTGTTTGAGATGTCTTGTATCTAGCTATCTGGCGATTTTTGAATCCCTATTACGAAAAATTAAATTGGTTTTGAATCAAAATACTCGAAAATGTCCAATATCACTTTTTCGTAACTAGCGTATTTTTTGCCAACAAAAAAATTTTGCGTCGACCAAAACAAGTGGTAATCAAATAGAACGGTGCTCGGTGAATATGGTAAATGTCTTATTGTCATCCATACCAGGTCCTTACTTTTTTGTTTAGTATTTTTTGAAGTATGTGGCCCTACATTATCCGGCTGCAAAAACACTTGACCGCAATTGCTGACCATAAAACATTTGGGTGTTTATGGTTTTTCTGGGTTTGGGTGTTTCAAAATATATCTTTCTCTTGCAGTTCTATCAAACAGATAAACTAACTTTTTTTGCTGTGAGCCCTGGCATTGAAGTGGCATTGGGCACTTTTCGTCTTCATTGAATGATGACTAAATGAAATGTTGTACAAATTGCGTTTTCGAATTTAATTCCAACAGCTCTTCGCACGCGTTTATTCTCTCACTTAGATTATTTTCACTTAACTCGTACGGTACCCATCCTTTAGTCTCCAAGTCTTGCCAATTTTTTAACGTGCTCCTTTACACTTGACCATGAATATCCGAGTTTCCTTATAAGTTCCTGAATAGTTAATATTGGATTTTGCTCAATAAGCATAGATAAAATATCGTCATCCAGCTGATTTTCCACTTCCAGGATTTAAAAAAAATCTTCAGATCGAAACTGTTTGAACCACCTTTGACATTTACAAATATCTAAAACATTCCACAATATAGCACAATTATTTTTTTGTGGCACTTGTTGCGGTCTCTTTCTTCAAAATTGGTACAGCATAATATGTCAAATAAATTCTTTATTCAGTAACAAACTAAACGTTGAAAATACTGCTGTTATTATTGTTAGTTTAAAATCGCAATACGCTTCAGGTATGTATAGTCAACGATACAACCCAAAACACTTCGTAAAATATCGGCTGGCGAAGCACAACCGACAATTGAAGAGTGAGAATAAATAAAACGTTATTTTTATCTGGTCCCCCTAATATTTATTTTGTACATACAAATAATATTTAACTACACTGATGAAGGTCTTATGTATCCCGATACGTGTTTTTATGTATGTTTTATTTTATTTATTTTTTAAATACAGTGCTGTGTTAATGCTATAAGTAATAAAGAGTCTTCAATTATGAATCCGCAACAGCACGCAATGGTGAATATAGAAGAAACAATTAATAGCGGTCCAATACAATTTTTAATCATGTAAAATTAAGGGAAACGAAATATGGTACCAAGCAATAAGTAATACACATTGAGCAGAGAGAAAGAGACTGTCGACCATTCCCGGCTAACGTCGGCATTGTAATGCGTCGTCTTTGTCTTTAAACACATTCTAAATAACTAACTGTTGGCACAACGTGCGAAAGAGACGACGCTATACAAAGCCGATTTTAACACAGTCTCTTTCTCAAGCCCGATGTGTAGTACTAACCGTGGGGTATAGTTTATCCATTTCAAGGAGATTATTTGCAATATTGTGACCAACAGCTCCTACATTGGTATAGAACGTTATCTGATTAGCTCCTGGGCTTAGTAGGCTTAGTACGGCATTAGGTTCTAAAATACTCGGTGATTAGAAAATCACAACAGTCTCGAAATAAAGAATATACCTAAATATTTTTTTTCGGCGGAATGATACGTTTGGGTTAATGGTTATGTTTTGAATTCCAATAACAACACAAATTTACCAGAAAAACGAAATTTTCCAGACAAAACAAACAACATATTTGAAATAATAAAATAACAAAATTAATTCCTTTTAAGTTTAACATTGAATATTAGTCACATATTTAATTGTTTTCCCAAGTAAACTAAAACATTAAAAAAAATAGCGAACATTATTTATGTAACTATTATCGTATACCATATTTGAAGCTTTTAAATATTTTATTAAAAAACGTGTTTGTTAATTTCAATGATTGAATACAAAACATTATTGAATATTTTTTTTTGGTTTTTGGTATCATAAAGAAAACATGGTTTATTTTTTTTTTAAACGCACTGTCACTCACAAGCAAGTAATCTCATTGAAATGAACGGAATGTTTTGTGCTTAATAAATTACGTATTTCCTATTCCTGTTTTATTTGAATAAAATAAAACTTAAAATAATCTCTTCATTGAGAGAAACTAAATTAGTTTCAAAATACGTAGTTTTAGTAAAGAAAGAAAAAGAAGTTTGAAAATACCCAAAACCATATTGATACATGCGCATGAAAAATACATAGATTTTTTTGTAAAGTTATGGCATTAAATATAAAAAAATTAACAACAACGATTTTTATGAATTTAAACACTGTTTTGCCACTTTCGAAATTTTTTAATTATTTTAAATGTTTTATTTTTTAAAATGTTTTTTCCACGTTGAAAATGGAAAATACGGTGTGATTTTTAATTTCTAAAAAAAGTCATCAATTATTTTCGATTTCAAATAGTTTTATTTAAATTTATTGTGAATCACGTTTCGTATGTGTATTTAATCTAATAAATGAAGATGAATGGCTTTTTCCTTGTATCGTGTAAAGCGATCACATGTAAATTGCACTCAATTTATTGGCACGGTTCTGTTAATCTTATGAATTTATTTAAAACGCCTATTGAATATGTAAATATGTAAATTTAAAAAATACTTACATTGTGGTCCAACGAAATGCGCCTTTTTTACTGAAAAGAAAAAGAAAATACATAATTATTACAACGTACCAAAAAATAGTGCTGCGTGAGTTATTATTTTTTGGAAAAAATTATCCCTCCCGAATAATTCAATAAATTGTTACAATTGTTTTGAAATTAGTTGTCTTGAATGAATTAAAAAAAAAAAAAATATCTCACAATACCATAAATGTACCATATATAATTCAATTGCATTCTCATCAAAAAAAGGGTCGGTGGTGGGAACAAAATTAATGGCGCTCTCAAAGTCATCACTGCAAATAGAAATATATCCACTAAACCAAAGTTGGCAGTACACCATGGAATTCTAGTGCCAATCCTAATGTATGGAAGTAAAGTTGGAGCTGTTAAAAAAATATGAAAGTGGGATAAATGTCATAGAAATGAGATCACTGTGCGGGATAACGATATATAATAGTATTCTATTCGTTCGGTATTCCGAACGATGAAATGAGGAAGAAATGTAGATGAGATGATTGCATCATAAGTAAAATTAAAAAATATCCCTGAGATGGTTTGAAAGTATGGAACAAATGGACGAGAGAAGAATGGTTAAAATGTTGTATATAAGCAGTATGAGTGAAAAAAGAAGTCGTAGAAGACCATAGAAAGTATGGCATGGCCAAATTAATCAAGTATAAATACGGCAACATTCAAAGTCGGAAAAATCGATGAACGTGCATGTTAGGATGGATGAATGTAAATGAAGCTGGAGAGGTATGTCAGGACAGAACAATAGGGCGGGCCATCCTCTCTGCCTACCCCTCCGGGGAAAGGGCGTGATGGTAAGTTAGTTAACATTGGCTACAATGTAAAACTGCGTTACATATTAAAATTGCGTTTTCAAATACTGCAGCGATCGAAAAAAGATTAAAAAAATTAACGTGACCATAAAACGTAAGTCTCTAAATCTTTAGGTAGATTATGCCTACCAGCGAAACACCTGTCACAAAATAATAAAAACACGACATCGAATAACACGAAGAGACAGAAGAAAGAAGATGAATAAGCCCATTTAATATATATATTTGTATGGCTGACTTCACGAAATTATTAATTTCCTTAGAATTCAAATTACTTAACGAAACCAAAAGTTTCGCCATAATGAAGTTGAATATTTCAAAACAGCGAAATTTCAGAATAAGATGGTACGGATAATATTCCGAAACCACCAAAACCGATTCCTTTGAATGTATAGATTTATATCAGGTCCCAGATTATTGAGTACTTTATTTCCGCTTTAGAACGGAAATTGTGGAAGCCCCATTGTTTAGATTAATTCTGTTTCTCTGGAAAATGTTCTCGTTTCTGGTTTGCAAAACATAATATTACACTTGGAAATACAGTATTAAGCCATTGAAAAGTAATATAAGATTTGCAATATTCAAATGTCTTTCCGTGTAAATTTTTGACAGCTTTTAACTAACTAACTAACTAACCATCACGCCGTTTCCCCGAAAGGGTAGACAGAAAGAATGAACTGCAACACTTTAATCGATGCTGCACTCCATTCTTCTCTTTTCGCCAACGCGAGAGACGCGGTGTGAAGGGTTGCGAACCTCATCGCCACCAATAGGCATCTCCCGCGCACACTTCAATCATTCAACGTCTACATAATAAATCTAAAACAAATTATACAAAATACAATGATATAAAATAAAATAACGCATAAAAATTATTTAACACATAATGTTCTTTTAGATGGTGCACTTGTCGTCAGCTGGACGATCCGGACATTTGTGTTTATTTAATTTTTTATTCCACTGTTTTCATTTTAATTAGGCACTTAAAACAATCCAACACCAGCAAAAACTTGAAAATTTGATTGAAGAATTTATTCAAATTGTCATTGGAACAAATGAAAAATTTATTTTGACACCTGTCAAAATTATTTTTATAAACGAAAAATCTTGTATTATTTTAACATCAGAAGAGTGAAAACGTATTTTGTGTCACAAATAACTATCACAAAGTGCGGCAACAATCAAATTGACCAAAACAATTCACTTATACAAGAAATATCTCCAAATTGACAGGAGCACCACATGAATCAAACCATTTTTTAAAAATCAGAACAGCTTTTATACAACAGTAAAATCTTTATAGGATCAAAAATATAATTTAAAAACATAAAACTATTTGAATAGTTCATTGTTTTGGCCGAAACAGTATGATACTTTAACAATATGAACTGTTAAATTTAAAAAAAAATTGTTTTATGTATCACAATTGCATTTTTATTAATCGCGACAGCTGTTTCGTCAACCTATGTTGACGACATCATCAGGTGTTACAATAATATATAAACTACACACAAAGGTTCGAAAAATCACGAAAATTTGACAGTTGATATATAAACACCTGATGATGTTAACATAGGTAGACGAAACAGCTGCTGCGAAAAATAAAAATGCAATTGTGATACATAAAACAAAGTTTTTTTAATTTAACAGTTAATAGAAATTTTTTTGATTCATTATGCAATATAAATTAATCAAATACTCTCTAACCGACTCACTATCAAGTCTCTCCCCCGGAGGGGTAGGCAGAGAGGATGAACCACCATACCGTTCTGTCCTGACACACCTCTCTAGATTCCTCTACATTGATGCTAGGTAACATGCACGTTTGTCGATTTTTCCGACTTCGAATGTGGCTGCCTTTCAGTATTTGATTTATTCGGTCATACCATGCTTTCTTTGGTCTTCCACGACTTCTATTTCTATGGAAATTCCTCGTATACAACAGTTTAATCATTCTTCTCTCATTTTTTCGTTCCAAATGTCAAAACCATCTGAAGGAAACCAAACCTTGTCATTTCATATTTTCCTTGGTCTTCCACGACTTCTCATTCCACGGACACTCCTTGTATACAACATTTTAACCATTATTCTCTCGTCCATTCGCTCCATATGTCCAAACCATCTGAGGGAAACCAAACCAAACAGAATGAATCAAACCATTTCCTAAATAAAATAGCTTGTAGTAAAATAACTAAGGGACTTAAATGACTGAAAGTACTACTGTAGGATATACCCTGCTGGAAGGTGTGAACATATAAAATGTCGTGAAACGCTACTTTGCATGAGAACAGCAAGATTTCGAGTATGTTTGCCTCCCTGGCGTCCTAGAGTGGTCCTCGTGATCCCGCGAGTTCCAGACAATGTGATCACTGACCTTAGTATTACGGTGATAGCAGACAGGGTGAGGGTGTATGGCGTATATTCGGTGTCATAAAACCGAGACCCACCAACCAGGGGAAGGTAAACCTTACAGAAAATTTATGAAGAAGGCAACGGGAAACCGCTCCAATAACACTTCCCAGGAAATCACTGTGGCGAGAAAGCATTCGCCACAGTCATCACCAACGTTGGAGGGACCTGACATGGCATTATTAGAAGAAGAATAAGAAAACTATAACACCTCGTCTTCTTGGCGCTACATTCCGCTGTGGGACTTGGCCTCCTCCACAACGGTCCTCCACTGACTTCTGTCTCCGGCTATCTCCCTCCATCAGTAAAGGCCATTGTGTTCGTAATGATGTTTTTGTATTGTCAGGCTGTTTAAATGTTTGTAGCACATTAATGATTTTTTGCTCGATAACAATTCTGATGTCGTCAAGTACCTACTTTATAAAAAAAAATAATTCAATTGTGATTTGAAATTAATTCTAAACAGTTCTAACAAATTTCTAAAATACACTTTTGACAGCTGACAAAATGTCCACTTAAACACATTTTTCATTGATATATTCATAAAAATGTTTTAGTTTTGCACTGCAATTTTATTAAATATCACAAAAACACTAATTTTTATTAGATGCACAACTGTTCACTAAATTTAACTTCGGAATTACACAAAAACACAAACATTCTCAACAGCACACATATACGTCATCACCGTGCGGTGTCTAGGTAAAAAAATAAATAATAAAAAATATTATTAATTATAACAAAAAAAATCACCTTTGTAAAACAACACATTATTTAAAATAGAAATGTAATTTAAAATTAAAACAAAAAGTTTTCTGGACCTTTCATCAGTGCGGTTACATTATTTATAACATATTGTATTATGTAACATTAGTAACCAAATATGATACATTATAATATAATTTAGTAAGTTTTAAATTATGAATTGAAATTGAACAAATCCGCAGTACAAAGTAATGGTGCATATAGAATAAATTATAAATAATTATTTAACTAATAAAAACTAACCATTAGGACATCTCCACGAAAGAACAGACTTATTCCGATTCTTAAACCTTCACACATTGTTTCATGCACGCACGCCGAGTTCTCTGTCGAGGAGTCAGAACGTGGCCGACATTTAATATTTAATCGATTTAATAAGCCACCATATTTGATCTTCCTCTGTTTCTTGTAACATTCACAACGTTAACATATGCTTTCTTCATTTATTATTTGCAAATGCCAGACCATTTTAATAAATCTTTTGTACATAACGATTTTATTCGCACGGCATTTACTACTTATATTTTGATTTGGCACTCTATCATGTACACATTGCATTACATTCATCTAAAAGATTATATTTCTACCGTATTTATTTTATTTAAATACTTATTTCACTTGCACTTAAAAAAATATGTAACAATTCCCATAACTCGTGTTTCATGTGAAATATTACGCAATCATTTAAAAAATGGTGTAAGTTTACCTGTAACGAGAAGCGTGTATATTTGATACGTTAATTTGAGGTCCGAGTCCATTGTTTTGTTTTCTGCTATAGTATTGATTGATGATTTCGAAACTTCTGCAGCAAAATCACGAGTACGTAAGTACTAACAGATGTAATTTGTTTTAATAATATATTATTTAATTGACACTTTCACCAGAGAGTGTTATAATAATTACTTCTATGGGCCGTATGCCGGTTCTGCTACTGGCGCCCCTCTTTACCTCGATGCCGAGGATTGACGAAGATTCCCGATCGGGTCATTCGGCTCTAGCTCCGGCTCTGTGTACCCTACCGGCAGTATCAAGTAATGTATCACTGTGGAAGTTTATAAGTGTCGCTTCCCTTACAGTTTTCTGCACATGGCCTGGCTACGAGATCTATAGTATATCGCTACGCGCGGTAGTATAATCGAAAGCGGTGGATGGAATCTCGTAACCACTATATCGTTTTTGTCTTACGTCACACAAGCATCATGAGAATCAATAAATAAATGAGTGGTAAGACATGCAACCATGAACAGGAAACCAAGCAATTCAAGAATGCGCAAACCGACGTAACAGGAGCCAAATCAACCGACGACCATACAGGAAAGCGTTTGATCAAAAATCGTGTGTCACAGCTCAGTTTTTTAGGGGGCTGGAATGTTATCTCTAGGAGGCGTCGCGTCGTCTCAAGTAAATTTTTTTTTTTTTTTTTAAATCCGACCGACGATATGAAAATCTGTTTTAATTCCGTGTTAAATTCTAGAATTTCAGAAACGGTTCAAATGTGTCCATTAAAAATTGGCTATTCTAAATAATTTAATATTAATGTTTAATTTGTGATTTTTTCTTATTTTGTTATTTTTGTATTTTTTCCCTATCATGGGTAAACTGCCTTGTTTTACCTGATTTTTTTTATTTTTTCTTTGTCCTGAGATATTGTCTTGTTTTGACTAATTTGTGAATTGTTTTTTTTTTTATGTAATGCTATTGTATCGTTTTATCCGATTTGCATATCTCTTTTTCATCATACTTGGTTTGTTTGTTTGTTTTTTCTTTGTCCCTTGCTATTGTTTAAGTATACCTTGCCTTATTATACCTATTTTGATTTGATATAGGTAATTGAATTGTGAATTGTTTTTTCTTCATGTAATACTATTGTATCGTTTTATCTGTTTTGTATATCTCTTTTTTTATCATACTTCGATTTGTTTGTTTGTTTTTTTCTTTGTCTCGTGCTATTGTTTTATTATACCTGATTGGTATGTTTGTTCCTTGTCCTTTGCTTTAGCTTTGTTTACTGAATTTGTATGTCTCTTTATCTTAAAATGTCTTGTTTTGCCTGACAGTTCTTTATACCGAAGGGTGGTACAAGATAGTTGAACTTCCAATGTTATGTTCTTGGTGTGCACATCTAACTGAGGCATCTAATCTGTTTTAATATATATTTTATTACTTATCACTACTGTATATTGGATGCTTTGCTTGTGTACCAACAATAAATAAATATTCTTTTATGTGTCTTTTTCCTTTTTATATGCTTTGTTTACAACACTAACTTAAAAAACAAATCAATTAAATGAAATATCAGACATGTTTCGGACAGCCAGGTCCTTCCTCAGTGATATTATAAAGATATTTAAAATAATATAAAATTGTTTTCAAATATGATCAGTTTTGACAGATGCTATGATCATATTTGTAAACAATTTAATAATATATTAAATATCTTTATGTAATCACTGAGTAAGGACCTGGTTGTCCGAAACATGTCTGATGTTTAATTTAATTTTAAAAAATGTAAGTTAGCGTTGTAAACAAAGTATATAAAATGATAAAGACAAATAAAACATCTACAACACAAAGTATGGCGAACATAGAAGATATTATTATTTTATTATTTTGTTGAATAGTATTATACTTTAATAGATGAAAAGGGTTTAGATATTACATTGATTCTCATGACATGTGTAAGGTAGCTAATCTATTGAAATTTTAATTTCAGGTGAATCTAAACCAGACCAAGGACAGTGAGAGAATCCCACTGTCATCGCCGGGAATCGAACCCAAAACCTTAGGTGTGGCCGTCATTGCTGTTTCTACTCTGCCACGAAGGTCGTTTTGAATTCAAAAGACTGGCGCTTGCAGCTCATCAAGGAATGGCGGTCAAAGGGGACAGCTCGGCTGATTCGATGCAAACAAGTTGAGTATTCTTATTCCTTGAGTATGCTTATTCTTTGAGTATTCTTATTCCTTGAGTATTCTTATTTCTATACTAGAAGTTCGAGGATTAGGGACTAAATGTAATGATATACGTTTTTAGCCCATGTTTTGGTGCGTACATAAACAATGTTGTAATTAGTGAAGCATCACTCAATACGAGAGTTTTCTTCTCTAAACTATTTGTTTGTAATTGTAATTAAACAAATTATGGCATTGGTCAAATGAAGGGTGCCGGTTGTCTTCTGGCTGTCAGAAGAGCGTATCCTTTTATATTTGTGTACCCGTTACTTAACTTATATTTGATTTTTGCTTCCATAGGAAACAAGTGAACAATGGTGGATGGAGACATTCAAAGTTGCTGACTGAAGATATCATACGGAAAATTAGATTCTAACATGCTCATCGTAGAAGTGGAAAATTACTGGCTCTTGGAGTGAGTACCTATACATAATTTTGTTTGTCCTAACGGAGCGTAGTCTTAAGCGTTTGATTCGTATTTCAAGCGTATCATATTATGATAAGTAATCACTGTCGAGAATTTCATGTACAGTAATAATATTGCTTTAGAAGTTCAACAAGAGTTTGTGCGAATATAATTATATGCTAAATGCTATAATGCATGTGGATAGAGAGGTTCGCGTTGCTGAGAGAGCGAACGCATTTGCTAAGCACAACCAATCTGTCTATACAAATAATTTCCAGCGGCAAAATATAATGATGTGAAATATTCCACTCTGAATATTACTCGTAGCTTCAACTCATGCCAATTAGAGAGATTTTCTATATAACTATGAAGAGTTTGCGATTTGATGGTCTGGATTTTATTCCTAATTCCTTTTTAATGACATGCTCAACAATTTTCATTCCTTTTATGTATATCTTATTAATCTATTTAAATCTTGAGGAAGCGTGGTATGTACGTCTTAAAAGAACAGTATTACGGTACATTATTTTTTCTGCCTACCTTTGCAATGGCTTAGCGGCTTTTTGACAGCTTTGAGACGATGTGATAGTTACTTGTTTTGGCTGAAACACTATGATAATTCAACATTATCAAATGTTTTAATTTTGAATTTCTATTTTTATTAATATCACAATTTATTCATATGAAATTAACGAGGCAGCTGTTTTGTCACCTATATTGGCATCATCATATGTTACAAACAACAAGTTGTTAGGTAAAACCTGATGATGGTTTGCCGAAACAGCTGTCGCTGCTATTCCATAAAAATTAATTGTGATACGTTTTAAAACATTGTTTCAAAATTGAAACATTTAATAGTTAGTTTCTTGAAAATATAACAAAAAAAAGATTCGATATTTCTCAAAAAATTTCAAATCAACATTTTTTATTACTAAATGTTTTACTCATAATTGCGACATCAAAATTTCAGTGAAATACGTTTATTTAACTTACTTTGGAAGCCGGAATAAATAATTCAGCTAAAATTATTTCACGAATAATTTATCCAAAATGCTCGCATAAATACAGTTTGTACTCTTATATGTACAAGCAAACTCATCAAACATAATATTGAATTAGTTCTCGTTAGATTGTTATTATGTATATTACGGTGAAGAGATCAAACTCCCTGTCATAGAAGGAATTCAGTAATACAGCGGTGTATCTCCTTGCTATGAAATATCATCTTTAGGTGAATTACAAGAGAACCATTATCGCGAATTGTTTATGAATTAAAACACTGTTTTTACCACTTTTAACATTATTTTTCTTGACAAGTTTCGAAGGCTATACACTTTCATCATTGGCATAATGATATTTGAGTTTATATCGTTCTCCCGATGATGAAGGTATGCCTTTGAAACATGTCGAGAAAAATAAACTCAAAAGTGGAAAAAAACAGAGTTTTTCACAGAGTTAAAGCCTATAATTAGAATATAACACTTTTAAAACGTTGTATAAAACCACTTTATTTTGAGTCAGGAGCGCCAACCGGTTTCACTCTGTAACGAGGTTTGTCAGGGCTGACGAAGCTCGTTACAGAGTAAAACCCTGTTGGCGGTCCTGACTCAAAATAAAGTGGTTTCATACAACGTTTTAAAAGTGTTTCATTCTAATTTTAAATATATCAAACCACCAAATAATAGCTTCATTTCAATATTTAAAGCCTTAAGTTTATTTGAGATCCATTGTCATATAAAAGTTATCAAAAACATGATTTTATTTTTATGAATCTTTTTTAATTAATATGAATGAAAACGTCCGATTTCTTTGAATTCCATTATATTTTATGGCAATTACATGTTTCGCCTTTCAAAACGTTTATAATTTGATAATGCTTTATTAAGTCAAAACATGTCATTCCCATAAAACAAGATAATAATTCTAACAAACGTTTTCATTCGTATAAATGATTTAATATGATTTCGCATCATAGTTCAAGAAACAATAAAAATATGTTAAACTTATACTTTTTTTTTTCTTAAACAACTATGTAAAACTCCATATCAAATATAATTAATATAAATAAAAATGTCTGTTTTCTAGAAGTATTGATATATTTTATGGGAATGACACATTACTCCTTGCTAAGGCACATTTTTTAATACTCGTATCTTAGCAAGCCGAATCACGTCATTCCCATTTAATACCTATATATTCCATTAAAATCCTATAATAAAACTTCTTGATCACAAAAATCATCAGCCACTAGCGATAAGATATTAGTTGTTTATATTTAATATACATTTTTTGTTTATATTTTGAAAATGTGAGTTTTAATGTCAGCTTTAAAACCAGTCGGATTATCAATGCATCTGAGGCGTGCAGGAAATATATTCCAGGTGGACAAACCTGCTACCGCGATTGCCCGGTCATTGAAATTTCTGCTAATTTGTCTATTAGTGAGGATTTTGACAAACGAAGCATATTTTGGCCACCAGTAATACAAAGATCAAATATATTATATATAGGCTTATGCCATTCCTTGAAGTGCTTTAAAGTATCAGCTTTTATTAATTGTTTTTTTAGAAAAACAAACTATGCCGTTTTCTCGAAAGGGTTGCAGAGAGAAAAGACCGCGACAGTATATTAGCCTGACAAACTTATTTATCATCCACTACATACGAGTGTATTCGTCGAGTCATACGCGCACGTCGATTCTTTCGACTTGTAACAAAGCCGACCTTTTTTATTAATTTGGTCATGCCATATTTTTTCGTTGTCTTCCTTGACTATAAACTACTACAACATCGATTACGTATCCTTTTTAACCATTATGTGTTCATTCTTGCTTTTTATATATCATAACCCATGCAGTGATTTTTCCATAGCTTCGTTAATAATAAGATTTTTGCCCTTCCTAATACAAGCATTTCAATCCTATATTCACTGCTGAACATAGGCTTCTTCCAAAGCACTTCACCGCCCCCTATCTATTGCGGCTCCCATCCATCCATGTCCAGAAATCCTCTTCAGATCGTCGGTCCAGCGGGCAGGGGGACTCCCGCTCTACGGACCCGGTCCAACTCTACGGAATCCTGTACGCGGTCTCCACTCCAGAACCCGTCTTCTCCATCGGCTGTCGGTTCTCCGACAGATATGGCTGGCCCACCGCCACTTCAGCCCGCCTATCCGCAGAGCCACCTCAGTCACCTTGGTTTGTTGTCGAAAAAAATAGTTTCTAAATTTGTTCCTCAAGGTTATTCCAAGCATGGCTCTTTCCATGGCGCGCTAGGCGACCTTGAATTTGTAGACTAGACCTTTTGTCAGTGTCCACGTCTCGACTTCGTACGTCATGACTGGCAAGACATACTGGTTGAAGACTTTTGTCTGGAAGCATTGTGGTATTTTGGAAGTAGAACATGACGTAATTTTCCAAAGGCCGCCCAAACCAACTGAATTCTTCGGTCAGCTTCTTTCTCGAAAGTGTTTCGTCCTAATTGTATGATTTGGCCAAGATATGTGTATTCTTCTACCACCTCGAGAGCCGACCCATCGACGGTTACTATGTTATTATTCTATTTATACGGTTACTATATTATTTCTTCCTGATTTCAGCATTTAAATGATGGTCGTATATCATTGTATTAATCGTACGTATTATGGATATTATCTCTATCGCATCTGTTTTACTCTCATCTATATTTCATCAGTTCCGTGTTTTGCTTCCATACACAGAGGATGGAAGCAAAAATCCACTGGATCGGCCGTTTTCCATTTTTTTCTCCAATAACTTAATTTACTTTGTTACCTATACCAACCCTTCTCTCGATGTCACTGTCCGTTCGGTCGTCCACTGGGAACACGCTACCCAAATATTATTTCTAGAGCAATGATGTAAAACTCTATTTGACATTTTTAACATTGGTGTAAACAACTGTTTAAAAAAATATGTTTTATGAAATGACAAATTTCGTATATGGCTTATCAAAAGTTATAAAATTTGAACCTTAGAGCCATAAAGACTTAAGTGATTTTTGTCCGAAATGGGTTTTTTTCAAATTATTTTACTATCATGACTATATCCTAAATTAATGAAGTAACTAATCATCACGCAGTCTCTCCGAAACGGTGGGCAGAAAGATTGGCTCGCCACACTGTTATTTCCTGACACACTTCTTTCGCTTACTCAAAGCTCATACATCGTGTCATGCACTCACGTTGATTTCTCCGACTCCTCACGTAACCGACATTCAATATTTAAATTATTTGATCGTGTCAAGTTTTCCTCTGTCTTCCTCGATTTCTATCCCACTCTTTCCATTTACATTGTAAACATATGTTTTTAACCATTCTTATTACATTCATTATTTCCATGTGACAACAAGAACACCATTGTGCACTGCCATTTTAACTTTCTTGCGATGACAACTTAATTTGCATCCTTCACTTTATTAACAGTATGCATTATATATTATTGTATATTATATCTAGCATATTATATAACCTTTAGTAAGAAATAAACATTACGACAGACAATAGACAGAAATGCACTGAACATTTTAAAAATCTGACAAGACCATCATAACTCATTTCGTCAAAAAGTCTAAGACTTCTTGACTCTCAAGTATATAAATATAATACAAATTTTCTAAAGTAGATCAGATCTTTACATTAATCTTAAATAATTTCTTTTTATATATTGTACATTTTTTATTTACATTATTTTGATCCCATATTACATTTTACTTACAGATTAGACGCAAAACCCGAGAAAAGGAAACACAAATTAATACGAATGAATAGTATGTTTTCTAGAATAGGATTTTTTTATTTTTTATGGAAATGACATGTATCGTCTTCCTGAGGTAGTATTAATTGTTATTCTTATAAAATATACAAAATCTTATATAAAACGGACGTTGTTATTCGTATTAATTATTATATATGGAGTTTTACAACATTGTTCCGTAACCAATAAATAAAACGGTATTTTGGTTGATCTAATTTACAACTTTTATGTGTGAATAATATAAAATAAGCACAATTTCTGACGAATACAATAGTAATCATTTCTATATAAATACATAATATTTGTTAAAACAAAAGCATAAATGTTCCAAAATAAATCTTTATCACATCTGTCAAAACTGACCATATTTGTAAACTATTTTATAATAATTAATTATTTAATATGGAGTTTTACGTCATTGCTCAAGAAACAATAAATAATTTTATAATAGTTTAAATTTTAAATAAACTTAAGGCGTTAACACTGTGGAATTCCATAATGACGAATTTTTATGAATAAATACTGTTATTTCCACTTTTGCGTTTATTTTTCTCGGCATGTTTCAAAGGCTTACACCTTCATCATCGGGAGAACTAATTTAAAGAAATAATTTAAATTTAAAAATTAACTTGGGCTATTTATATAATAATATTTATATAGCTAAGTAATAATAATTATTTTGTATCAGTAAGAACTAATAAATAATAATAAACAATATTAATACATTATCACCATGTGTATTATCATTATGTATTATTATTGATTAATAATAATATACTTTCATATTGCATTATCATTGTTTATTATTATTTATTAGTTTTAAATGGTAATTTTTTTTTATTAGTACTTAAAACAAATAGCCCAGGCTAATTTTTAAATATAAAAAAATTGTATTTAATTTTAAATGCGTTTTATATTAGTCTTTCTTTGTTTAGTTTTTATTATATTTTTACACCTGAAGATGGAGGTAACCTCCGAAACACGTCGCGTTTTTTTTTTAAATATTTTGTGGATTAACTAACTAACTAACTAACCATCACGCCGTCTCCCCGAAAGGGTAGGCAGAAATAATGGACTGTCACACTTTAACCGATGCGGCACTCCATCCTTCTCTTTTCGCCCCGCGGGAGACGTGGTGTGATGGGTTGCGAACCTCATCGCCACCAAAAGGCATCTCCCACGCACACTTCGATCGTCCAACATCCACAAAATAAATCTTAAACAAATCATATAAAATACAATGATATAAAATAAAATAACAAAATAAAAATATTTTAACCCATAATGTTCATTTTAGATGGTGCACTTGTTGACATGGACGATCCGGACTTTTGTGATTATTGATTCATGTTACACGTATCCACTTTTTTTTTAAATTAGATGCAATTAGGTACTTAAAGCAATCAAACACCACTTTTGTGGATTATTCATAGTTATTTTCAATTTCCTAAGTTTATTTATTATACATGAAAATGTTTTGTAAACATTGGACGATATTTAATGGTTCGTATAAAGATCGTACCTCAAAGCACAATATTATTTGAAATAAAACGGTTGTTTTCATTAATAAATGGGTAGACCATGCGGGGCGTCTACCCGCCCCCGTCGGACGAAAGTCCCCTGGCGCAAGGCCCGACGCACGACGTTAATGAGTGGTGACATGTTTTTACACCTTCTGAATATTTAACTCAATTATGTATTTTTCGCTACACTTTGAGGGCAGGCGTAAACAAGCTATCAGAAAAGTAAGAAAATTTACATTTTTTGCATACGCATTACCTAAGATGTCTGAAAAGAATGTTTATATTTAGTGGATCGATTAAAAATATTTAGTGGTGTGGACTTGTGTGCGTAAACGGATCTACCAGGTGAAGTGATGGGGCAAGGTAACAAGGCTGCGGTCATTTCAGGATGCTTGAAGAATTTAATCTGGAAAAACCCTGACATGAAGATCAGCAGCGAAGTGAAAATTTATAAGACTTGTGTGCAACCCATCATGACATATGGGATCGAGTGCAGGGCGGACACCACAATCACAATGCACCTAAGAACAGCACAAATAAATATATTATGACATATCGTGGATAGAACCTTTAGAGATAGGATACCTAACAAAAATGTGCAGAAACTACAAAATTAAAACTACAAAATTGATCAACTAGTGAGATAGAGTATTCAGAGAAGACGATTCTTGGGGAACTACATTGAGAGAATGGACCCAGTGAAGATCCTCAAAATCGTGATTCATGAGAGAGCCGTCGACCAGAATGATGACCACCAAAGAGATGATGAGAAAACTAGACTTCTTCATAACAGTACCAAATTTAATATCCTGTAGCTTTAAAGATTTACATTAAGGTTTTACAAACAAGTCGCAAAATGATCTTTACGGTTAGATTTATTTTTATTTCAGATTTGATTATGGAATATGATAATTTTATAAAAAAAATCAATAATTTAAAAGTTTCAAGAAATTTAAATAGCTGAGGCATTTTCAGACTTTATGAAATCACCAGTAAAAAAGTATCTGAAGTAAAAAATGAATTTTCAACAAAGCATTCATTGAATTTTCACTTTGATTTCAAAAGGTATCGGGTGTATGGTGTCCAATCATTTTATAATATTATAAAGCCAAATCTTTGATAACTTTATCTATAAACTCACATTCCATGGAAAATGAGCAAAATTCTTATTCGGGTATTTATAGTAAAAAATAAATATATTTTAGAGGAGACATGTCGGTAACTTGACAATACGAGGACTTATATAAATTGTGTGTTATTGGCAAACTTGACTCAACTTCTCCTAAACGGAGTTTTAACGAAATAATTTTTCTAGAGTGGAAATAAGATTGGAATACCGTGTAAACGTTCTGTGAGTTTAATTGGTGACATTTCGCACCTCAATACGACAAGGTTCTATCATCATAAAAAAATGATCTAAAAGTAAATGGTTTATGAAAAATAAAAAATAAATAATGAGCTGCATACAATATAAAACCATTCTTGTTTTTACTGCAATACGATTATAAGCAAATCAAAATAGTAACGCTTAAAAAACAGACTTAATTTAAATTTAAAAATATGAAACCAAATAAATCAGTTAGAGCAAATTATGCTATTCAATTGTTTAACTTATTTATTAAATAATTAAATCAAATATTTTGCTCATTTTAAATGAAAATTTTTATTATAATAATGTAAATAATCAAACTCGTTTAAAAAATCTGGAATTTAAATATTTATAATGTTTTAATAAAACGCATTTTTTTATTCAATAAAATGATGAGTTTCCTTTTACAGCATATGCAACCTTGGAATTGCTAGGGTGTGATTTGTCGCAATTCAACTTTTCCCATTATTAAAAAACTTCAAGTAACATGTCGCGTAATTAGTGGGCGGATTCGTTCCAGAGATTTTGAGATTTCGTTTAAAGAAGTTAAAGTACTCGTATTTTTTTTATCGAGACGATGTAAAAAAAATGCTGACTTACTATGTTTATGTATTTAGATAGCATGTTCACAATGGATGGTCGAATGGACGGTGACTTCGAAAAAAGGGTAGGTGCGGGTCACAAAGAGAACGTAGCTTTAAAAATTGTAAAATATATCAAGGATAGCGATCAATGTTTGATATTGTTCAGGGAGTCTTATTATATATTATAGTAGTGACATGTTTCGAATTGCTAGGTGAATATAATTTTTATTTATTTATTATTTATTTTTAAACAACTTTTAATTTTCTCCCATTAAATATTGTATAATGTAACTTATACATAAACGAATAATTAATTTGCATCTTCGTCTCAATTGATTCTTGAATTGACAGCCCGCAATGGTTGAAATCCAGTTGTTCGTCAACAAGTATTTGTATACATTCAAAATGTTGTAAAAAAAAAAAAAAAACTAGTCAAAATTATAGCATATTAATTGGAGTGACATCTCCAGGCGGTTTCTAGCAATGCAGTAAATGGCGGTAGCCTTTCACATTGCGTTAAAAAGATCTTCTGCTTAATGTTTAAAATACAATCTTCATAGATGGCGTTAGTGTGTAGATTGAATATACTACCATGTAAAGGGTGCTGTTGGAGATTAACATATACATATACAACTTCCAAAAATTTGTCAGACATGGTGGTCATAAGAAAAACTAAAGTGAAATGGGGAATGTTGTATTACATAAAGCGTGCGCTTACCCCAACTAATGACAGGTCATAAGTCCTGTAGACACCTTGATCAACCATATTCGGTTTCCAATTTGCATCTTCGTCTCTATTGAGATACAATTTAATAGTATGGTTATTATATTGATTCTCGTGACGTGTGATAGGTAACCAATATACTCGTATCGTCACTTTTTTGGCACGTGAATTCTACACCAGACCAAAAACATGACAAAAGACGTAACAATCACACTGCCATCGCCGGAAATTGAACACGGGATTTCGGTGTGGCAGTCATAGCACTTATCACTCAGCCATGAAGGTCGTAATGGAAAATTGTAACGGAATATACGCTGGATTATCAAATAATTAATTAAGCAGAATACAGAGCGCATTCAATCCTGCCGGCGCACAAAAATACTGTAGGAACTAATAATACTCCTGAAGAAACTTCACTGTCTCAGAATCCAGTAGAGAGAAAAACACAAATTTTGTTCGACAGTGTTTAGGGCTAAACACCAAATTTTGTTCGACAGTGTTAAGGGCTTAACACCACAGAGCCAGCGTATATTTCGGATATCTGCATGACAACACAATATGGCCCCTATCAACTGTCACAGTTTAGAAGTCCCTATTGGAAGACCCTTTACAAGTATATCGGTAAAAATGTGTTTGTAGCAAATTTATTAGAAAGATAATTTCTGTCTTAAGAATTAATTGTATCTCAATAGAGACGAAGATGTAAATTATTTGGAAACAGAATATGGTAATCGAGGCGTTTACAGGACTTATGGCCTGTCATTGGTTGGGTTAAGCGATCACTTTATGTTAACAACATTCCCCATTCCCCATTCTTAATCCTAAAAAAAGATTAACCCGCAATGGGTAAAAATCCAGTATTTGTCTACAAGTATTTGTATGAAAAAAAAAGATAAATTTGATAATATTTCATAATAGTTTATTATTACACGCAATAAATGATTATAAATGATAAAAAATACTCACCAGGTAATGTAGTAATAATTTTTTATTTGAAAATAATGATCTTTTTTTAAATTCAAAATATGTGTAAAAATCTGGCAGTAAATGAACAGGTTAGTCATCATCCTAATAACATAGTTTTTTTAGCACCCCTAGCAATTGTTTGTGCACCTTAATAGGTGGGTAGTAATGTAGAGTGTAGAGTACAATAAGAATATGTACATAATTAAAATAATTTATACAAATATTCGTAGATTTTTCAGTTTGTAGTTAATTTGCTACTTCATGCAATGGGGGATTAAGAACCCCTCAACATTATTCAAACTTTTATTCACAATCTTCATCCGCTGTAGTTTTAAATATTTGCACTCCGCTTTTCAAAGTTAGTTGGGTTTATATTAAGAACGTTATTAAAGTTTTAGAATTTCCCCTTATCAAGTGCGAGAAGATTGCTGCTACGAGAAAGAAAATGTAACAAAAAACAAAATAACTTGGATATAAATCTTCCGCAAAGTAATGGAGGAAACTTTGAACTTGTATTTGAAGACGTGTATACCAGAAACATTATCGGGATAAATTAGCAAGAAAAAAATCTAACTTTGTATTAAAAAGCTTAAGTAGAAAATTTATATTTTTTCTTACTCCGAAAAACAAGAAAAACATATAGAATAAATAAAAAGGTTTATTATCGACAATTATTAAAAAAATGCTTTCATAATACTACTATGACAACAAAATACCCGGAAATTGTAACTAAAACGCAAAATATTTAATTATTCATCAATATTTAATTTTTCGTCATTAAAGAATCACCCATTGGATGAAATTCACATATGCCAGGGTTTTTTCCACTCTTCGAAACCTTTCTGGTAGGTGCTTTTTGGTATGGCCTTTAACACCTTCCAAGAATTTTGTTTTATGACTTCAATCGACTGGATTTGTTCCACGGAGCATCCATTTAGGTTTTGGGAACAGAATAAAGTCACGCAGAGCCCAATCCAGAGAATATGGTAGTACGAATGAAAACATCAGTTTTCTAGACATTTTATTATTAGGTGTATAACTTTGCTTCCGCCGTTTTTTTCCGAAATTCGAGGCGTTATCGTAAAAACCTGGTTAAACATTTATGATTCAAAGTATTGTCCATTGCTGGCCACTACTTTCTCCCATCTTTCGGGCAGCATACGAATCCCGCGTTGAAAAAACTGGTCATCTTTTGAAGCGATCCAATTTTTTACTTCTTCATAAGACCGGAAGTGCTGGTCAGCTAGGCCGTGTGCCATTGATCGTCGAAACAAGTGATAGTCCGAGGGAGCAACGTCTGGAGAATACGGCGGGTGGGGTAGGACTTCCCATTTCAAAGTTTCCAAGTATGTCTTGACCACTTTCGCAACATGGGGTCGAGCATTGTCATGCTGTAAAATCACTTTATCATGTCTCTCGTTGTATCAAATTTGATAATGCCTTAGAAGGGTGAAACTTGTCATTCCCATAAAAAATAATAAAACTCCTATAAAACTGACGTTTTCATTCGTATTAATTATTTAATATGGAGTTTTACATCATTGTTCAAGAAATAATAAACAATTTATTTTATTTTGGCCCGAATGGAACGATTTAAATGTGTACGACATGTGGTTTCAGCAGAAAGGTGCTATGTGCTATACAGCAAACGTCACGATGGACATTCAGCCACAGACCACATCGCAAATATCAAAAAAAAAAACGATGAGCATCACTTTGATTTTTAAGCGAATTTGGGGTGCTTTTTTCGGTTTCTGCTTGTTTTTCTCCTTCCATTCCGATGATTGGGGACTTTACTCTATGTCTCATCGCTAGTTATGGTGCATACCTACTATGAATTCCCCCGATCAAGCATGTCCAAAGATATCTGTTCACGATACTGTTTTTGAAGAAAATTTAACTGATTCGAAACGAATCGAGAAGCAACGAGTCCCATGCCCAAAATTTCCACCAAAATCAAACAAATAAAGTCACCAGAGATGTCTTGGTCTCATGCCAACTTTGTAACACTCATATGACAATTTTGAGCGCTTTTTGAACCTTTTTAAAAGTTATCGTCAGTGTTAGAGGTCGAAGGTCGTCCAGAACGAGACAAATCTTTGAGGGTTTCCCGACCGTCTGAAAATGAAAATGCTTTGTTCAAATCATACGCTAGGTCTATTAAACTGATTTGCTATAAACCTTTTCTTACATTTGCAACGATTACGCACACGAAATCCCGTTGGAAACACAAAATTTGAGACACCCTTTGTCCAATATTTTTCATTTCTTTGTAAAAATCGTGACTCACTCCTGAGGTGTATCCATTTAACCAGCTGCTTTCAACAAACTGGTTGGCAAATCGCATTCATTTTTGACATAATTATTAAGGACAGTCCTAGAAACTTATCCTTTCAAAAAAATATTTGTTGTCATGAGGTATACAATAAACTTACATCAAATCCTTTAATAATTAACTAACTAACCATTACAACGCCTCGTAGGCAGAAGGAAAGGACCACCATACTGTATTTTTCTGACATACTTCTCTCGCTTTCTCAACATTCATAATCGTGTCATCCACACACGTCGAATTAATAATAATATTATATTTATGACACTCCGCTCATTTAAGCACCTTCAGCCAACCCAGTCAGCTCTTTTATACAATTGTCCGTATATAAATTAAACAACCACAAATGCAATGTGTGATAGTCACACTGTCGTTGGTTTGGTCTAGAAATCACGTAATAATAAAATGCCACAAGATGAGTTACCTATTCCATGTCATGAGAATCAATAGCTAAAAAGTTGAATACAGGAATTGAGTAAAAAAAATCACATTAAAAGCCTACGTGGCATTACAAGAACCAGGAAAAAAAATTAATGCAAGCCAATTTCTTTTTTTTTTAATTAAAAAAAAACAAATGGGATATATGGATACATTTTTGGATCTTACTTGTTATACTCGTATAATGTTTCAGGTATATTTTGAATTGATTTGTAGTGAGACTCCTTGTGCCTTTTGATAGTTCGTTGTAAAGTTTCAGTCCATTGTTCAATATCCTTGATTGTCCTGTCTTAGTTCGTTCATTCGGTAAGTGATATCTGTCACAGTTGCTGGTCCAGTGTCTGGGTACGTCTGAATTTTTAGTTAATTTGTAGCTGCTGTCTGTTGTCTTTTGTTGGATTGAAACTAGCGAAAGAGAACCACGGGAAAATTACGCAACCGTGCTTGATATGTTACCTTTATTGATATCAAACCAGGCTGTGAGGTGTTAATTTACTCTGACACAGCAATGCTTTCCGTGTACAGTGACTATATTGTCGTGATCAGTTTTGTGCTTATTAAATATCCTGTTCAATATTTAATAATATTTGTACAATACAATTTCCATTTTATATGTGTATTTTAGTTTCCTCTTCAATTGACACTTCTGAGATCGTTAAAGTCTCCATATTCAAGGTTACTGATATCAAATTATCTCAAGGATATGTACAAATGTCGTCTAAAATTTGTATTATATTATAGTTTCTTGATAAATTGTGCAATTCTCCATTAAAATACTAAATATCGAAAACTTCTTTTTTCTACAAGTTTTCATATCAAATATAATATTTGTGTGGTCATACACAAATCGAAATCGCGGTCAAAAACTACATACAGAATGTGGTTTGGGAGATTCTACCGCACCCAACTTATTCACCAGACGTGGCACCATCGGACTACCACTTATTCAGATCCATGACGCATGCCTTAGAAGAGCAGCACTTCCATTCATATGCAGATGTCAAGAATCGGATCGTTGTCTAGATTACCTCAAAAGACGAGGCGTTTTTTCGACGCCGGATTCATGTATTGCCAGAAAGATGTGAAAAGTAGTGGCTAACGATGGACAATAATTTGATAAATGTGTTTTTTTTTATTTAACCTTTCAAATAAATGCGATTTTTATACAAAAAATAACGGACAGAACTTTCCGAAACACCCATTATTCAGTTTTTTTTTACAAAGAATAACAAATTTAGCACTGGTTTCGGTAACGCGGATGTAGTTGGTACGTTTTCAGTTTTATTAGTTTTTTATTGTAAAATATCTAATATTTTTAAACAATGTTAAAACTGAATGTTTAAACTAAAGATCTTCTGCTTAATGCTTAATCCAATCCTAATAGATAGCGCTAGTGTAGATTAAACTAAAAAAAATTAAACTGTGGTGTTACATTGTAGCATATATACATCTTCCAAAAATTTGTCAGACATGGTGGCCGAAAGAAGGGCGGAATGGGGAATATTGTATTACATAGAGCGTGCGCTTAACCCAACCAATGACAGGTCATAAGTCCTGTAAAACGCCTCGACCACCATATTCTGTTTCCAATTTGCATCTTCGTCTCTATTGAGATACAATTAAACCTTAAAATTGATAACCCGCAATGGGTAAAATCCAGTATTCGTCTACAAGTACAATCAAAACGTTGAATATTATTTAGCTCTAAAACGACACTGCCAAAAAATTCCATATCATTTCATGCAAGAATTTCCTCAGAGAAAATTAAATTAAACCGCAAACATAATGGGGGTGTGTAACATATATGAATTTTTTCATAAAATATCCGGGAAATAAAAATTATTTCCCGGACAGTTTGCTAACATTGCATAAATCTTTTAAGCCGCTTAATTTTGATATAGAAACGCTGTAACATAAGGTTGGTAATATGTTTTTATGAATATTTATGTTCCGCGAATATTACACGCAGTTTTGGTATTTTAGTATTATTAATTCCAAAGGAAATACAAATTGTACAAAATATAAACACACATATGGAACATCAAATCAAATCAAATCAAATCAAATCAGTTTATTTTCTCAAGAGACATTACAAACATTTTTTATAGTTTAAGGCATATATTGAGAACAGGTAAAACATAAGGAATATATAATACCAGGAACGCATGAGAGATGGTTCGACATTAGGAATACAAAATACTCTCCAAAGTCAAGAGTATTTGTCTTCTGAATGTACTTTCACGATATGACAACATATGACTTTTCATGTACATATCGAGAAGATTTGTGTTAGGCTTCATCGTTCGGACCGGAAGAATTTTTAGAGATTCTAATGTGTTCACAGTCTTATGAAACTCATTGGTTCGGACTCACTCTAAAGTAATTCTGTGATAGTGAGTCGTCACGAGGCGAGATATTCTCTTGTACTGGAGAGTGTTCGGAAAAAAAATTCTGAGGTATTAACGGCATTTCTTTTGGAAATATTGGGGACCAACTCTTTGCAGCTTTGAAGAGATGGGCAACTCATTTCCCTTTTTTAGATAAATAAGAGAACAAACCATCTCTGATGCTCCTGGAATTATATCGAGTATATTATAACACCTGTTCTTAATAGAAGCCCTAAACATTAATTTTGTTTCTAATGTCGGTTGAGAAAATCAAATAATTTGATTTGGTACACTTGTATATAAACTAATATATTGAGACCATTATTTTTGCAACGCTTGTTAATTAACGAGATTCTACTTAATCATATAATATTATAACTAACTATCTTAACAACTCGCGACGACCCTTGACGACCTTCGTGGCAGAGTGGTTACGAGCTCTGACTTCCATGTTGAAGGTCCTGGGTTCGATTCCCGGCGATGGCAGTGTGATTGTTACACTGTCTGGTCTGGTGTAGAATTCACGTGACAATAAAATGGCGATTGACTACCTATCACATGTCACGAGAATCAATATAATAGCTAAAAAATAAAAATTGTACACAGTAATTGGGTCCAAACGACCTGTTGTGTACATAAACAAAAAAAAAAAAAAAAAACTCACTATCAAGCCTTTCCTTCGGATGGGTAGGCAAAGAGGATGGACCAACACATAACTCTATCCTGACAAACCCCTCAAGTTTCCTAGCGTCATCTATATTCATACATAATCGTATCACTTCGGAGTTTGACATATTTTGTGATAGTTTGGCTCATCTGAGGGAAGAACTATCTTTATTATAATTGTTTGGTATATTTATTTTATTAATTTGTCATGCATCTTATGTTTTTCCCTCTTTTTATTAATCTTTTATGTATTAATTATTATTGTGTATCTCTAACTTGTATCTTTAGTGTAGTGGAAAAAAATCTGTAATGCTTTAGATATGTTTAAAATAAATAAATGAAATAATAAAACGCACGCTCATCCTTTTTTCTGATTTTGAATGTGACCACATTTAAGTAATTGATTAATTACTTAATGCAAGTATAAGAAATGAAAGTGGTGCGAATGATAGTGTTAAGAACAAAATAATGAAAGGGTCGTTAAGATGGTTTTGACACATGGAAAGAATGAATGAAGAGAGAATGGTGAAGAAGGTATATGTAAACGACGTGAACGGAGCTAGAAAACAAGAAATGCCAGAGGAAAACGTGGCACGATCAAATCAATCAAAGATTGAATGTCAGTCACGTGAGAGGTCGGAGAAATCGACGTGCGTGCATGACAAGATGAATGAATGTATAGGAATCGAGAAAAGTATGTCAGGATAGAACAGTGTGGCCATCCATTATTTCTGCCGACCCCTCTGGGGAGACGGCGTGATGGTTAGTTAGTTAATTTTTTTTACCCGTTGATTTTTTTGTCTCTTCTTTGGGTTTTCTTTATTTTTTTATTTTTTGCATTAAGTTCTTAAGCTCCTCTGGAACAATGGAAAAAATGTGTTTTTATTCATTCAAAAATCTGTATTAAGATGTCCACGGTGCTAATGACATAAAATTATCTTGAGTTGTTGCAAGGGTATCATCAAACATTTAATTAGCAAGGAAAGCCGTTTTATTTATAATAATGCGTTGTTTTCAAAGTAATAAATACTGTTTAACATTCTTTCCACATCCATTCATTTCATATGATTATTATTATTTATGATGATTCATAGTAAGTAGGCCGTTTTGTAAATTCAATTAAATCAAGGGCGCACAATGTTCAAATCATCTCATAATTCTCTTTGCTTTTGTTGTATTTTAAGTCGGCGATATGCCGGTTAAAATCTTAAAAGGGCAAAATGGTTTTCAATTTTCTATGTAATATTTGGATAATGTGACCTTTCGTTAGTGTGGAAGGGTTCTTTCTTGGGTCACGTTTCATTAAACACGTTTTCTGTCCGACGAAACACATTTGATTCATACTACCGAGGGTGGGCCTCCGCCCTCTGATACTTGCACAATATATCACACAAATGACCTTTGATTAAATTGTTAAAGCTAAGCATATTAGTTGATGTAACCCACGAACTTAATACACTGGAATTACAATGTGGGCGTATCGCCTAACGAACTTGCTATTCGAAACTGCACCTTTCTGCTAAAAACAAAAATGAACCGCAATGAAAGCAAAAATGGACATTTTAATGTATAGAAGCAAAACATGGAACTTGCAAAGAAGGATGAGAGAAAAATATATGTGGTAGAGATAAGATCCCTTATAAAATCATGGAACTGGGAGAAGAATAATGAGACCAGAATATATGCGGTAAATATGAGATCAATCAATTTTATGTGTGGTAAAACGATGTACGTCAAAATTTTAAATGGTAATATCAGGAAGGAAAGTATTATCAACAAAATTATGAAAGGATCGTTGCGTTCTTTGGACATATGAAACACATAAGTGCGTGTTTGAATGAATGTGGAATAAGCTAAATAGGTATATCAGGATAGAGTGGTGTAGCGGTTAATTTTTTCTGGCTACCCTTCAGGAAAAACGGCGTTATGGTTTGTTGTTGTTGTTCAAAACATTTTAGAAGCCAAATTTGATGTTTCTTGAAATAGTCTTAATGTACGCTGAAAGCCTTGTGAGAATACCAATATTTTTACAATAAAATTATTCCAACTTTTTTGTGCAGTAGATGTAATCGTACTTTTCTTCTTTTATGATCGGTTTCGCCAAATCAAAAGTATCCATAAATATTAGGTCCTTACATATGAAATTGGCGTTTTGTATGGGAGGAACATAAAGTTGATTTTTTTTAAATATAATATATTTATTTAATCAAAGTATGTACCATTGATATCTATGCACTTTTGCCATCGCATAGGTAGTTCATCGATCCCTTTACTAAAAAAAACATTCAGAGGGGAATTAATAAAATCTTTGAAGTCGGTTTGGACTGCCCCATCGTAGTTGAATTTTTTCCCTTGCAAAAAGTTATCCAAATTTCGAAAAAAATAGTAATCTGTTGGGGCAAGGTCCGGGGAGTACGGTGGATGTCTTAGACATTCCAATTGAAGCTCTTCTAATTTGGTAGCCGTCTGTTGTGCAGTGTGTGGTCTAGCGTTATCATGAAGCAGCAGTGGCCTAGAGCGATTAACCAGCCTCGGTTGTTTAGCAGCTATCTTTTCCATCATAGTTTGCAGTTGCTGACAATAGACATCTGCTGTAAACGTCTGGCCAGATTTAAGAAAGCTGTAGTGAACGACACCAGCACTAGTCCACCAAACGCTCACAAGTAACTTTTTTGGAGTCAATTTTCGCTTGGGGCATGGTTTGGCTGGTTCGGCAGGGTTCAGCCATTGCGATGAGCGCTTCCGATTATCATACAGGATCCACTTTTCATCACAGGTTCGATTCGATTCAAAATCCCTTCATTATTGTGCCGGTTGAGTAATGCAACGCAGCAGTCAACGCGCGTTTGTTGATTTGCTTCACTCAATTCGTGAGGTACCCACCTTTCAAGCTTTTTCACCTTCCCAATTTGCTTCAAGTGGATTAAAACAGTTTTATCACTAACACCGCAGCCTGCAGCTAACTCGGACGTGGTTTGCGATGGATCCGCTTCCACAATAGCCTTCAATTCTTCATTATCAACTTTGGTCTCCGGCCGTCCACGGGGCTTATTCTGCAGGTCGAAATTTCCAGAACGAAAACGTTGGAACCAAAAACGCACTGTGTTTTCTTTTGCGGCACCGTCGCCATACACATCATTAATCCTTCGAGCCGTTTCTGCAGCACTGGTGCCACGGTGGAACTCGTACTCGTAAATAACGCGATTTTTCAAGTTTTCCATTTTGTAAACTGACTGACGCAAAGAAAAAATACAATTGAGGAATAAACAAATGAATTATAATTTTCGAAACACAAGTGCTTGAGTAAATAGCTGTATAAATTTGAATTTGGAATTCCTAACCAAAGAAAAGATATTTGAGATCAAAGTTGCCAGTACGGCGAAACGCCAATTTCATATGTAAGGACCTAATATTATAATTCATTAAAATACAAAACTTTTCTTCTTCGATAGATCTATTGGTCATATCGAGCATTGTCCTTCATCAGTCTTCGCCTCCAACCACTTCTATCACCTGCTGTGGCCTTCCAGTCCTTTCTCACCTCATCCTCCCATCGGAGTCTAGGCCTACCGACCTTTTTATTTCCATTGGTGTCCGAGACGACGGCATTCTCTCCATTTATCCAACACATCTGTATAGAGAGCTTGAGTGCTTTGTAGATATAATACAACTCCTTATGGTACTAGTTATAATAATAAACGTGAATGTTTAATGGTTTTACTATGTTTTTTATTCATATAATCTCTTATACAAATATCAGTTACAAATTTGTTTCGCCTTGCGAGGGCATTTTCAAACTGAACCTAGTCGCCAAACAATGTGTCCTTATATTGATTTTAGAGAAATTAGGGTGGGGGAAAGAATTTATATAATGCAAATCGAAGGGGCCATTACACTAAACAATTTGAGGTTTTTCCAGGAACTGATTAGCCATTTGAAGAATTTATATAATGTTAGTAGATGGGGTTTAATTTAATTAATCCTTATGGTACCTTACTTTCCTGGTTCCACTATAGTTCAAGGGCCTCAGGATTTTCCGAAACACCCTTCTCTCAAAATATATTAATTTTATTATAAAAGTACATATATAGTAAAAAAGTGAACACCCTTTATTTAAATAAAGTGAATTAAAAACGAAAAACTGAAGAAGAAGTCTGTCCCATAACACCTTATTCTTATAATTTTTTTTAAATAAACTCATGGCATTTAACCCTGCGGATTTCCATAATGAAGATTATATTACAACTCAGATTTTGTATTTCTTCACTTAACTATTTAAATACGTTTCTCTGATTACGAAAGTATAAAAAAATTCGTATGAAGCACTTATGTGGTGTGTGACATTATTAAATTAAATATTAATATACTGGAAAATTTGTATTTAAACCACTTCGTCAAGATTATAAAAGACACCAAATAATTTTTGTGCCTTTTGTAACCCTGGCAAAGCTCTGGCGGGAGCGAAACCGGTTGGTTGTTGTAAAGAATGAAATGGTTTATTACAAAGATTTTATGCTTATATCATCTATCTACGAGTATCTATATATAATAAATATCTATATGAATATTTGTGTGTCTGTCCATGATTTTCTCGAAAATTACAAAACTAATTTTGCTGAGAATTTCACAGTTTGTCCCAGGAAGGTTTTGAGAGTAGGTTGAATGTAATCCAATCCTCTTCTTTCTATTTTGAAAAAAAAAACGATTGATTGAAATTTTGTTGTATACCGACTTCGAAATGTTGACACAACGTTGCATAGAATACGCGGGTGTTTTTTTTATATATTCTTCTTTTTCATCGTCTTCTTCTTTTGGAAAAAACCGATGGCTTTGAAATGTTGTTGTTTACCGATTGCTTCAAAATTGTGACTCAACGTTGCATTACAAAACGCGGGTATTTTTATATTTAATATAAAAGCGTTGTATATATTTGAGTCATAAATGAAAACACATTTATTGTTTCTTGAGTAAATAATGTAAAATTCTGTATGTAAAACTGAACATTAATAAAAACGTTGGTTTTCTAGATTTATTGTTATATTTTGGCAAGTGACTTCTTTTATTTTGGATGATTTATCAATGCGAAATGTTTAACAAACACTGACA